>CAUYUJ010000259.1:279691-332191 GCA_963575745.1 Prorocentrum cordatum | reverse complement strand
CCTCCTCCCTCCTCCTCCTCCCTGCTTTCTCCTCGTCTTTCTCCTCCTCCTTCTCAACCCTCAATGTTGCCCTCCTCCTCCTCCTCCTCCTCCTCCTCGTTCCCCGCTTCCTCCGTCCTCCTCCCCCCGCCCTGGCTTACCATATCAAGCTGCTGATGCACAGGGTAGCGAGGGGTACTTTTTTTTCACAGGTCAGGTGGACGACTCGAGTTTCGAAGAAGAGAAGTCCAATCCAATCATCCCCCCTATCCCCCCGTTCAATCCTTCGGCCTCTCCTTTATTCTCCCTCAGGAATTCCGAGGCAGTCGGCGACGTCGACATCGACGCCATCGACGCCGATGACGCAGACGATACCGACGACGACGCCGAAACCACCCCCGACGACGCCGACGCCGACACCGCCGACGCCGAAGCCGACGACGACGACGACGAAGACGACAACGACGACGACGCCGACGACGCCGCCGACGCCGACGACGATGACGCCGCTGACGACGACAACGACGAGGGCGAACGCGGCGGCGATGGCGACGCGCCACGGCCAAGCCTCCACGCGGACACGGGCGGCCCGCGGCGGAGCCACCGCCGGGGTTCTCTCAGCGAGGCGCGCCTGCGGCGGGCGCCGTCGTCGTCGTCGTCGTCGTCGGCGTCGGCATCGTCGTCGTCGTCGGGGTTGTCATCGTCGTTGGAATCGTCATCGGGGTTGGCGTCGGCGTCGTCGTCGTCGCCGCCGCCGACGTCGATTGCCGTCGTCGTCGTCGGCGTCGTCCTCCTCCCTCACTGCCTGTCCTGCCACAGCCTCCTCCACCCGTGCTTCTCGGGACGTCGACGCCAGGAAGCTGACGCCAGGGACCGCTACCCCCTCCTTGAAGCAACAACGAGCTGCACAAACATAAACCGGGGCCTTGTTCCACGCCCCGACCTGGCGTGCGGATCGCGCCAGGGGCGCGGTGCCGGAGGAGCCGCCAAGGGGGCCTCAGCACCGATCCTGGAGGTCCGCGCGGACCTCCGAACGCGTACGCTTACGCAGTACATTCCCCAGCCCCGCCCCACAGGCAGGACCCCCACTCCCGACCTCGTGATCCAGGGAGTCCTGGCTGGGGGTGGCGAGGGGCTGTACTATCCTCCTCTCCTCGCCTCCCTCCCCACTCCTTTCCTCGCCTTCCCCCCCCCCCCTCCCTCCCCTCCACTCCCCTCTCCTTGCCTCCCCCCCTCCCTTCTCCCCTCCCTTCCCCTCTCCTTGTCTCCCTCCCTCCCCCCCATTCCCTCCCTCCTCCCCTTCCCCCCGCGACGGCGGGGACCCTTTTCCGGCGGCCACTGCGGACGCGGCGCGCACGCGGCCCGTGTGCGGCGCGCCGCGGTCACGCTCAGCCCGTCGCGGCGGCGGCGGCAAGGCCTCCCGCGAGTGCTCCTTGCCCCGAGCATCGTCCACCCCCTCGTCGGCATCCACCCACTCCTTTCCTCCTGCACGATCCTCGCTCTCGTCCAACCCCTCCCCATGCTCGTGACCACCTCCAGGTCCTCCTCCTCTTCCTCGTCGGCCTCCCTCTCCTCCTCCTCCTCCTTCTCGGCTCGTCCTCTTGTCCTCCGCATCCTGCACCTCCTCATCCTCCACCTCCACCTCTTCATCCTCCACCTCCTCCACCTCCTCGCCGTCCTCAACATGCTCCTGGGCCTCCACCACCTCATCCACCTAGACTGCATCCTCTCTCTCTCTGTCTTCCCGGATGCGCCCTCTTTCATGCTGCCACCGCGGAAGCGCCAACTTCAGAATTGAAAGAAAAGATCAAGAGCTCTACGCATCCTCGTCAACTTCCACGCCTCGTCGTCCCTCGCATCCTCCTGGCCCTCCTCCACCGACTTACAGTTCCAACTCATCCTCCTCCTCCTCCTCTTTCTCCTCCTCCACCTCATCTTCATCCTCATAAGCATGATCAGCATCCTCCTTGTCCTCCTGCTCCCCCTCCTATCCATCGTCATCATCATCATCGTCAGCACCATCATCATCATGACCATCATCGTCATCATCATCATCATCAGCTGCATCACCATCATGATCATCATCAACAACATCAGCATCATCAACATCATCATCAACATCATCATCATCATCATCATCATCAGTATCGCCGTCATCATCATCTGCATCATCATCCTCATGAGAGCATCCTCATCATTTCCCGCATCATCATCAGCATCATCTCCATCATCAGCATCAGCATAAGCATCAGCATCATGAGCATCAGCAGCATCAGTATCATGGACATCATCATCATGATCATCACCAAAATCATCGTCATCGTCATAAGTTTCGTGATCAGCATCAGCAGCGGCATCATCATAATCTTCTTATTATCATCGTCACCCTCTCTCGCATCATCAAGATCATAATCAACATCGGTATCCTCATCATCGTCATCGTCATCATCACCATCAGTGTCGTCATCATCATCGCCATCCTCATCATTAGCATCATCATCAACATCATTATCACCTATAGAACCCTCATGACCATCCACATCGTCATCCCCTTCCGCATGAGCATCCCCATCATCCTGATCAGCATCCCCGTCGTAATCCTAGTCATCCTCATCCTCTTCATCATCTGCATCAGCAGCATCCCCATCGTCATCATCATCAGCAGCAGCATCAGCATTTACATCACCAGCAACATCGCCATCATCACCACCATCATCATCATACTCAACATCCTCATCATCAGAACCATCCGCAACCTTATGCTAATCATCCTCCTCATCATCGTCATCATCATAATCAACCTCATCATGTAAAGGTCACCATCAGCATCATCAGTTTCATCAGTAGTATCATCATCATCATCATCATCAGTAGTAGTATCATCATCATCATCATCATCATCATCATCATCATTATCATCATCGTCATCATCACGATAATCATGATCGTCATCATCGTCACCATCGGGATCATCAACACCAACATCATCAAACTCTCAGCATTATCACCATCAGCATCAACATCATCATCATCATCAGCCTCATCAGCCTGATCATCATCCTCATTATCGTCATCAGTATCATGATGATCATGATCATGATCCAGATCCTTATCATGATCGTCATTATCGTCATCAGCATCAGCATCATCATCACCATCATCATCATAATCCGCCTCATGTTCTTCTTCTTCCACATCATCCCTTTCGTCCTGTACTGCGTTATCGTCGCCCTCATTTTGGTCCTCCTCTTCTTCCTCCTCCTCCTCCTACTCCTCCCCCTGGTCTTCTTCTTCCTCTGGCGTGCGAAGACGGGGCGGCGGAGGAGGAATCCCGGACAAGGTGTCAACGAACTTTAGCCAGAGCTGGGGCGATGTAGTCGGCCTCCGTGGATGGAACGGAGGCTTCTAAAAAGCCTCCCACAAGTCAATGGGCCCTGGAAACAGCAGGGCAGATTAGACCGCTTTCATCACAATAAATGTCTCATCGTCATGAGTCCTGCCCATAAAGAGAACAACGTTAAATTACCGGAACAAGAAAAAGCAATTCACCGAAACGGCCTGAGTAATCCGGGGATCCGGAAGACGTTCGAAATCGGTTGGAAGACGGCTCAGACCCGATGAAAAGCTATGATCTGGACACGGCCCCACCAGGGGAACGACAACGGCAAAACAACGCTGCCAGAAGCATCCAACACACGGCGCTGGAGACTGAAAAATACTTCCCATCACGGTCGCAAGAAAACAGTCGTACCCAAAACGCAACAACAACATTGCCCTGTCGCTTCCAGGGCCCACTGGCAAATCCCGTCAACACTTTGTGGTTTAGCGAGCTAGCTCTTCCGTCCTCTTCTTTCTCTTGGAGGAGGGGTTGGCCTATTCCCCATCCCCCCTCGCCCTGCGCCTAGGATGCCCAGTATGGCCCCAACAGGACTCAGATAGACCAGTATGGCCTCCACGATCACAGAAGATCACCCAAGATGGCTCCAGACAACTTCCAACATGCCTCCAAGGGGCGCCATGACCGTCGCAAGATGGCTACAAATGGCCACGGAGTCTCCCGCGGACCCCCGAGAGGCCCAACTCATTCAAATACCAAGGGTCAACGCGTTTTGCCTTCCCGCCGTTTCGCTTCCGAAAGGCAGGAGAGCCCAAAATCGAATCGATAAGTCGGATCGGCAATCGAAATACATCGGATCGGAAGAAATCGGCAGCCGAGTCGGGAAAAGCGAATCGGCGGAAACTGGCAGGCCAGTAGGCCTCCATTAGGAAATCGGAGCCCACATCGGAATCCGGAGCGGAGTGGAATCGGAATCGGCAGCCGTCGAAATCGAACCGAATCGAGTCGAATCGAAACGAAACGAGCCCTGGATAGGCTCCAGAGGTCCTAAGATGGCTCCAACGTGGCCCGAGGACCGGATGGGCCTAAGAGCGCCCCAAGAGCACCTCAAGAGCGCCAAGAAGCAGGGCTGGACCTAATCGTTGTTGTTCGATTTGTTTTTGTTTTGTGCTTCGTTTTGCTCTACATTTCTGTTTCCATGTCCCTCCCTCCCCAAACAGCAAAAACAAAACACAGGCGAAGTCCAGCAAAACAACGTTTGAGGTCCAGCCCTGCCCAAAAGAGGCGCCTGCTTGGCATCCGAGGGGCGGGGTGGGGGGGCGCCAACGGGCACCGCCCCCATCTCTGATCGCAGGCCTCCAGGGTGAAAGGAAACACCATACAGGAGGGGCCCGACCCCAAGAGACCTTCCACATGAAACCCAACCCTGGGACCCCAGGACGTCCATGGATTGTTGCCGTGGGGACGTCACGCTTGCCATAACAAAACCATCGAAACCCAAGGAACCCATGGCACCCTGGAGGCAAGCAGGGTGTATCTTGGCATGGGCCCCCACAGGGCCCCAATTCCTCCTCAACCTTCACAACACTTTGGGAGAGGCCCATGCTCGCAGACAAGGCGCAGAGGGGGACCGAGAAGGGCGAGCCGCTTAGCACGAGAGGGGGGCAGGAGGGGAGGGAGCTGGAGCAATGAGGAGGTGATTGAGCAGGAGGGGGGCCTGCAGGAGAAATTACGACGAACATGCCCATCGGTCGGTATCGGAAAAAGAAGGAAGGTGCGTGAGACAGATCACGCTTCCGACCGCCACCTGAAAGGGGAAAGTTGGGCGACAACTGCTCGACTCTTGAAGTAATGAGGCGTGTAAAATGTATTGGTGTCGCGGGGTCCAGAAATACCGACTGTCAACGACAGATGGGTACGGGTGTTGTGACTGTGCCAGCTACCAAACTGATGCTACCGAGCATCACGCCTTGCCTGGTCGGCTTCGCTGCATCTGCACGTCAGAACCTTTGGGGATACTTACGGATATGATCCTGGTAATTACCCGTGGCTTTGCTGAGACACTCCTTGCCGAACTCGGCAAACAATGGGGTCGCGAAGCTCCCGCAAGTTCCGCAAAACCTGATCCCAAGCCCAGCATGATAATTTGAATGGTGACCATGATGGGCTCGACCCCCGCAGAACTGCACCTACGCATGTGGGGTGGCTCAGACATTATGTCATCGATTGACCGTATATCATATATACCATGGGGAGTCCCGCCAGGCCTGGTGGGCAGTATGAGGTAGAGAAGGAGGAAGCGGATGAGAGAAGAAGGAGAGGAGGATGCACTTTTGGACTGCTGGATCAAGAGGTGGTGGGCTGGGGGGGGGGGCAAAAGGGTGAGAAGAAAGAAGGAATGAAAACACGAGAAGGCGGAGCAGCACCAGAAGCAACACGGGGGGATGCAGTGGAGGATATCAGAAGGACGGGGGCAAGGAGGAGCAGAAGGAGGGAAGGATGCGAAAAAGGGAAAGATAACAAAGGAAGACGAGGCGAAGCAGGTGGAGATGGAGAAAAGCGGACTTCGTTTCCCTTGAGGTGTCCCACAAGGAGAGCGCATGATCAGCATGACATCGAAGGAGGAGACGTGTCAGGAAGAGACGACGAAGAAGGAGCTAGACAGGGAGGCAGAGGGGGCGGTAGAAGAGGAGGAGGGGGGGGACCAGGAGGAGAACGAGGAGGACACAGAGGAATTGGTGAAGGGGAGGAGAAGGGGCAGCAGGACGAGGAAACTAAGGAGGCAGTGGAGGTGAAGAGGATCAGGGTGACGATGAGACCGAAGAGGCGGAGGAGAAGGAGGAGGAACCTCCAGCTCCGTCTCCTCAGAGTGCTCGGCCTCCTCCGCCTCCGCGGCACTTTCCTCGCCCACCCCGTCCAACCCCCGTGAAGCCTCCTCCTCCTCCTCCTCCTCCCTCCCTGCGATGCCCTCCTTCGACACTGAGGTTGCAGGGGAGGTTGCTCGGAGCCGGGCGAGCTGAGACGGAAGCAGCTCTGCATCGACCCCGCGACCCCTCCCGGGTCCCAAGCGCACAGGTGTTTCCTGCGCTGCGTGCGGCCGCGGCGACGAGGCCTCCCCCCCTCAAGGGCCAATTTGCCGCTGTCTGCACAGTGCCCCCCCGAAGAGTGAGGAGAGCGTGCCGGAGGGAGGAGGGAGGAGGGAGGAGACATCCCCCCCAAGGAGCCTCAAGAGATCGGCTCGCACGTGGTGTCCCCCATGGCCTCCATGTCGCGCGGCTTGCAGCGGCATCCACCTGCCCCCAGCGCACTCGGCGTTCAATCCTCCGCCACAGCCGACGAAGACTCACGCTCGAGAGCTCGGGGGGCTCTCCGCGGCTCTCCCGCATCCCTCCAGCTCATCCTCTCCTTCGCCTCCTCCTCCTCCTCCTCCTCCTCCTCCTCCTCCTCCTCCATCCCACTCAATCTCCATCCCTCACACCCGATGGCACCGTGGAAGGGAGAGCCGGAGCGGACAACGGCGGGGACGGCCGAGGAAGGGTCAGCGAATCAGCTGATGCAGCGGGATGCCATGGCGCTGCCCGATGCCGCAGGCGGCCATACATCGAGGAACGCGCAGGGTGGCGGGCCGAAGTCAGCTGCATGCAACAGGTGTCGTATCCACGCTACCCTTCCCTTGAGCAGGGGACCGACAGTCCCGGCAGTCCTATAAGCCTACCACGAAATTTTCTTAGAGCCAAGAAACGTTTCAATAGCAAAAACAGTGTGCTTAGAACATGAGCCCGATGTCTTAGAACAAGACAATACCAGCCAGAAATGTTCAAAGAACAGTTCGCGGAAGCCACAAAAGGTTCTTAGAACATTCTTTGGTAGACATATAGGCACGCCAAGACGCTTCGCCACGGCTTGATTCCCCCTTGTCGCTCGACCCGAAAGATAGCGCAGCGCTAGAAGCGGCCAGCCGGAACGCGCCCGATGGGGCACTCGCCCAAGAAAACAAAAGAGGGACAGGGGTACATCGAGCGAACGAGCGTCACGCTTTGGCCACGCAGCCAGGAGATGAGGCTCGTCCACATCATTACGCCCACCGCCATCAGCATTATCATGATCAGCAGCAGCATCATCATCAACATCATCATCGTCGTCGTCATCACCCCAGCATTATCATCACCAGCAGCATACTCATCATCATCATCAGCAGCATCATCATAATCACCACCACGACCATCAGCCTCAGCATTATCAACATCCTCATCAGCAACATCGCCATTACCCTGTCCACCATCATCGACATCAGCACACGCCTCAGCATCATCGGCATAATCGCCATCGTTTTGAAATGACCATCCTAAACATCATCAGCATTATCAGCATCAACATCATCATGGTCACCTTCAGTATCACCATCATCATCATATTCATGATGATCATCATCATCTTCGCCATCATCGTCAGGCTGATCAGCATCAGCATCATGATAAGCAGCAGCATCGTCATCATCATTATCATAGTCATCATCCTCAGGATCAGCAGAACCATCATCAACATCATCGCCATAATCATTAGCATCACCATCACCATCATTACCGTTACCGACATCACCAGTAAAAGCAACAACATACGCACACTCATCATCATCATCATCATCATCATCATCATCATCATCATCATCATCATCAGCATCCTCAACATCAGCATCATCAACCTCATCACCACCACCACCACTATCATGAGCATCACCCCCACCTTATCAGTCATCATAGGTAGAAATAACATCATCAGCATGGTCATCATCACCACAACCGTCCTCATCGTCATCGTCATCACCATCGACATCACCGGCATCATCCAAAAGAAGCTCTGGGGAACTCGTTGAGCCATAACAGGCTAAGCAATGTCGACAGCGAGAGCGAGCTGGCGATGTATAAACCATGTAACGTGGGACAACTCAACGCCAAAATAATCGATCATTATTTGGGGTCGTCCAAGAGGGTGGCGTCCAAGAGAAGGGGGTGCAAATCATGGCCTGTGGCATGTGCGCGGACCAGGGGGGGCCAGGACCACATCGACATAAGAAGAGGCCCAATGCAATCTGGGGAGATATCGTGGCCCTCGCCATGAAGTCCACCCCCCTCTAGTCATCACCCCCCTTTTGGCCGACCCCGAATTATGACAATCACATCTGCTGCATCCAGACATCATCAGCATCATCAGGAGCATTCTGATCGCCATCGTCGTCGTCGCCGCCGCAGCCGCCACCATCGTCGTCGTCGTGGGAATTGTCGTCATCGTCGTCATCACTCTCATCATGGGCATAATCAAACCCACCTTCATCATCATCGTCATCATCATCATCATCGTCTTCTTCGTCCTCGTCATCGTCATCGTCATCATCATCAGCAGCAGCAGCAGCACCACCAGCGCCGCTGGCCGAGAGAAGGCGACGTGGGGAGGCGGGGCCGGCGCGCTTCTGGGCACCGCTCGCGTCGGGCGCCTGACTATTCCCGCGCGCGCAGCAGCGCCGGCGGAGGGGGAGGAGGGGGAGGAGGAGGAGGGGGAGGAGGAGGAGGAGGAGGAGGAGGAGGAGGAGGAGGAGGAGGAGGAGGAGGAGGAGGAGGAGGAGGAGGAGGAGGGCGGGGCCGGGGCCCGAGGAGGGCGGTGCGCGCCCTTCTCGGCCACGAAGTCCGCGGCCGACACGGGCGTGGCGCAGAACATGGTGTGCTCTCCTGCCGAGGCCGCGCGCGCCCGCACCGCCCCCGCGGCGCGCGCGGCCTCCTCGCCGCCGCCCTCGCAGACCCGCCGCCGCCGCCGCCGGCGTCCGCGCTGCTGGTCCCCGCCGTCGGCGTCGGAAGTTCTCGCCGCTCCCGCCGCCACGGGTCGCCACGTGTCGCCGCCGCCGTCGTGGCGCCCGGGGCCATCCGTCGGCAGCTCTTCCCTTTCGGAGGCGGGCGGGGGGGTGGGGAGAGGAGCAGGAGGAAGGCGGGAGGGGTGGAGGTGGTTGGCAAAGACGTGCGACGAGGGTCGACCTCGGTCGTGGAGGGAACGGGGGGAAAAGGGAGGAGGGAGGAGGGGGAAGGAGGAGGAGGGTGGAGGGAGGAGGAGGGAGGCGGGACCAGTGTAGACCCAAGACTCATCAACGATGTTGCAATAAAGACTCCCTCCAAGTTCCCTCTTCAGGGGCCACTACAAAGGTGTATTTTCACTGGGGGAATTCCACGTTGGAGGACAAACGTCGGGAAAGTCTGAAACGTGCAGGAGCATATTTCCTGGGACTTCAACGCCGCGAATCAACGTTACTTCTGCGGCCTGACGATCTTGAACTGGGCTAGAAAACCATCGCTGGGACTTCAACACCGCGAGTCAACCGCTGCACCATCACAATCCTACAATCGTGCCACAGCACCGTCGCTGGGACGACAACCATCAGAATCATTGAAACTGTTGTGATCTCTTCAGACGCATGACTGAGCGCTGGGCTAAGGCGATCGCCACATTTTGAAAAAGGTACCATCCTCCGACCGTGAAGCCCGTGTAACATTTTTCAGACGAATGTGCGAGACGCTACGGCGAGAGCCACTTTTTGAAAACGGTCCGCCATTCATCCATGAATCTGTTGCCGCTGGTCAGCTTGAAGATCATCAAGGGTGAGCAGACGGAACGCTCGTCTTTCCGCCCCACCAGCCCGCATCGGGGTGCGACAGGTAGGAACAATTCACAAGGGAAGGAATGGGAGGAGGGAGGGAAACAGGAAAAACCCCACACCCTCGTGCCCGCACTCCCCAGCCTTCTGCTGGCACCCCTGCGGAGGGAGCGTGGGGGGGGCGTGGGAATCGGGGGCGCGCAAACATGGATTAGCGATCCATGAATTTGGCGCGCGGTCGCCAAGCCCATGAATCGGGGGAAGTGCCCTCTCCAAAATGCGGCCGGTGCCGCCCCGTTCGGCGGCGGAAATCCGTTTCCCATGGAAACTGGACCGGTCGCTAATCCACGCCTCCTTGATCCATATTTGCGATCGCCTGGGAGAAGGAGGGAGATGGGAAGGGGGAGAGGTGGGATGAGGCAGGAGGGGGGAGAGGGGGGGGGGAGGAGGGAGGAGGGAGGGAGGGAGGGAGGGAGGAGAGGGAGGGGAGGTAGGAGGGAGGAGAGAGAGGAGGAGGGGAGGAGGTAGGGGGGAGGGGGAGGAGGAAGGAGGGAGGAGGAGGGAGGGAGAGGGGAGGGGGAGGGAGAGGGGGAGGGAGGAGAGCGGTGGGAGGAGGCAGGGAAGGTGCAAAAGGGAACGAGGAGGGAGGAACGCCGCCCCGGCCCCCCGCCGTCTGCCAGCGCCCTCGGGCTTCCCCATCCCCACCCTTGGCCAGGGTTAGGTCGGGCATGTCCCCCTACAGGCGGATTTTGGGCGAAAAATGAAACATACCCCAACAAATCGACCAACATATTTAGACTATCTTCGGATATTCCTCCCTGCAGAGCGCCATGCCCGACGTGAGGCCAGGGCCCCCTGTGGACCTCGCACGGGGGGCGCGCCCCGTGGAGGCGCCCCTGGGGGCTCCCGGGAGAGCTCCTCTGGGAAGGGCCCCTCGGGATCAGTTCGGAGTTCCGAAGCGGTGCGGTGGCAGACCGCGCGGTGACCTCGAACTCCCCCAAGACCTCACCGCACGGTCCGTCAACGCACGGTTTGGTGGCCCTGGAGGCCCCAGTCGCCAGGAGGAGGAGGAGGAGGGGGAGGGGGAGGAGGAGGGGGATTTTTTTTCCGCACCGCGCAGCCTTCAGCCCATAGGGTGTCGCCGCGCTGGCCGCAGCGGCGCGACGCCCCGCGCGCGCGGACGGCGGGCGAGCCCGACCGAACCACACGGGGAAAAACGACGGGGGCCCCAAAGGACGGGCCGCGCGGCGCCGCGCCGCCCGCCCCCAGGGACCCAGGTTTCGGACCCCAGGACGCCCAGGACCGAACCAAAAAGCGGCACGACACGAAACGACACGACGGGGGGATGAAACGGCAACGACAAACGCACGACACGAGACGGACGACCGACACGACGAAGACGAGCCGCCAGTCCCGCCCCAGGGCGGCAAGCGCTGGGGGGGGATCCAGCACCGCCCTGGGGAAGGCCACGGGACCTGGCGACCCCCCCGGGGGAAGGAAACCGCACTTTGGCGGCGTCCCCCGGGGTGCGGGGGCTTGTCGCCCCGAGGGCCCGGCGGTCCCCGCCTCCGCCAAGGGGCCGAAGCCCGACCCCACTCTCGGGGCCCCCCTGGGGCGGGAGGAGGAGGGGGAGGAGAAGGAGGAGGAGGAGGAGGAGGACGAGGAGGGGGAGGAGGAGGAGGAGGAGGAGGAGGAGGAGGAGGAGGAGGAGGAGGAGGAGGAGGAGGACGAGGACGAGGAGGACAAGGAGAAAACGGGGGAGCAGGCAGAGAAAAAGAGGAGAGGAGAAGCCGGAGAAGCACGAGAACGAGGACATCCACCTTTTCTCCTCGACCTCTTCGTCCTCCCTACCCGTCCCAGTGATGGTTCCGCCATTGCCCTCCTCTTGGCGTCACTTTTGCCTACCAGGCACGCCTTCAAATACCCCTCTATCTCCTTCCCCCTCCCTCCTTCCCCCTCCTCCTCCACACCTCCCTCTTTCCCCCTCCGTCCTAATCGGTTACCCCTCCCCATTCCTCCTCCCTGCAGCTCGACTCCCCGACCTGCCCAGCGGGTGCATGTGGACACGCATTTCCAAGAGAATGCAGTTGTGGTGCTGAGAAGCCTCCTGCTGGACTTCCCTCCGCCCAATCCCCTCAATCCCTCCGGAACCAACGGCACGCAGCAAATGTCCAGAGGCCTCCTAGATGGGGTCCGAGTAGATGGGGTCGGAGGATCGCGCCACATCGCCGATGCATCGGCGATGCACTGGCGACGTCGGCGATGCACTGGCGACGCCAGCGCGGAGAACATCGGGCCCCGCGTCGAGCCGCATCGCCGATGCGTCGGCGATGCACCGGCCGTGCGGCGCGATCCTCCGACCCCATCTGCTCCGAACCCATCGCGGAGGCCTAGAATGTCGCAACCCTCCCTTCCCGTGCTCCCCCCCATCCCGCCCAACGCGAAACGCGGGGTGAGGTGCGTCGGCGATGCGCCGGCCGTGTGGCGCGATCCTCCGACCCCATCTGCTCCAAACCCATCTCGGAGGCCAAGAATGTCGCAACCCTCCCTCCCCGTGCTCCCCCATCCCGCCCGACCCGAAAAGTGGGGTGAGGGGGATGGGGGGGGGGCACAGGCCCGCGCGCAGGCCTCCGTCGGGGTAGGACATGCACACGCAGTGCGGCGCGACGGGCCCGGCGGGAGGTACGCCCTGAGGGGGGAGTGCACAGCTCCTCCTCCTCCTCCTCCTCCTCCTCCTCCTTCTCCTCCTCCTCCTCCTCCTCCTTCTCCTCCTCCTCCTCCTCCTCCATCTCCTGGATTTTACGCATCGTCATCATCAATCATCACCACTACCAGCACCCGCACCACCACCACCATCGTCATCAGCAGCGGCAACAACATCAGCATCAACATCAACATCAGTATCATCATCCGCGTCATGGTCATCATTATCATCATCTTACGCATTATTACCCTCAACATTATCATCATCCTCATCATCATGCTCAACATCATCATCACCACCATCATTATCATCATCATCATCACCATCACCATCATCATCAGTACCGTCATCATCAGCATCAACATCAACAACATCACAATCGCCACCGCCACCATCACCACCACCATCACCGTGTGGCCACCATCACCATCATCCTCATGATTCGCAATCTCCTCTCCTGCCCTCGCTCGCTCTTGGCGTAAGTGCCGTGCAGACGCGGCCATCTTTCCTGCCCCCGCCCCACGGCTGAACACGGTGGGGCGGAGGGGGGGCTCATTAGGGAAAACGTGAGAAGACGGCAAGTAGGGCGCGCAGAGGTAAACTATAAGTGTGGGGCTGGACCCCAGCAGAGGATGATGATGATGATGATGATGATGATGATGATGATGTTGATGACACGCCCTGAAAGACGGGCTCCCGAGATCCGCATGACTCAGAAACACCACCACCAGCCGTCCCTCGACAGGTGGGGGAGAAAAGAAGAGACGAAGAGAAGAAAGCGAGAGAAGAGAGAGAGGGAAAGAGAGGAGGCACCATCATCCCTCCTGCACCCTCCCCCTCCCGCTCCTCCGCCGCCGCCTCTCTACTCCCTTGCCTCCTTCCGGATCCACCTCGTCCGCTGCCTCCTCCTGCTGACGCACCCTCGCTCCCCCTCCTCCTCTCCCTCCTCCTCCGTAACCTCCCTTCTTTCTGAAGTAGAACCACCACGCGCACGCCATGCGCGCCTCGGTGCGAGCGGGCTCTGAGGACGTTGCGCATAGGCATTTCGCGTGAAGCCCTGGACACCGGGGGAGAGGGCACCAGGCGCAGACCCCCTCTCCCCCTCGGGCGTGCGCGAGGCCTCCTGCGGAAAGGCGGCTCTGGGCTCTGGGTTGAAGTCGGGCCTGTCCCTGTACAGGAGGAACATTCGAAAATAATCAAGACATACTCTGGAGACCATTTTTTGAGTATTGTTCGATCATGTTTGAGCGTTTTTGGAGTATCCTTTATTCTCCGTCCAAAATCCGCCTGCAGGGGGACATGTCCGACCTAACTCTGGGTGCGAGCGCGGAGCCGTCTGACAAAGCCGCGGGACGGGTCGGCCGCAGGGGACCCAAGCGGCTCCGAAGTGACCCGAAGACGGCCAACAGACGACCACAAGAGAGCCCGAAGAGACTACGCATGACTCCTTCCGATGATCCCCGGAGCGTGTGTTAGCGGTAACGTGTGCCTGTCCCACTAAGCCCCTTCATAAAGCGTGGGTGGTGTAGGGGTCGACACGGGCCGCGTGCTATTGGTGGAGCCGAACGGAGGGAACACACATTGTGCTAACACTCGTCCTAGGGGAATCGAACAATACCTATACCGCCACTCACCGGACCTTTTCTGGGGCGCGTTCTAACAAGAAATCCGTGGCCGGTATATATCAGGCACTGCCCACCCGGGTCATGCGCCTCCGACCCTTCCTCATCCTCACCCTCCTTCTCCCTGATGCAATCCGCCTTCGCCCGCTTGCAGGGGGTGAATCGGCGTGTGAGACATTTGACAGTCCTCCTTCCCCCTCCAGATGGCTTAAACAATAAAGTTCCCGGGGGGGATGAGTTCCTCACCACACCCCCGGGGACTCTGGGGCCTCCAAAGAGCCCCAAGACGGCCCATACAGAGCGCCAAAACAGTCCAAGAGATCGTCGAGACGGGCTATGGTGGCCACACGACGGTCAAAGATGGCTTCAATACGGCCCTCGAGGCCCCCAAGACTGCCCAAGAGTGCTCCCAGAGGACCGCCGAGAGGGCCGCAAGAGGCAAACATCGTCCCATTCCCTTCGGCATTTCTGTCAGAATCGCCGTTTTCGTTTTGACAGCGTCCAAAGCTCCCCAAAGGCCCCCAAGTTCGCCCCAAGACGGCCCATGCGCCCCAAAAAAGATCCCGAAAACGCCCCCAGGTCCCCAAAGACGGCCCAAGAGAGCCCCAAGAGGGCCCTCAAAAGGAAATGCGAACTGACATTTCAAGCCGTTCCCCCGAAAATGGCCCCAAGAGCCAACCAAGGAGTTTCCAAAGAGGCCCTCAGAGGCCCCCAGACGGCCCCAAGCTCCATGAGGGCCCCTCAAGATGCCCTCAAGAGGCCAAGAGCCCTTCAGATGCATCCAAGGGGCTCTAGGCCCACAACTTATCGCACGTCACCTCTCCTTGACACCCCCCCTCTGGCCCTCCACCATACACTCCGCCTCGAAGGTTTCGCGTCTAATTTCCGTCCGTGTGACAGAATCGCGCCTCCTCCTCCTCCTGCTCCTCCTTTTGCCCCTCCCCTTCCGTCTTCCCCTCTCCTTGTCCGGCACTTTTCTATCTGCTTGCCCCATGCAATCCCTGCCTACCTCCTCCTGCACCTCCTCCCCTGTTCGAAGGCTCTCTTTTCTATCCCCCCCGTCCTCTCCGCCTTACCCATCCCCTGACGCGGACCGACCTTCGAAGGCCGCCAAAACCTTCAGAAACAACTCCTCCGTGCCCCTCCTCCGTGCTTCGGCTTTCGAGCCATGGCCCGGGCACCGGCTGGTCGGCACGATCTGGGCAGCACCGGGAGGCGCTCGACAAGGCGCGGCGGATGGGAACCGCCCCCGGGCCAGGAGAACCCGCTGGAAGCCAGAAGAGACACGGGACCCCTCCGACCCCTGACCCTCAACGCGTTCACTGCTCCTCGCATGGGGAGGCTCCCCAGAGCGGTGCGTTGACCGACCGTGCTGGGGAAATCAGGAGGGTACGGACAACGCTAAGTCCTCCCTGGACCGCTCCCAGGGTGCGCTCTGACCAGGATTCCGAGGCGAACCCAGCGGTGGCGACAAGTACCTCCCAGGAGGCCCGAGAGGGGGAAAACGGGGGAAGGGTAGAAGTATGGGAGGAGGGGGAGGAGGAGGAGGTACCTTTCCTCCTCTGAGTGACGGACCGTGAGGTGACCTCGAGATCGCAAGAGAGACATCGCCGCACGCTCCGTCGGCGCAGGGGCTGGCGAGACCTGGAGGGCCCCCCGTCGCCCGCGAAAAGCTCCTCGGAGAGCGCGTCGCGAGGGCCCCGCAGCCGTGCGGTCTCGCCCGAAGGTGTTTCCCCCGCGCCGTGCGCTCGGGGACCCCCAGCTCGCTGCCTCCCCCCTCTAGAAGCTAGCGAGCGAGCGAGCGAGAATCCTAGCGCCAGACGGCGCGCGAGCAAGGTGAAACAGGGCGCCGCGATGTCGCATTGCGGTGCTACCCGGAGATCGGGCACCAAGATCTCGCTGCCGACTCCCACGATGCTGCCGCCCCACCTGACGAGTGAAAGTGTGCAGACAGCGCGTCGTGGGAACCCGCCCCCTCTAGAAGAAGAACACCTTTGTTTTGCGTCGGCGGCTCGGAAGAGCAACTGCACTGGCGGAAGAGCTCACTAAACGGGGGCACCGTCGTAGCGAAGTGTGAAGGGGGGAACAAAAACACGCCATACACGTCAACTTTTTGTTGGCGCTCCGCGTGGACTTCCTGGATCCGCGCTGGGCCCCCCTGGCAGCGCCTCTGGCGCCGCCCCTGGCGCCCTCCGCGCGCCAGGGAGGGGCAGATCCAAAAAATCCGCGAGGAGCGCTTAAAGTTGATGTGTATGGCGTGTTTTCTTCTTCTACCCTCCTCCCGCCTCGCTCCTACGGAAGTCTCCTGGGGGTTCCCAAAGGCTCTTTGGAGGCCTCGGAAGCCCCTGGAAGCCCCCAGGGGCTGGATAGGAGACAAGAGGCCGTCCAAAACGCCTCTATCCTCGAGCCACGACTCCCAGCACCGATTGACCGATCCCTGTCCCCACTGGCGTGGCCCGGGCCCCACGGGCCGACTTGCCCCACTAGATGGGGATATGGCTGTTCCCTTCGAGTTTCGAGGAACTCATCCCCAACTAGGGTGGTGGGATGGTGGGGATGCGGATGTGGATGTGGATGGGGACACAGACACGTGACGTCCTGATTTTCAATGCGCGGTCCCCGAAAGTCGCCACTCTTTCCCTAGGGCCGGAGTTTCATCCCGAGTCATTTCTTGACAGCCCCGGGGCCTGGCAAGGGCCCCCAAGAGGCCGAAAATAGCGAAACGCCTCTCGTCCTGATTTTCCACGACGCGAGCATGATTGGGACGGGGATAGCGATCAGTTGAAAACTCTGGCGATCGGCGCGGCACCTGCTTGGTGAAGGACGTGAAGCAGGCGTCGCAGGCGTCCGACGCCGAAGGGTAACCGCCCACGGTGACCTCTCCGGGGCGCCGCTGGTCGCCGTCGCCGCCGGTCGCCGTCGCCGGTCGCCGTCGCCATCGACGCCGGCGACGTTGCCGCCCTCGTCGTCGTCGCCACCTTCGTCTCACACACGGGAGATGTCGACCCCTCTCCAGGCTGCGTGGGTTTTCGAATGGATCAATTAAATGTAAGGTTTAATCGAGGTGCGTTCGAATAGCCCCCTTGGGGTGTATCCCAAGGTTTCCCCCTTTTTTCTGAGCGGCAAATCTTTCGGGCGGAACTCGGCGCCTGGGGCTCCTTCTGCCTACGGCAAGTTCGTGTCGTGACCACATTGGAGCGTTAGAAGGCAACTACTGGGAGGTCTTCGTCGGAAGGATTCAGGAAGATTAATTATCCATTGGGGGGCTGCGACGCCTAATTAGGCCGCGGAACAAGCGGGATGAAGCCGGACTGGGCGGGATCAAGCCAGATCAAGCCGGATGGAACCGGACGAAACCGGCTTGGTACGGGATCTCAGACCAGGGCAAGATCAGAATCTGACCTCCCAGGAGCTGCATCCGGAAGAGTTGGCCTCTGAGGCCGCGTGGGCCCTTCCGCCCTGCGCGAATCGCGGCTCTCCGACCCCGCGGCAGTCGTCCTGGACCGGCCGCCCTGCCCCGAGAGCGCCCGCGCGGGAGCCAGCTCCGCCGCGTCGCGGCAAGGGCCTGCCGTGCTCTCTCGTGACGTCCGTCGAGAGCGTCCGTCGAGAGGAGGCCACCTGCCCAGAGCCCAGATTCCCCAATGCTTCCTCCAAGACGGCTGAAGATGGCCTCCAAGATGAACACGTTGGCCCAAAATGGCCGCCGCGCCCCGATTCGCCGTAGGCGTCTTCGATGTATCCGCCGCGCCCTGATTCATCACAGGGGTGCCTGGCATGCTGGATCCTGTCGGTTTTGGTTTAAGTCGGGCATATCCCCCTACCGGCGGAGAGTACGCCAAAAATGCTCCCCAAAAATCGTCCCCCGACTAATTGTTGGACCATGTCTGAGCATTCCTCCCGTAGAGGGACAAGCCCGGCTTAAGATTGGGCGGCCGTGGCCCCTGGCGCGTGGCTGCCAGATCCACCGAGCAGGAGAGGCCGTGGCACCATTAAGCCGCCTGCCGTGGGGGAGAGCGCGCCCGTGTGGCACGGAAGCGGGACCCGCCGCCAGAGCCACGCGCCCGCATCCGCGCGTGCGCCTCCATCCGCGCTGCGGCCCTGCACCGCCCAGACCGGGGCAGCGACCCCAGAGCGGTGTCGCCGCACATCCCCAGCTGAGACACCTAAGTGCACGCGACGTCTGGCCAACGTCACGCACAGGAGGGAGAAAAGGGAAGGGCAAGGGAGGCGAAGCAAGCAGAAGAACCGAGACAACCCCCTGACGGGCACCGGAACGGGGGGGACTGGCACAGGAGGGAGAAACATCGACCTGGAATCGGTGATGCATCGCCGATAGATCAGCGACAGGCCCCCGATAGCGAATCCGCACCTTCCTGCGCGGGGTGGGGCTATCAGAGCCCCATCGGCGATCCATGGGCGATTTTGGATACTGTCCTCCCCATGTGCCTATCCATGCCTATCACTACCCCTGATTCCCTGGGGGTGGGGCCTGTCCGTCCTGCCCGACGCGGCCCCTCGCCCCCACCCACTGAGATGGAAAGGGCGCCGCGGGCATGCCTGCGGGGCCTGCGGCTGCGGGTCCGGGCGACTTGCCCTCCTCCTCCTCCTCCTCCTCCTCCTCCTCCTCCTCTCCTCCTCCTCCTCCTCCTCCTCCGCCTCCTCCTCCTCCTCCTCCTCCTCCTCCTCCTCCTCCTCCTCCTCCTCCTCCTCCTCCCCGCTCCTCCTCTCCTCCTCCTCTCCTCATCCTCCTCCTCCTCCTCTCCTCCTCCTCCTCCTCCCCCTCCTCCCTCCTCCTCCTCCTCTCCTCCTCCCTCCCCATCCTCCCTCCCCAATCCTTCCTCCTCCTCCTCCTCCCTTCTCCTCCTCCTCCTCCTCCTCTCCTCCACCCCCTCCTCCTCTCTTCCCCTCCTTCCTCCTCTCCTCATCCTCCTCCTCCTCCTCTCCTCTCCTCCTCCTCCTCTCCTCCTCCTTCCTCCTCTCCCTCCTCCTCCTCCTCCTCCTCCTCTCCTCCTCCTCCTCCTCCTCCTCCTCTCGCCCACCTCCCTTCCTCCTCCCCAATCCTCCGCCCCCAATCCTCCTCCTCCTCCTCCTCCTCCTCCTCTCCTCCCTCCTCCTCCTCTCCCCACCGTCCTCCTCCGCCTCCTCCTCCTCCCCCTCTCCTCCTCCTCCCCGCCCTCCTCCTCCTCCCATCCTCCTCCTCCTCCTGCTCCTGCTCCTCCCCCTCCTCCTCGTCCTCCTCGTCATCCTCCTCCTCCTCCTCCTCCTTCTCCTCCTCCTCCTCCTCCTCCTCCTCCTCCTCCCCGCGTCGCCCCTCGCCCCTCCGACGACTCTCGTCGAGGTGATGGGAGAAACAGGGGACGAGCGAACGCGGCCGCGGGGGAGTCTGGCGGGGGAGGGGCAAGAAAAAAAGGGCGGGATGAGGACGGGAAACTGACAAGGAAGGGAAGCGGGGAAACGGGATGCCAGGGAGAAGGAGAGGGACATGGAGGGGAAGATCCAGAGAGAGAGGGGGACCGGGAGACAGATACTGCTAGTGCACATATGCGAAGAATGTGTGCACACAGAAGGTTAGCCAACCTGGACCCCAAGCAGCGTCTCTGACCATATAACGTGGCGCAAGAAAGGTTGTGCAAGTTATGCGATGTAAGATTTGTGGTGCAATGTAGATGGTACGATGTTCAGATCTGGGCATACGTCCACATGTATGCACCTATTGAGTGTACACTATGCGGATACGCATAGGTGGTGCAACACACACACACACATCTTTAATGAACAGTACATCTCTCTCTACTTCTACATATAAACATATGTATAGGTGCTTGTGGTGTGCTCTGGATACGTGGTGAGACCAGTATTGTGGATATATGTGTGGGGTCAGCTACATAGTGCATTGACCCTGTGGGGTATACATGGTACAATATACAAATACATACATATATACACTAACACATGCATGCATACATACATAAAGATATTGTACCCTATCCGCCACACTGCCGCTGGGTACGGATTGTGCATGTCCTCAAGTCCTTTGCCCAATCCCCTCTAAGCGTCACTGCTGAAGACGTCTTAAGGGGTTCGGAGCCCCTCGGCCCAACTCTCCAGGAGATTGTCGAGTGCCCCCTCACGCCGTCTTCGGCCCCCAAGGGGCCCCACAACGGACCAAGAGGGCACGAAGTCGCCGAAATATAGCTCCAATACGAACAACATTTGCCAAAAACGGCCCAAAATTGGGAATCGAACTCTATATACACCGACGCTTTTTCCGGCCCTGCATTGAAATTTGCACTTGGGAACGGATCATGGTGTATACGGGACTCTGGTGTATACATGTGTCGTTGTTTCCCCGGGACATCGGGGAAAAAAGTACACCACACCACCCCAGCGTCGTCCTTGACCCTCGGGAATTCGTGGGATTGAAAGACAGCCCGCCACTGGTAATGTATACGTACCAGTTTCCGACAAAGGCCCTCCAACAAACCTGGGAGGCCAAACTCACTGATTTGCCCTAGATGTTTGAAGGTGTTTGGCGTTCTCGCCTGTTCTGCTTCCCGACGCTCCCCAACGACCCCACAGGCCACCAGAACCGCCCAGAGAGGCCTCCAAGCGGGCCCCCAAACTGCCCAAGAGGGCCTCAAGACGGCCCCAGCACGGCCCAAGAGGTTCCAAAAAGTCCCCAGGGAGGCCCGACAATCAATCCCAAAAGTGCCCCAAAAAAGGGAACACGAACCGAACATCCGAGCCTTCCGCCCGAAATGCCCCCCAGAGGGCCCCGAGAGGCGCTCCGAAAAAACGACGAGGCCCCCCATAGGCCCGCAAAAGGCCCCAAGAGATTCCAAGAGGCCCCCAGGAGGCCCAACACATACCCAAAGAGGCCCTCGATTGGCCCGCAAGAAGCTTCCAAATTCCCTCCAGAAGGCACCGGGGAAACCCCCAACAAAATACCCACGAACATCCTACAAACCTCATGCCCACAACCCAGGCACCATAGCGGGATGGGCCGAAAACCATTCGATTGGTGTTGCAGACGGCGCTGCGCAACGTACGTGGTACAATAAACTGCGTGCGGCATATGTATGTATGTATGTCTGTATGTATGTGTATGTATGTATATAAATACATATATATAGATGTAGATGTAGATGTATACGTATGTATATACATCTACATGTGTTCGCAATGGCTTGCCCACCGCACTGTTCGCGCAATCGTCCCACCCACCCACAAGCAACTTGGTTTGCATAAAAACCATGCGGCGGCGAGTGCGATGAGTGCTTGGTGTTGGCTGGTGCACGTTTGCGGCTGCACTAGCCCGCGCATGCTCGCGCGCGCAGCGGCCAGCCAGCCACTTTGGCGCGACTGACGCGTCCGCGGTGGCACGTTTCGCTGGGCGTTTCCCAGCGGGAACTTCAGTGCGAGTCGGCGACTTGGGCGGGCGCGGTATCATGGCAAAGTCAACAACGGTCGACTCGATGATGATGCTGACGATGCTGGTGACGATGGTGACCTTGACGACGGCAAAGCCAGTGACGGAGACGATGCCGCGCGTGTGCACATCGTCATTTATGTTGCAATAACAACCTTGCGACACTGCGTGCGCAGAGACGCTCGCACGACTTCGACATGTTCGCGCGAACCCCGCTTGGTAGCATGTTATGACACGCGTTTGGAACGGTTGCCCGGCGAATTCGACAAGAGTGCGGGCGCAAGCTTGTTTCGAGTGAAAATCAAAGCGACCCCATCTGTTTATCCAAAACACATGGGCAACACTCAATTCTGAATCATCAGAGAACCTCGCGACGACGCCCGCGTGTGCATGTTGTCCCGTGTGTGCAAAAAATGTGTTGGAAACTGTTGGTTTGTGAAACACGATACCGGCCTGCGTTGGATAGTGCAAAATTATACACATGATGGACGATGGGGCAGATTCGTATGAATATCGCAATAAGAAAACAAAGCCAGGACGGTTAATTTCGAGTGGGGGGTCGACCATATTTGATGTTGAAACAAAAATCACCCTGCCAAACTTGAAATTGTCCACTCCACTGCTCGCGCAATCGCCCCACCCACCCACCCGCATCTTGTTTTACAAAATCCATGCGGTGGCAAATGCGATGGTTGCTTGAAGTTTGCTGGCACATGTGTGCGGCCGCGCTCACCCGCGCATGCTCTCGCGCGCAGCGGCCAGCTAGTTTGGCACTTCAGTTCGCGCGTATCGTGGCAACGTCGAAAGCGGTGGACACGATGATGATAGTAGCGATGCTGGTAACGCTGGTGACTTCGACGACGGCAAGGCAAGGCCAATGACTGCGCCGATGCTGACCGCGCCGGCGACGATGACGGGGTCCTCGCGTCGGTGGTGAGAGTTTTGGGAGGAGTTCGTCATGCGCACGCAGCCGAGGCGCGAGAGTTGCCCCCAGTGTTTTTAGGCGCGGATCGTGCCCCCCCAGCACGCGCGCAAGGGCGTTCGAATGAGTTCAACATGCGGCGCGGGAGGCATGTTGGACGAATGTCATGAGAATGTTCGAAGCAAACCTATGGATTTCGGAAAAACTCGCAAGAGCGCGAGCGCAGGCCCCTTTTGGAAAACGGATGTTGCCAAACCAAAAACTTTGAATGGTTTCGAGACGCTAGAATATGAAATCCTCACGAAACCTAAAAAGTTGTTGAAGGATTGCGGCATGCGCGCGCGACGACGCGCGCGCGTGCAATCCGTCCCATTTGTTGCAAGAGACCCTTGAACCCTGATGCTGTTTGATGAACGGGTGCGCGCGCATAGCATGTTTGTAGAGGATTAGGGGGTGGGATACTGGACTGTACGATGGGGCATAATCATTTGTACAACGCAATATGAAAAGCGGTCCCCTTCATCTCGAGAGGGGGACCCTAATACTCTTTTAGAAAAGAGAATCAACGTGGTGCAAAGTATACTGTGGAGACTATGTGGTGAAAACTGTGTAGTGCAATATGCGTGGTGAGCAATATATGCTATTCAATCTGTGTGGAGCAATTTTTGTAAAAGGCAGTGCGAAGCAATGCAACGCAACGCAAAGCAATGTAAAGCAACACAACGGAAGGTCAAGTCATGCAAAGCGATGCAGAGCAATGAGCAATGCAATGCAATGCAACGCAGTGCAACGCATGCAAAGCAATGCAGTAATGAACAATACAGAGCTATGCAACGCAAAGCACAGCAACAGAAATGCGAAGCAACGCCGGCCCATACACGGGACGGCGACGAGATGGCGACGGAGCGGTGATGGCGACAACATAGCGGTCAGACCGACTCACAGGCCTTGACGATGGGCGGCGACGAGTCGGCGAGTGGCGGCGATCACGACAACATCGCCGCCAGGCCGACGCAAAGGCCCAGTTCCTTATTCCAGAAGTAAGAACCCCTACATGCAAGCACGATCTGGGGAATAAACAGAGGGGGGGAGAGGAAGAACAGAGCAGCGGGGGAAAGAGGAAGCGAGAACGCGAGAGGGAAGGGAAACGCCGGGACGGGAGGCCAGAGAGATAGAGAGATAGTGCGAGGAGAGATAGAAAGAGGAAGTGATAGAAAGAGAGGGAGATTCAGAAAGTGGTAGAGGAAGCGATGGGATGGGAGAAAGAGAGAAAGAGAGTTTCAAAGAGCGTGACACAGAGAGAGGGGAAGAATGAGAGAGAGAGGGAGAGAAAGAGAGAGAGATCGATAGATAGATAGAGTGAAAGAGAGTGAAAGAAAAGAGAAAAACAGAGAGAGAGAGAGAGAGGCGCAACAACAAATTTCCCGGGAGAAACTGGAAAGGGAGAAGCCCCAGAGTGGAGGGAAGGCGAGACAAGGAAAGGAAAGAACGGGACACAGACCGAAGGCATGATATTACATGAAACACATTCAAAGGTGCGGAAGTCAGCCAGGACCACTCCAGTATCACAAAAGCTTCTCTTCCCCGCTCTTCCTGGACGCGGTAAACTGCAATCATGATGTCACATCATGGTTGCACTTTTGGGGGGGACACAGTTGAACCGTACACCGCTTTATCTTGGTGGCTCCGGGACGATCCTTGTCCCCCCGCAACGACACCGAAAACACCAAAACTACAAACAAAGTAACCGAACGCACGCAAAAGCCACCACAGGCCACCAAAAGAACTTATCAAGCAACTGAAAGGCACAAAACACCAATGAACGCAGTTAGTGAAAACGAAGCGCCACGAAAAACACCAAACGAAAAAACATGTTACAAGGAGCTTCCAAACAGTCTCACTTAACGAACAGGCCTCTGGTGCGACTCTTTCGAGTCTGCCAGGGGTCGAAGCGAAATCCGCTCACTATCTGTCCCCAGGCTACTCTTGAGGTCCTCCATGACTCTGGAGACAGACATATTGGCACTTTAAACCCGCAGGCCCCAGAAGCCTCAACCCCTCATCCCTGGGGGGGGGAGGGGGAGGGGCAACTTCCCGTCCTGGATCAGTGTGTGTGTGTGTGCGTCTGTGTGTGTGTGTGTTGTGTGTGTGTGTGTTGTGTGTATGTGTGTATGTGTGATTTGCATCTGGCGCGCCCCACTGATGCCAGATCGCCTCAGCAGTGATCTCTGCCCAGCCGCCGACGTAGAGAGTGTGTCTGTGTGTGTGTCTGTGTGTCTGTACGTCTGTGTCCGTGTCCGTGTCTGTGTGTGTGTGCTGCACCCGGGGAGTGAGAACAGCCCATGCTGGCCGAAACACGCAGAAGATGCGCCTGGACTAGAAACACCTGGGTCTGCCCGAAGTCTGGGGCGGCGATGGCGACGGGGATCAGGGGATGCCTTTGGCGGCGGCCGCGACGGTCGCGAACAGAGCGCTGGTCTGCGGGGGGAACGCTAGGGGGCCACTGGCTCAGCGGTGGCGGAAAACATCGAAATGATCCGCGAAAGATCGCCGACCGATCGGCGACGGGCCCCCGAAAACGAATCCGCATGTTCCTGCGCGGGGCGGGGGCTACCATGAAGGGACGAGCCAAACAAAAAACTGCTCAAACGTGAAACTGCCGCAGGTCCGTGCGGACGTCTTAGCTATGCGCTGGACCCCCCCCTTCCTCCCTGGCACGCGGAGCGCGCCGGAGGCGGCGCTGCAGCGCCGCCAGGCGGATCCAGCGCAGATCCGAGAACTCCGCGCGGAGATGTGACAGTTTCTGTTGATGCGCGTTTCCCTTGATCGGAATGGGCGATTCGGGGTCGATGCGATCCCCCCCCACGAGCCCATCCGCCCCTATAGCGTTGCCCCTGCTGTCCGCGGCGCCCTGCCGGCTGCGTGGGCCGGCGGGTCACAGGAATGCGCCGTGGGCGTGGCGCCACGCCCGCCGCACCCTGCGGCGCCAGTGGGGCCGCGCCTGTGGGGACACGTATCTGCCGCCGCCTCCTCCTCCTCCTCCTCCTCACACTCCCCCTCCTCCTCCTCCTTCTCGGGCATTCCTGAATTGGGTGGGCGACACACGAGGTGGGGGGGGAGAAACGAGCACCCTCCTTGCCCCTTTCGGGCCAAAGAGGGGGCCCCTTGGGCAACAAATGGGCAACTTTCTTCACCGCCCTCCTTCTATCGCCCCTCCCCCATTGCGCAACGCCTGACATCTTGCCCCTCGTCTTCCTCCTCCTCCTCCTCCTCCTCCTCCGCCTCCTCTTCCTCCTCCTCCTTCTCCTCCTCCTCCTTCTCCCCCTCCTCTTCCTCCTCCTCCTCCCCCTCCCCCCCCTCCCTGGCCAAGCAGCTCCCCATTCGCACTGAGCTCCCAGTCAGGGCGGCAGCCTTCGCAAACTCCTTCTCCTCCTCCTCCGTTCATTTCCTCCTCCTGCTGCTCCTCCTCCTGCTCCTCCTCCTTCGTTCATTTCCTCCTCCTCCTCCTCCACCACCTCATCCTCCTCCTCCTCCTCTTTCCATTTCTCCTCCACCTCCTCCTCCACTCTCCTCCTCCATTATCCTCCTCCTCCTCCTTTCATGCCTCGTCCTCCTCCCACATGGGCCACATGGGCCACAAGCGAATGGGGTCAGGGGGTCGCGCCGCATCGCCGATGCATTGCCGATGCATCGGTGTTGCACAGGCAATGCATCGGCGACGTCGGCGATGCATCGGCGACATCAGCGCGGAGAATATCGGACAGCATCGCCAATGCTTCGGCGGCGGGGCGCTATCCTCAGACCCCATCTACTCCAGCCCTATTTGCGATGTGTTTGAAAGCACTCGTCGTCACGGCTGGATGTGGCTATAAAAGCGTGCCAAAACCATATGTGAGCTAATTAATGTCCTCCCTGGGTACACAGGCCTACAACATCTTCAAACAACAACAAACAAGGCGGACGTCGTTTTCGGGCTTCGTGGCAAAGAACGCAATTAATCCAGGACGGACCCTGGGAGGACGGACCCCAGGGGGGAGAGGCTGTTTTCCTGTAGACTCAAACAAGTTGACTTGCATGGCAACTCCCACGCCCTCCGCCGCCTGTTCCACAACAGCTCTGGGCCGAAAATGCGTGCAAGTTTGCCCCGACGTGCGAGACGTCCAGATTTCCTTGCGGGCCTGGCCACGCCCTCCCCCCATTCCAAACAATACACCCGGCGCAACCCCAATTGAGTGAAAACATATACTATTGCATGGGTGCGTTGCATGGCATTGTTTTGCATTGCTTGGCGTTGCTTGCGATTGCTCGGCATTGTTTTGCTTTGCTTGGCAAAGCTTGGCACTGCTTGGCATCAACTCGCACAGCTTTGCATTGTGTGGCTTATCTTTGCATGGATTGGCATCGCTTCGCATTGCTTGGCGTTGCTTGGCACTGCCTGGCATTACTTTGCAATGCCCAGGAACCGGAAGAACGAGACCACGGAACCCGAGGAAACCGACGAACCCGCGGCACCTCCGAGCCACGGCCAGAGCAGCAGCAGGAGGCACCAACCTCTGACCAGATGAGAAACCATCGGCAAGCCCGCTCGGGGAACGACGGCCTCGCGCCGATGCGAGGCGACGTTCCGGTCCACGCTGGACCCCGGGAGGGAGGAGGAGGAGGAGGAGGAGGAGGAGGAGGAGGAGGAGGAGGAGGAGGAGGAGGAGGAGGGAGGAGGAGGAGGAGGAGGGAGGAGGGAGGAGGAGGAGGAGGAGAGGGGAGGAGGAGGAGGAGAGGAGGAGGAGGAGGGAGGGATCTCGCGCAGACCTTCGCCGGTGCCCGTCGTCGCCGCCCCCGCGACGCCTCCTCCGTGGCTCCCCGTCGCCTGTCCCGGCGACGCCCCGCGGCATGGCCTGCGGCGCAGCCCTCGAGTAGAGATAGCTGATGCGCTCCCTACGAGCGGACGCTGGCGACGGGGACGTCTGAGACCGCGGTGTGCCCTTCAGGCCTTCCTTGGGTCGGGCGAAAGGGGGGGATATCAAAGGGGGGGGGTGAAAATCAGGAGCGCGAAGGAGCGCGTCATGCGACGAACTTTGCAATTTTCGCGCGAGGCCAAGCGCACTCGAGAGACCGGCATCCCCCGTGTCGAGAGCGTGTTTTCGCTCCTGGACTTCTGTTCGGAACCGCATGAGCTTCCGGCAGCTTCCCTTGGCTTCCCGCGGCTCCCCCCGGCTGCCGGGAGGCCCGATGGTCTGAGCAGGGACCGACCGTCCTCTGAACAAGAGCATGCTCTCCGAACAGACACCAAGCCCTCAGACCACGAACCCGACCGATGGACACAGGACTCCCTCATGGCCAGACGTGTGCTCGGGGCACCTCGTGCAACCTGGGCCGGCAGGCAGGCCGACGCGCTCTGCCACTGCTGCAGGCTGGCCCTGCGAGGGCCGCGGCGCGCGCAGCCCCGTGGCGCCCGGGGAGCTCTCCAGCTCGACCGCGGCCGCTGCCGCACGCGGCTCAGAAGCGGGCGGGCGGCCGCTCCGCGGCGATGTCTGCCGTGGGCCGTGGCGGAAGGAGTGGTCGGCTCCACCACGCGCGCAGGCTGGAGACCACTTCTGCATGTAGGAGGCAACTGCTGGGGGGTCTTCGTCGGGAAGCCCAGGGAGGAGTCAGCCCCATTGGGGGGCCGCTGCGCCAGAGTAGGCCTCAATCAACCAGGATTGAGCCGGATGAAGCGGGATTCAGCCAGATTCAGCGGGATTGAGCCAATTCTGGACCAGTGCAAAATCCGATTCCGGACCAGTGCAAAGTCCGAACTTCATGACCTGCGACACCACGTTACTGGCCTCGCCGCGTCCCCCCCCCTGGCAACGTCACGCTTCGCGCCAACACCGTCAGGGAAGATGCCACCGTTCCCTGTAGCACTCCGAGACGGCGCCGGCGCGAACCGTGGCGTCGTCGCCGCCGCCGCCGCCGTCGTCACCAGGCCCACGACGTAATTGTCTTGTCGCAGCGTCGACCCACAGAGGTTTCGAACTGTTCCCCGGGACCGGTTCTTCATCCCGAGTCGTTTTGCTGAGGGACCGGGGGCCCAGGAGAGGCCCCCAGAGACCGACAATGGCGAAAAGATGTTCGTCCTGATTTTCTCCATTGCTCGAGGGGGTCTGGTGCTCTTCTGCCCGCCGCGGCGGCCTGACGTCGCTGCGCCAGTCGGCAGCCCACGAGCGCCAACGCCGGCAGCGAGGCCCGCCCGCCGAGGCCCGCCAGCGAGGCGTCCGGCGGTGTCGTGGAGGGGTCCGCGTGCGCGAAGCAGGGGCTCTCCTCGCGGGCAAGACTTCTATCCATGTCCAGAGCGTCTTGGACTTTTTGGGAAGGGGGGCCGCGAGGCCGAGGCGCACTGGATCTGGATCAGAATCCAGACTTTTTGGGGTCAGAGCGAATCCATATCCAGTGCGCCTCAGGTTGCTGGGAACGAGCGCCCCAAACTCCGAGACGCACTGGATGTGGATAGAACTATCGCCCGCCCTCCTGTCGATGACTCTCAGAACGTGTATTAGCGCCCACGTCGTTCCACAGGAGCCCTTCAAGATACACACACACATACACACGCACACACACATACACACGCACGCACACACGCACGCACACACGCACACACTCACACACACACACTCACACCCGCACACACTCACTCACACACTCACACACACACACTCACACTCACACCCACACACTCACACAACCACACACACTCTCACACACATTCTGGCTAAGACGCGTCCTGATGATCGTCGATGATGCATCGGGTGCTGCTGGGAGGGCCTCGAGGTATGCGCCGAGCCGTGTGGTCGGCCAAGGAGCTCGGTGAGGGTGGACGTCTCGGCTTCCCCTGTGTGCGGGGTGCTGGAACGTCCATGCAAGCAAATCTCGTTCCGAAGCCCGTTGCCCCTGGCCAAGACCAAACGACGCGGCATATAAATCAAGCCCTCACAAGCTGCCGAAGGGTGTCCCCGCTTCAGGGTGCCCCCGGCAGCATCTCGCGCCATCCTGGAGACCCCATGGGGCCTCTTTTGGGGCTCGCGGGGGGTGGCTCCGCGGGCCGTGGGGAGCTCCCTCGGAAGTCCTGGGGGCACCTCCTCCTCCTCCTCCTCCTCCTGCTCCTCCTCCTCCTCTTCCTCCTCCTCCTCCTCCTCCTCCTCCTCCTCCTCCTGCTCCTCTTCCTCCTCCTCCTGCTCCTCCTCCTCCTCCCTCCTCCCTCCTCCCATGTGGCAACTCCCAACGCTGCAGTGTCTCACGACGCCCACCATCACGAGCGGCGAACATATCCGCATCATCACCCTCGCGGTCTGGATTCCAGGGCGCGCTCCCGCGGATACGGGCACAGGGGTGAGGATGCAGGAGCCTTGGGCGCCCAGGCCGAAGCCTCTTTTGACCCGAGCTGTGGCCGACGGCGAGCCGAAGAGGCAAGGATGCAAGGGCACCCTTCGGGAGTGCCACCTGGCCTGGCCCTGCGCGCTGGTACTGCAGGAAGAAAGGAAAGACCAGGGAGGAGAGCGGGAGGCAGAGGCGGGGGAGCCCAGACTGTCTGCTTTTTGCTGCACGACGAGGACCCCGGGAGGCTGAGACCACTCCCCATGGGACCGGTCTTTCATACCAAGCCGTTTCGCGACGGTCCTGGGGAGCCGTATGGGCCCCTAGAAACCGAACTCTGGCCCAAAGCATTGTTTTCGCAAACCGAGGACTGGATTCTGGGCCATCACTTGGGCCTCCAGCGGCCTCCTTGGGCCGGTCCAGGTACCCCCCGGAACGCTCCCGACGACGCGCAGGTGCTGGAAACCCTCCCGAAGTGAGAAAACCTTCAAGAATCAGCGACAACCTCAGGAGAATCCTGAAGGAATGGTAAGGCTTCGGGATGTGCACAGACAGCTCCCCCCCCCCCCCAAGGTGGTCCGAGCTGGCCTCAACAGGCCCCCCGAGTAGTCCGCAAGGGGCGCGGAGCGCCCCAGAGACACCGCCGTATGCGGCGCCGTGGTGTTGAGACCGCCGGGGGGCCTGCGGAGGCCAGCTGGGACTACTCGGAGGGCCTGTTGAGGCCAGCAGGGACTACCTGCGGGATGCCGAAGTCTTACCGAGGAGGGGAAGGGGGAGGGGGGGGGAGGGAGGGAGGTCTCGGACGTGACGGGGTGCCATCTGGGCTACTCTACTCTTCCCCTATTCCTTTCGAACGTGACATATTGCCTGAGCCGGAGACCTTTTTTGCCGAAGAACACTCCAGGCACAAGCTTAGCCTCCTCCTCCTCCTCCTCCTCATCATCATCATCATCATCATCATCATCATCATCCACCACCTCCTCCTCACCGCCAACAGAAAATAGAGGGGTGCCTGCCTGGATCTCCCCGAGCATGTCCCTGGCCTGCGTCGCGGTGCTCCTGGCCACGTCCGCCTGCTCCATGGCGTACGCCGCCGCGCGCGCGCCGCGCGAGGCAGCGTGGGCGGCCTCGGGGGGCCCGGGCGGAGGCGAACGACGGGATTCTGCTGGATTCTGCCGGTTAGAGCCCCTGAAAGTTGACTCTCAACTATCGGCGGCGAGTGAAGCCGCTCCTAGCCTGGGCTGTCCCTGGGCGATGCGGTCTCGCTTTCAGAAGGGCTTCCCTGTGGTCGGGTAGGGGGAGGATGAGAGGTAGGAGGAGAGAGGAGAGAGGCAAGAGGATCAGGATAAGCCCGAGAGGAGGAGCGCCGACGACGCCGACGAGGAGAGAGGAGAGAGGCGCGAGGAGGACCAGGAGAAGCTCGAGAGGAACAGCGACAACGCTGCCGACGACGCTGCCGACGACGGCGACGGCGACGATGACGGCGACGCACATGCCGAAGCCGACGCAGACGACGGCGACGGCGACGACGACCACGAGCCCCTCCCGCGGAGGAAGCGGGGACCCTGAGATCCAGGGATTCCTGGGCGTCTTTGCCTTCCCTCGGGCCCTGGAGCCCGCACGGCTCGGGCCGGCTATCGAAGCATGCCGCGGCAGCATGGGGCCCCTGGCTCCTGTCACGGCGTCTGCTCACGAGGTTGCATGTTTGTCGCGGCGCCGGAAGGGGGGAGGAAGGGGCAGGGAAGGGCGAGGGAGGGATGGGGGGAAAGGAGGGAGGAAGGGAGCAGGAATGGAGGAATGGAGCAAGATTTTCCAAATTGGCTTGATCTATAGGAGTTCTAACTCATTCTCTACTAATTGGTCCGTTGCCCCCCTAATTCCTATGCCCCCCTAATTCCTATGGCTATGCCTATGCCTATGCCGATGCCTCCCCCCTAACTCCTATGCCTACGCCTACGCTTACGCCTATGCCTATGCCAATACCCATGCCTATGCCTATTCACCACCTCTCAGCGTTCCCATGCGTATGCCTATGCCTATCGGTCTCGTATGTATTCCTACACATGCGTGCTTTCACTTCCTTGCTTGCTCTTGCGTGCTTGCTTACTTGCTTTTGCGTGCTCATTTGCACTTGCTTGCTCGCTCTTGCGTGCTTGCTCTCGCTTTCTTGCGATTGCTTGCCCTTGCTTGCTTGCACTTGATCGCTGGCTGTTGCTTGCGTTTATTTTCGCTGCGCTTGCTTGCTTCCGCTTGCTCGCTTGCGCTTGCTTGATTTTGCTCCTCCCGTCCTCCTGCCGTCCTGCTCCCATCCTGTGTTCGTCCTCCTCCCACCCTCCTCTCGTCCTCCTCCTGTCTTCCTATTGATTTGGAGTCAACGCTGGCTGATATGATGATGAGGACGACGTCGAGGAAGGAGGACGACGAGAGCAAGGATGTGGAGGGGGGGAGGAGGACAGGGAGCACAAGGCAGGAAGCAAAGACGAGGAGATGTGTAGGACGGGAAGTCTGCCGCGAAAAAAAGGGACGATGATGAGAAGAATGGGGCCAACGCTGAGGATGAGGAGGAAGGCGCAGGATGAGACGGGGTAACGACAGGGACGATGAGGCTGGGGAGCGAGAAACGTTCGGAGGCGCGAGGGAGGCGGGGGAGAACAGAACGCATGAGGAGGAGGAGGAGGAGGAGGAGGAGGAGGAGGAGGAGGAAGAAGCCGTCCCTGGGGAAACTTAACAATAAACAAAACAATGCGGTGGCTCCACGGACCTCTCCCGGGGCGCGCTCCGGCCAGAGCTCTGGGGCTCGGGCGCGGCTGGAGCGGCGGGGGGACCCGCGGAAGCCACAAGAGCAGCGCATCAGCGTGAGTACCACCACGGGGCAAAAACTCGTGCCGCGACGGCGTTGGCGCTGGTATCCGACGGTCGGCGTTGGATCGTTCGGCCGTAATCAAGGGGCCCACGGGCACACGAATGAATAGACACAAATCCCAGGATTCCAAATCCGCCGACCCTGTCGGCGTGTGTGAAGGGCTTCTCCGTTCGACTCGACGTCTCCGTCGTCTCCGTTCCCCCCCTCCCAGGGCTCTCCTCCTTAAGCGCGCTATCCAAAGCGAAACTAAACGACGTCGTAGCGGAGTCGAAGGGAAGCCCCTTCCCTTTGATCCCTTCCCCGCAGGGGGGGGGGAGGGGAGTGGGGGGGGGCCCAGGGCAGATACGACGCCCGCTGGGGCGCACTTTCCTCGAGCGGGCACGCACGGGATGCACTTCCTCCTCCTCCTCCTCCTCCTCCTCCTCCTCCTGGTCCTCCTCCTCCTTTTCCTCCTCCTCCTCCTCCTCCTCCTGCTCCTCTCCTCCTTCTCCTCCTCTCCCCTCCTCCTCCTCCTCCTCCTCCTCGTCCTCCTCCTCCTCCTCCTCCTCGTCCTCCTCCTCCTCCTCCTCCTCCTCCTCCTCCTCCGCTCCTCCTCCTCTCCTCCTGCTCCTCTCCTCCTTCTCCTCCCCCTCTTCCTCCTCCTCCTCCTCCTCCTCCTCCTCCTCCTCCTCCTCCCGCAGAGGCGTCCCGGGAGCGGGCCCCGAGTCAAAATACCACCCCCCTAGGGCGCATTTTCCAAAAGCGGGCACGCCCGAGATGCCCTTCTTCCTCTTCGGGGAGCACATCCCAAGTCAGAATATCACACTCCCGGGACGCACTTTCTTCGAGCGGGCACACAAAAGATGCACTTCCTCCTCCTCCTCCTCCTCCTCCTCCTCCTCCTCCTCCCTCCTCCTCCTCTCCTCCTCCTCCTCCTCCTCCTCCTCCTCCTGCTCCTCCTCCTGCTCCTCCTCCTGCTCCTCCTCCTCCTTCTCCTCCCCCTTCTCCTGCTCCTCCTCATCCTCCGCTTCCTCCCCCCACTCCTAGCCCTTTCAGTCAGGGTCGGCGGCACCGGCCGTCAGGCCTCTCCAATATTTTCTCGTATGTGCTTGATGTTCGACTTACCCGCCCCCACGTCCCGTGTTTTCCTATATTATGTTCCTATGTTGCATGTGTGCTGTTACCCCCCTGACTTCAGAGGCCGCAGCTCGCCGACAGCGCGGACCGCTCGGTACCAGCCGATACCAGGCCACTCGCGGCGGCCATCCCGGAACGCCCGCGCCGGGGTCGCCGCCGCGTCGGCACTGCGCGAGCCGACCGAGGCCGCAAGCCAGGGCCCCTCTGGAGCCCAGAGCTGGTCCTGACCCGAAGTCTTGGCCGCAGTGCAGACGACTCGTTATCGTAAGGATGCGCGGTAAGGATGCAAGGGCCTTGGGCGCCCATTCCGAAACTTTTCGAGCAGGGCGCGGCTAACCAAAGTAGCCATCGATGGACCGAAGAGGCAAGGATGCAAAGGGTACCTTTGGGAAGGTTGCACATGCGGGTTGACTGTATGGCCCCTTCCTCCCGAGCCTCGCGGGACCAGATGGAGAGCGCCTCCGAAAGCTCGTGCGGCGCGGACACGTCCTCTGGGGCTAGCGCGGGTGGGCCCATGAGCGCGGACAGCTTGTTGAGGACCATGGCGCGAAAGAGGGGGGCCGCGGGGATGCGAGGCCGGTCGCTCGCGCCCGCAGTCCGTGTGCGGGCGGGCCCAGATGGCCACTGACGACCTCCTCTTGCCTGGACGTCATCGTCGTCATCCTGGTGGTCGTCGTCGTGCTCGTCCTCCTCCTCCTCCGCCTCCTTCTCCTCTTCCTCCTCCTCCTCCTCATCCTGCTACTCGCCCTTCTCCAAGTCCATCTCATCCTCTTCCTTCTCCTTCAGCCCCTTCATTGGTAGGCAGCGCGTTGGCGTTGGCGCAATGCGGATACTTGCTGGCGTGGCGCCTAGCTGCTACCGTAGAGCCCTAGGTGGCAGATAGGCACGGCGTCGGGGAGCAAAAGAAAGAACAAGAGAGAACGAGAGTTAAAACGCGAGCGCGCGCCCAGGGGGCTCTCAGAGGCAAAAGGGAGCGGCATCGATAGCGCACGCGCACTAAAAGCAGCCTCGCCAAGCTGCTCGGAGGACCGCTCGGGAGGGAACTTGCCCATCGGCGCCTCCATCTTCCTCGTCTTCATCCTCCTGTTCCTCCGCCACGGAAAGGTCTGAGAAGCGGCACCACCAAACCATGACTTCGCCCGAGCTCCTGCTCCTGGCAGCGGGCGCTGCCCTGCCAGCCACAGGAGCAAGGAGAGAGCAACATGCAAAAGAGAGCGAATGCGCAGGCGGGAGGCGGGACGAGGCAGGTCAAGGGTGAATGGCAAGGGAGAACGGGTAAGGATCGAGGAGAGGAAGGAACGTACAGGGAAGCTGGAGCAAGCGGAACTTGGAAGCACTGGCAGGGATGTGGCCGCCAGGGATGGGAACAACATCGAAGGAGACTGGCCAGGGCTGGAAAGCGTGGAAGGGCTGGCCACCATCACTTTTCCAGCTCACGTGTCACTGCTGGCAAGCGGGCTGGGCAAGGGGCAATGAGAGGGGGGGCCGCCCGCGACGAGGATACAGCCACCACGGCCGCGACGCCCGCCAGGCGGCAACGCAAGAGGAGCGCTGGAGCGGGTGGTCGTCAGAGTTGACGAGGGGAGGGGCGTGATTGTAGTCGGGGTCCTGGCGGGGGCAGGGGTCAAGCTCGTCATCCCCGCTCGGAATCGTCATCCTCCCTACTCCGCATCCCCCCGTCTTCCTCCCTCTTCCTCAATGCTGTGAGGATCGGGGGTGCATCTGCTAATCTGGACCTCCGTAAAGGATGTGCGCATGCCTGGCATCGTCGGATGAAGGCCAGCCAGGGCCGTCCAGTCCGTGATGGTGTTGACCTTACCTGTAGGTGTATCCGTCGTCGTCGTCATCGTCGTCGTTCTCCGCAATCTCCCCCGCGAGCAGTGAGGGTTGCAGCGGCGGTGCGCCATGTTTGGCGAGTATGCGGCCGGCCAAGTTAAAAAGTAGACGGGCGTTCGCCCGCCATGCCAACCAGAAATCGCAGGGCACCTATCGTGGAAGAGGACCGCTGCGTCGCGTCAGGGCTTCATGAGCTGTGGTGTGCTTGCTTGCCCCCTAGAGGAGCCAGGGTGACATGGCATGGTGTGCGGACGGGCGGAGGAGTGCTAGAGCGGCGTGGGGGGGGGCGCAGACCTCCATCATCGCCCTGGCCTCGAGCCGCATCACCTCGGCGGGGCGGAGAGCGCAAGGCCCCGCCCAAGAGAAACAAAGTGGGATGACACAAGGGCACCTCGCCCTGTCCTCTTCCTCCTCCTCCTTCTCCTCCTGCTCCTCTTCCGTGTCGTCATTGTGCTTCCTCTGTCCCGTCCCACCCTCATCATTCCTCCATTCCGCCTCCTGCTCCCTGCCCGTCGTGCGGCACATCATCATCATCATCATCATCATCATCATCATCATCATCATCATCAGCATCATCATCAGCAGCATCATCGTCATCATGATCCTCATGAGCATCTTCATAATAATCATCATCAGCATTATCAACAGCAGCATCAGTATCATCATCATCCGCACCATGACCATCCTCATCAGCATCATAATGATCATGAGCATCGGCATCATCATCAGCAGCACCAGCATCATCATCATCATCGTCATCATCATCATCATCATCAGCATCATCATCATCATCATCATCATCATCATCATCATCATCATCAATGTCGTCGCCGTCATCCTAATCATCATCAGCATCAGCATCATCATGATCATCAGCTGCAGCAGCATCAGCAACAGCAGCAGCAGCAGTAGCAGCATCGGTACCAACATCAGCATCAGCGTCAGCATCATCATCACGACCACTCCCACCGTCATCATCAACACCGCCGACACATCGGTACCACCATCAAAACAGTCGCCATTATCATCGCTAAGGGCACCAACCTCATTCTCAACATCATCAGCATCAACGTCGCGTGAACAGCAGCCTCATAATCACCATCCTCATCATCATCCGCACCATCATCCTCAACATCTTCATCATCACCATCTGCACCAGCATCATCGTCAGAATCACAAACACTCTCATCATTGCCATCTTCATCATCACCGTTATCATCGCCATCAGTATCACCATCACCATCAGCATCCTCGTCATCAGCAGCCCCATCATCAACATCATCACCGTCATCATCATCATCATAATCGGCATCGTCCTCACCATCAGCATCATCCTCATCAGCAGCGACATCATCATCACCAGCACCACCATTACAGCCATTGCAGCCACCAGCAGCTGCATCAGCATTATCAGCATCACAATCATTACCATCATGCTCAGCCGAAGCATCATCGTCCTCACCATCGTCATCAACTACATCATTTCCTACACCAGCGTCATCAATCCCATCGGCATCAACATCATCATGAGCCGCAGCATCATAATCAGCAGCATCCGCCTCACCATCAATATCGTCAACATCAGCATCAGCATCATCATCATCACCATCATCAGCATCATCATCGCCAACATCACTGTTTTCGGCATCATCATCATTGTCGACATCATAAGCCTTAACATCGCCAGCATCATCGTCGTCAATAGCACCATCACCATTAACCACTAATCAACATATATCACCATCATCATCACCATATTCATCAGCATCACCACATTCAGCATCACAATCACCATCATCGTCATCAGCATCACCACCACCATCAGCACCACCACTGCCACCACGATCATGATCAGTATCATCAGCATCACCATCCTCACCAGCACCATCAATGTTGTTTGTGGTTGTTGCTATGTGTGGTATTATAGCCGCTAGAATAGCAAATGTCAAGTGTATGGTATACCCGTATTATCGCTACCACTGTCAGAATCATCATCGACACCATCATGATCATCATCATTATCAGCATCATCATCAGCAGCATCAGTATCATCTTCATCCACATCCTCATTATGATCCTCATCACCATCATCAGCAGCATCATCATTACCGACCGCCCAGCACCATGACCACCAATCTCAACAATGTCTTCACTATCTTAAGTCATCTGCCACCGTGCCTCTGGGCACGGAGTGGGCGTGTACTCATGTCCTTTGCGTGATCCCTGGAGCCTCAATCACCAGTCCTGAAGAATCTTCAAGGTGCCCCGACACCAAATTCCGGAATCTCCTTGGACTTGTCGCGTACCCTCTGGGCTCCCCCGCGTGGTGGCGCGTGAACTGTTCGGGCCCGAGAAGGCCTCAAGACGGGCCAATAGGGCGCTAGGAGGCCCCCAAGACGGCCCCGAATCGCCGAAAGATCTGCCCAAGACGCCCAAGATGCCCCCCCGACGGCCCAAGAGGCCTCCAAGACGCCCCAAGAAGGCCCCAAGAGGCACAAATCATTGACTTCTGATGTTCCTTAGGTGTCTCCTTGTTTTTGGTCTACTCGCCTGTTCGTCTTGCCGACGCTCCAAAACGGCCCAATTCGCCCCCAAGACGGCCCAACACGCCCCCAAGATGGCCCCAAGACGGCCCAAGAAGGCCCAAGAAGGCCCCAAGATGGCCCAAGAAGGCCCAACAGGTAGGACCCAAGACGGCCATAGAAGGGGCCCAAGAGAGGGAACGCGAACCGAAAATCTGAGTCTTCGGCCGAAGAGGCCCCCAGGAGGCGCCCAGAAGGCCACAAGAGGCCCCCAAGAGGCCCCTCAGAGGCCCCGCGAGGCCTAAACGAGGCCCAAAAGAGGTCCCAAGAGGCCCCCAAACGGCTTCCAAAAGGCTTCCAAACTACCTCCAAGAAGCCTCCGAGAGGCCTCCCGAGATATCCCAACGATCCACACCCACAACCCAGGCACGGTGGCGGGATGAGCCGAAGGCCTTTCGATGGAGGGTCACTTCCCCCCTTCCTCTCGGTACTACGCCTCCATCGCCATGACCATGACAAAATTCTGCATCCGTTGGCACTGTCCACAAGATAACCGGCCGTCTCCGCGTAACGTTTTTAAGCACAGGATGTCCAACGCTCGTCTGAACGATGGTTTTTAGAATCCAAGTATGTTTTGTCCTTCGAACTGGTCTTCCCCAAACAGCGATGGCTCATTTGAGGTTGCTGCTCCCGTCGGTCATAATGGTGATCTCGCTCATGCGCGGACCTCTGTTCTAGGTCCGAATCCTTCCTCATCGTTGTCCCCCCTCCTTTGCCCTCCTTCACCTTCCATGGTCCTCCAGCTCCTCTCGCTCCTTCCGCTCAAATTCCCGCTACTTCTGTTCGTCCTCGTACCCCACCATCGTCCTCATCCTTCTTTTCCGCCTGCTCATCCTCCTGATCATCCGCCACCTCATCCTCATCCTTCCGAAACTCCTACGTACCCGGATCTCCCCTTTCCGATTGCGCAGAACGCGATAGGGGTCGTTTCTTGAGTTCCAGGTCCGCTGCGACACGCATCTGTGGATAGCTAAGGCAACAAAGCCCAATGCGACGGGATAGGTGGGAGGGGTAGGATGCCGGATGTGGCGCGAGCGCACCGATCTTGTCTGAGGCCCTTCAGTCCTCTACCGTTCCTCCTCATACACCTGCCGCTCCTCCGCCGCCTCTTCCATCCCTCCAGCCTTCCCCATCTCTCGCCCCTCCATCCATCCTGACACTCATGTCCACTGCCACTCCCTAAGCCACCTACCTCCCATTCCCGTTGCCTCCCTCCCTGCTCCTGATCGTTCTGCTGCTGCTCCACCTCCTCCTCCTCCTCCTCTTCCTCCTCCTCTTCCTCCTCCTCCACCTCCTCCTCCTCCTCTTCCCCACCGCCGAGGACACGCTCATCTCCCCGCGCCGCACTGCACACGCGCGGAGAAACTCTGCTGACGCTTCGGCCCCAGACGCGGGCCCGATGTACGAGACGCAGTGCAACTGAAGAAAAGACTGGCCCGGGAGATGTTCGCACCAGGGGCGAACACCGGGTCGCCAGACTGACGGGCAACGCTGGGGGGATTCAACTAATGGGCGGAAAGATCGACCTGGACTCGGCAGAACATCGCCGAGAATCGGTGGTACGCCCCCGAGAACGAATCCGCACACTCCAGGGCGGGTTGGGGCGGGTAAACGGGGCCACAATCGGCGATCAATGGGCGATTGGGGGTCGACGCATCCCCACCTGAGCCTACCCTCCCCAACTGATCCTCGTCTGATTAGCAGTAAGAGGGCCCTCAACCCTTTGGGAGAGGCCACAAACATTACGGATAGAGGGGGTCTGTTCTGAAGATTATCGAAACAAACCGCCCAGAGTCCTTATCCCTGATACGAAGACAGCGACATCAGTGAGGCCGCGTCTTCATCGTGGTATTAGGGTTACGGTTTCTTTTGTGCTCGATGATCGCCGTCTGGTTTTAGACCCATCTCTCTCTGGTCTCTAGCGACCGTTCGGGACGATCTGGACAGCCCGAGCAATCCCTCGGCGAAGCGCATCTCCTTGAGAGTACCCCGAGGCCAGAAAGCTGCCGAACCGACGATGACGCCCGGAAAAACCTAAAAATTCAGACTTCGAACTCAAATCTTTCCCAACCCAATGAGGGGGGCATGGCGACACCAATCCCCGACTTTGTGGTGTTTCGACTGGTCCGAAACTTGGAGGCCCAACTCCCGGATCTACGAGCTGGGGGGCTCCTCGATAGCGGCGGTGTGTCCGAATAGCCCCCCTCGGGCTGTATCCCACATTCCCCTCCCTTTCTGAGCGGGCAAATCTTCCCCGATCCGCACGTGGCTGGCCCCGCCCGCCCCCCCCCTGGTCACGTCACGATTCCCGCAGGCGCCGTGGGAACGAAGGATCCCTGCGCATTCCCAGACGGCGCCGGCGCGAGTCGCATCGCGACCAGCCCCACTCCCCCCTCCTCCCGTCAGATCTGAGGTTGCCCACAAATAGCAGCATCACGGACCCCGTCTGTGTGCGTCACTATTCGGTCCAGATGGATCTGTGAGGATCTGGGGGCCCAAAAGCAGGCGAAAACGCGCGTGGAGGAAAAATGGCAGCGCTAGGATCGATGATCCTCAGAACGTGTGTTAGCGCCAACGTGTGCTGGTCCACAGAAGCACTTCAACACGACGCAGATGGTGCAATGATGGCCGACACAGGCCGATCGGGCAAACGCACATCAGGCTAACACTTGGCGGCGAGCCCGGGGGGAAGTGAGATGGGGGCGGGCTTTCTAAGCAGGCTCGGAAGCTCCAGGGCCATCCGGCAGGTGTTCTGTGCCTTCCCCGCAGAGACACCAGAAGGCTCTCAGAAGGCCAGAGCTCTTCTGAGAAGCCCCGCCGCCTTCCGAGAAGGCCTTTTCCGAGGGCTCCCCACTTCGCGCTTCGTGCTGCGCGAATAACTTCGCGCACTCGCGCCGCCTCCCAGGGGAGAAGAGGAGGATGAGGAGGAATCGGAGCCCAACCGCGAAGAGCGAATAACCTCGCGCCCTCGAGGGCGCCCTTGCTTCTCCTCCTCAGATCCCCGCCTCGCTCACTGCCGACATCAGGCGATCAAACGTCCCGAGGAGCATCGACAGCATCGCAGGGCCCCTCCCAGAGCCGCGCCCGCGCTCGCCAGGGGATACCAACGCTGCCTCCACGGGCAGAGGCCTCCCAGTTGGGGTCCGAGCGGCCGGGGTCGAGGCATCGCGCCGCATCGCCGGTGCACCGCCGAGGTATCGGCGATGCACCGGCGACTTCGGCGACGCGTCCGCAACGTCGGCGTGGGGAACATCGGGCTCCACATCGAGCCGCATCGTCGATGCATCGGGGATGCGGCGCGGTCCCGTCGACCCCATCTGCTCCGACCCCATCTGGGAGGCCCGGATCCTCGCTTCCGTATGTGGACCATAGATTCGAACCCTTGCACAGTCGAGGAAGATTCGAAATTACACCAGAGAGAAGCCCCAATCAAGTTACCACCATGCCCATGACACCAACGTTGATCTCAGGAAGGGCGGTGCTTTGATCAACGTTGATCTAGAAAAAGGGGCCTAGAAAGGGGGACGCAAGTAGGCGGCCGAGGCCCCCGCCACCGCGCCCTCCGCCGCCAGCCCGGGAGCAATCTTCCCGTCGGGAAAGCCGGGGTTGTGCACGGCCGTCGCGTTGCGCCCCTGCGCCCGCGGCGGGGGGGTCCCATACCCCCTCGCGTCGTGCCAAGATCTCGGCGGAGAGGTTTATTTCCCGTATCTCTTCGGCCTCCCAGGGCCCTCATACTGGGACCCGGGACCGTCAGAACACAACTCGGGATGACAAACTGGCCCCAAGCAGGGGTGGGAAACCTCGGGGGCAGGATAGCCCAGAATCGGATCGGTAAGTCAAATCGGCAATCGAAATGACTCGAATCGGTGGACGTCGGCAGCTGAGGCGGGATAAAGATCGAACCGGCGGAAATCAGCAGGCCAGTAGGCCTCCGTGAAAATATCGGAGCCCGAATCAGAATCCGCAGCCAACGCGACTCGGAAGCGGCAGCCCTCGAAACCGAATCGATCCGAACCGGAGGCATCAATGATGGGCCTGTTTTCCACCACCACCACCAGAAGTTGGCGGGGGAGGGGGTCCTCCTCTTCTTCCTCCTCCTTCTCTTCCTCCTCCTCCCACTCCTCCTCCTCCTACTCCTCCTCCTCCTCCTCGTCCTCCTCCTCCTCCTCCTCCTCCTCCTCCTCCTCCTCCTCCTCTTCCTCCCCCTCTTCCCCCTCCTCCTCCTATTCCTCCCCCTCCTCCTCCTCCTCCTCCTCCTCCTCCTCCTGCTCCTCCTCCTCCTCCGCCGCCGTGACCCCCCGCGGGTGCGGGCCGTTTTCCCGCGGCTGCCCCCCCGCGCGGTGCGCAAGCCTCCCCGCGCAGCCGCGGGCGTTGCCGCGGGAGTTCGTGCGCCCTTCGGGAGTTCATCACCACCACCATCATCAAAAACATAAGCAGCGTCGTCGTCATCAGCATCATCATCATCAGCAGCAGTATCATCACCCTCACCATCATCATCAGCAGAATCAACATCACCATCATCATCCCTATCCTGATCCTCGTCCTCATCCCTTCTCCTTGTCAGCCCTCCTTCTGTCTTGTACGTGCCCCGTCCTCCTCGCCCATTATCATTCCTCCGCTTCCGCACCAGCACCATCCCCCCTCCCTCCTCCCACTCGCTCTTCCCCCGTCCCTTTCCATCCTCCCCATCCCCCTCCGCCCCCAACTCCCACGTCCCCCCCCCCCTGTTGGCCCCCGCGCCCTTCCACGAAGGCGACAACGCCGACGCCGACGCCGACGACGAGAGAGGCCTCCTAGAAAGGGTCGGAGGATCGCCCCGCATTGGCAATGCATGGTCGATGTGTCGCGATCCTCCGCCCCACTTAACTCGCTAGGAGGCCTAGAGACGTGCCGCCGCCGCCGAAGACTACAGCGACGACGACGACAACAACGAAGAGTCAGACGACGACAACGACAACGACGACGATCATCATCATCATCATCATCATCATCATCATCATCATCATCATCATCATCATCATCATCATCATCATCATCATCATCGTCATCATCATCATCATCATCATCATCATCGTCATCATCATCATCATCATCATCATCATCATCATCACCACCACCATCATCATCAGCAGCAGAATAATCATCATCATCATCATCATTCGGCCTCTGGGCGACGCTGAAGTCCTGGCCGTCTGTGAGTGCAGAAAGTTGAAAGTCGGCGCATGACAACAGGCGTAGGCGAGCGAAGCAAGGGAAAATCAAGAAAATGAGGAGGACGACGACGACGACGACGACGACGACGACGAGGCCGACGAGGCCGACGACGATCACGACGAGGCCGACGACGACGACGACGACGACGACGACCGACGACGGCGAGGGCGCGGTGTGCGTCGGGGCGGCGGCGCGCAGAGGGGGCGGGCCGGCGGCGCGCCCGGGCGACGCGCGAGGCCGCGCCGGGCGCGGCGAGGAGGCCTGGCCCCGGGGCGGGGTGCGCCGGGCGGGCCGAGGGGGGCTGCGGGGCCCCGTGGCGCCCTCGACGGCCCCGTCGGCGGCCTCGTCGACGTCTTCGTCGTCGTCTCCGCCGTCGTCGGCGTCGGCGGCGTCGTCGTCGTCGCCGTCGTCCTCGCGGGGGCGGGGTCGGCGGGGCCCGTGGCGCCCTCGCTGCGGCGGCGGGGGGGGGCTCGAGCCTCGAGCCTCGAGGCTCGAGCGGGGGGGGGTCTCTCGGCGAGGGAGGTAGGCATCAAGAGGCTCAAGACACACAAATAACAGGATTCATAATATTTTCCCATGTTTTCAGGGTTTTCGTCTTCCCCCCCACTTCACTTCCCATATTTTCCCATATTCTCCTGGGAGTCGACAATTCATTATGTCTGCGTTTTTGTTCCCCTCCTCTCGACCATGATCCAGATGTCGATGGATCTTGTCGACGCCGATCTTGGTCATGGTCCCCGCCGAGCCGTCGCCGACTCGCGAGGCTGATCCGCGCACGGACGCTGCCCAAGATCGGCGCCGGCAAAGGTCGGCACGACGATGTCCTGCTCCGTTTCGGCCATGCTCCCCGTTTTCCCCCCCTCCGCAGTCTCGATGCGGAGGGGAGGCGAGGCCGAGAGGAGGGCCTCGAGGAGGACCTCGAGGAGGAAGACCTCGATGAGGAGGAGAACCTTGAGGAGGCCCTCGCGAGGAGGGCCGCGGGGCGGACCCTCGAGGAGGAGGACCCTCGAGGAGGGCGACGGGCCTCGGGGAGGCACTCGAGGAGGAGAAGAGGGACCTCGAGGAGAGGGCTTTGGGGGGGGAGGCCCAAAGGAGGGGGGCCGAGACCTCGAGGAGAGGACCTCCGAGTGCTGAGTCATTGGAAGGAGGAGGAGGAAGAGGAGAAAAAGAATAAGAAGAAAGGAGAAGGAGGAGGAAGAGAAGGAGGAGGAGGAGGAGGAGGAGGAGCGGAGGGGCAGGAGGAGGAGGAGGGGGTGGGAGGCACGGGGACTGGAAACTGCACCCTGTGCCGCCCCAGAGCCATCGGCCCTGCACTGGGAGCTTGGGGGGGGTGTGGAAGTGGCGAGGGGTCTTGGTGGCGCCTGCCGAAATCGGGAGAGCACACCCCTCGCAGACTCGATGGGCGCCCCATGGTGGCGTCCTCGTCGGTCGCCCTGCGCGAGGGCGGGGAGAGGGGGAGACACAAGAGGAGCGGATCGGAGAAGACGGAAGGGCGCAATAGGAAAGGCACGGGATGGGAACGAGCCAACGTGAAGGGGGAGCTGGACCCCTGCAGCACTCACGGGGGGGGGGTAGGGCGCAACCGCGCCTGGCGGGCACGTCAGACCACCTGCACGCAGAGGTTTTCGTAACACCCCCCTATCCGAATGCCCCCTCCCCTTCGATCGACCCTTGTGTTGCATATTCGGGGGACCTTGTCTGTCCCGTCGCGGCCCAATCCGCGTCGAATCGAATCCATGTCGGAATTGTCGCATCCGTGTCGCATCCGTGTCGGATCCTCCTCGCATCCACTCCTAATTTGCGTCGAATCCGCATCGAGCCCTCGCTGGGCAGAAGGACGCCAATTTGGCAGACAGAAGAATCCCCCCGACGATGCAACCGAACGACCCGAATTGAGGTAGGCAAACCTCCTCTCGGGGGCGGCCAAGAGGGGGGCGGCCAAGAGGGGGGCGTCCAAGAGGGGGTGGCGCAAATCATGGCCGGCGGCGTGCGCGCGGCCCAAGGGGGGGGCCGGGGACGCTAACGAGACAAAAAGACGCGCCACGAAATCAGGGGAGATAGCGTGGCCCCGCCATGATAACCGATAGTGGGCGGTAATACCCCCCCTGGGATGATACAGTTCGCGGTTCCCGCGGGGATAATAAAGGATGTGACCGGGGAGGGTGAATTATGATGATGACGATGATGATGATGATGGTGAAGATGATGATGCTGATGCTGATGATGATGCTGATGATGATGATGATGATGATGATGGTGACGATGGTGGAGGAGGAGGTTAAACCAGGCGCACGACAGAAGCCTGACTCGGACGATCTCGAGGCTCGTGGCTACTTGCCCGCAGAGGCGCACTACACAGAGATTACTCGAGAGATCTCGGGGAACTCGAGAAATTACAGGAGGAATATTGGCCATGTTGGTTGGGATCAGCACTCGGCGAAGGCTGATCCCTACCCAAACGTCGTTCCGACGTTTACGCCATGTTTGTAATGCATCCCGTGGCCCTGCCGCACGGTCGTAACGTGGGCAATCTAAACTGGTGAGAATCCCACAGCCCTGCCACACGCTCGTGATTGCGAAAGCTGATGTGGTGAGACCAGCATGGCCATGATCAGCGTTTTCGATGTTGTTGCTAATCAGCATGATATGGTCGTAACTTTGATCCCCGCAACTTTTCCGTGGATTATCAAGTTCGGCCTCCGCGCCGTTCCCACTGATAAATCCCTGTGGGCGGGGATTTTAAAAAAGAGGGTTAATGGGGGGGACGTTTATTATCGCCCGTCACCATTTATCCGCCCCCCCACAAGCATCACCCCCCTCTTGGCCGCCCCCGAAAACCTCCTCCATCCCCCTAGAACCGAACAGGAACACGCAGCGCGCGGGGGACATCGCCGGGCGGGGCGGGGCGCGCGCGCGCGGCCAGGCTGCGTTGGGAAAAGCGGGCGGGCGCCCCTGGAGCTGATAGTGCTGGTGCGCCGTGAGGTCATGTCTCGCATCCTCGTCGTCATGGTCCTCCTCATCCACCCACCCCTGGTCATCCTCAAGGGGAACACAAATTGACAAAAACAAAACAGCTCGGATGTCCGGGCGGATTCCTCGGATCGGCGCTGGATCCCCCTCCCTGGCCCGCGAAGCGCGCCAAGGGCGGCGCCGGAGGCGCCGCCGGGGGGGCCACACACCGATCCGAAGAATCCGCGCGGACGTCCGAAATTTCATGTATATTATGTCACTATTCGTTCCGCTTGTCCTCCCCCTCCTCCTGATCATCTTCGTCCTCCTCGATGTCCTAGAGACCTCCTTGATAGGGGTCAGAGTAGATGGGGTCGATACATCGGCGATACATCGGCGATGCATCGGCGATGCGTCGGGCGACGCATCGGCAACGTCGGCGTGGATAAAAACGGGCCCCACATCAAGCCGCATCTGCGATGCATCGGCGATGCGGCGCGATCCTCCGCCCCGATCTATTCCGACCCCATCGAGGTGGCCCGGATGTCCTCGTCCACCAGAAGATGGGCCATATATTCAAATCCTTACAGAGTCGAGGGATCTTCTCAATTAGACCACAGAGAAAAACCCAATCAAATCCGCCGGCCCTGTCGGCGTGTGGAAGAGGCTTCTCCGTCTGTTCCCTCCTCGGCGAAATTTAGCAACGTCGTAATTGAGTCGAAGGGAAGCCCCTTCCCTTTGATCCCTTCCCAGCCGGGGGGGGGGGCCCGGGGGGGGCCCGGGTTTTTACGCCGCCCCCCGGGGTGGGTCCCTGGGGTGGTCCCGGGTTTTTGCGCCGCCCCCCCGGGGAATCCCGGAGCCTAAAAAAGTCCCAAGAAGGGCCAAAAGTGCCCAGAGGCCACCAAGACGATCCAAGAGGGCGCCGAATCGCCGAATGATTTGTCCAAGACGCCTCGACGGCCTCCAGACGGCCCAAGAGGCCTGCGAGACGCCCCAAGAGGCCTCCAGGACCGTTCCCACGAGAACTCCAAGAGGTACAAATCATGGATTTCCCAGACGTTTTTTAAAGATGTTTGGCGTTTTCGCCTCTTCCGCTTCCCCACGCGCCAAGACGGCCCAAGAGGTTCCTAAGATCGCCCCGGCACGGCCCAAGAGGCCTCCGAGAGGGTCCCCAAACGGCCCAAAAGTGCCCCAAGACGCCTCCCAAATTCACAGAAGGCCCCCCAAAACGGTTCCAGGAGAGCGCCCAGACGGGGGACCCGAACGGACATTTCGAGCCCTCAGCCCCGAGAAGCTCCCAAGAGGCCCTCCAGGAAGCCCACAAAGGCCCCAAGAGGCTCCCGAGAGGCCCCAAAAACTCTCCTAGGAAACTACAACACAAACTAGGAAATTACAGAACAACCGGGTATTCCCTCCTCTTCGACCTTGTCCTCCTCCTCCGCCTGTTCCTCCTCCTCCCCATCACAGAACGGAGGAGGGGCACTTTCCCGAGCGCGGCAAGCGCGCTTTCAACGCCTCTGACGTCCGACAGCGCCTCGCAGCCACCGTCCGATCCGCGAGGGCTGGCGCGCCCAGACGACAGGGTCGTCTCCAGGCTCGTCGGCATCGGCCGTAAGGCCTTCGTAATTACCCCCACGCCCCTGACATCAACGATGATCGCAGTAAGGGCGGTGCTTCGAGGGTTCGAATGTTTCTCCCCACTCACGCCCCGTCCATCGTCACGCCATCATTTCCAACCATCCTGTGGTGTTGGGTCCTCGTTTTGAAGAGACAGCGCATCGCGTCTCTCCTCCTCGTCCGGCTGCCCCCTCCCCCCTCCTCCCCCTCCTTGCCTCCGCTCTCCACATGTCCATCATTTCGGCACACCCATTCCCCGTTTTCGTGGCCCCATAGGGAACTCCACCGAAGGCTCCAGTGGCAGGGCATGCATGCGTCAACGCCACCCACGACAGCGGTTCGTGACCCAATCGGAGCTCCCCCGAAGGCTCCAGTGGCAGGGTCCGCAGGCGTCAACGCCACCCAGAACAGCGTCTCGTGGCCCCATCGGGATCTCCACAGCAAGCCTCACTGGCAGGGCTTGCATGCGTGAGCGCCACCCAGGACAGCGCTTCGTGGTCCCATAGGGAGCTCCACTGAAGGCTCCAATGGCAGGGCTTGCATGCGTCAACGCCACCCCAGACAGCGGTTCGTGGCCTCATAGGGAACTCCACCGAAGGCTCCAGTGGCAGGCCCCATAGGGAGCTCCACAAAAGGCCCCAGTGGCACCGTTCGCATGCGTCTCCACCACCAATGACAGCGCTTCGTGGACCCACAGGGACGCCACCGAGAGCCCAAGTGGCACCGTTCGCATCCGTGTCTCCCACCCAGGACAGCGCTTCGTGGCCCCACAGGGAACTCCACCGAAAGCCCCAGTTGAAGGGTCTGCATGCGTCACCGCCACCCATGACAGCGGTTCGTGACCCCATACGGAGCTCCAGCGAGGGTCCCAGTGGCGCCGTTCGCAGGCGCCTCCCCCACCCAGGACAGCGCTTCGTGGCCCAATAGGGAGCTCCACCGAGGGTCCCAGTGGCGCAGTCCGCATGCGTCTCCCCCACCCATGGCAGCGCTTCGTGGACCCATAAGGAGCTGCTCCGAAAGCCCCAGTGGCACCGTTCGCATGCGTATCCCCCATCCAGGACTGCGTCTTGTGGCCTCACAGGGAGCCCCACCAAAGGCTCCAGTGGCAGGGTCCGCATGCGTTCGCGCCACCGAATTCGGCGCACCCCTCACACGTCTCGTGGCCCCTAGGGAGCTTCACCGAAACCGGTACCAACAATGCGGTACTCGTCAGGCCGATTTTTGTTTTCGGGGGTCCAGAGGGCATCTTGGGCCACAAAGATCGAATCGAATGTCCATGCACGGTCCGCCTCCCTTCTCGCTCCTTCGCTCCCTCATCCTCGTCGTCCTGATTCTCTTCTTCATCCGCCCAAGCCTGGTCCTCCTGCTCGTCCTGATCATTGTTGTTCGTCTTCCTCGTTGTCCTCATCCTCCTCCCTCCCTCAACCTTCCCTCATTGCTCACTCTTCGCTCCTCCCCTCTGCAAGGCCCGTAAGGTCCTCCTTTTCCACCTCGGCGGAAACACAGCCGCGGAAGGGACGGGGGCACGGACGGAGAGGACAGATGGGGAAACAAATCAGGAACAGCTACGACACCACGATCACAAAAAAACACGGATTGCACAGCGTGACGTCTGTCATCGAATGCAACGCTTAGGTGTACAGCAACGCATGGTGACCAGTGTCGTACATGTCATCCCCAAGAAAACGTCACTAATCGGTCGCCTCAGCCAACCCGGACGGTCATCGACTTTGCTGAACGCTCACCCGCACCATGCACCGAATAATATGTTGATCTGGATACTTGCTATATCCCAGACGTCCTTGCATGTTTCGGATTCGCGCAGTACCTGAGGTGAGCTGGCGCTCATCCTCCAGGTTCTCGAACTCGTCGCTGAAGAGAGAGAGAGAGAGAGAGATGTATATATATAATACATACATATAAGTGTCCGTGTGGACCCCTTGAATTGTCACGCCGTAGTTCAAAATTTGTGGTGAATTCCGCATCGCGACAGTGCGAGCGACCCAACCTAAGCCACGCTGCAGGTATGCAGCTTGTTGTTGCGGTGTTATGCGGGCGTTGGTGAAATTAAGCTACGCGTGATTTGTTTGAGAAAATTCGATGGTTTGAGAAAATTCGATGTGCGATACGCGTTCCGCGGGGTCCCCATGACGGCCCCTGGTGGTGTTATCACATCCGTCGTGGTGGTTACCACGATGCATGTAACCAGCAGCACAGCCGACGCATAGCCAAATAGTACCAAACAGAAGAAGTTGTAGGTCATGCTTCCATGTTGGGTCGAGTCTGGTGTCGGGCGTTGATTTTGGTGTGTCCGCTTGTCAACGTGAGTCGGCGAATCGGCTGTGGAGGCATGTCCCCATGCTGGTCCAGAGATAGTGGTGCTAGGTTCCTGCGCAAACGGAGATGATGTAGTAGTTTGTTCCCAAGCGCGGACAGAGCTGACCACAAGCAGGTGAGGCCAACTCCGCCACCAAGCAGAGAGGAGGTAGACATCGTGAAATATAGTACTGGTGCTAAAACGAACAATGTGGGAGGCATTCTCCAGGAGGCGTTTTCTTTTCGGATGCAGTAGCGGATCCATAACTGCGCTTACGATCTGGGCTAATCGAGCGCCGGCCGCTTGAACAACCAACGGCGGCGCGGACGCATGCTACGCTCGCGTACATGTTTCCCAGCCCTGTGACCGACGTTCAAAGTGATCCGGGCACCCGCGCGGTGTCGGCGAGGCGCAGCTGCTGGAACGCATCCCGAGGCAAACCAACATCTAGGAACCCACGGAAACGTATAAACCCTGAAATCCGACATAGCGGAAAAACTTGCAACATCGTATAGAATCACGCCTGGAGCACTAGACCCCATCTGTCTGCGCCATTCTTCGAGCCACGTCGATCTGTGAGAATCCCAGGGTCGGAAAAATGGCGAACACGCCCGGCTCAAAAAAAAAATGTTCCAAACATGACCGAACAACTCGTCACCATACGACTTCTACGCTTGTATGAAATATTATAAGGGCGCCCAGGGACACACACATAAATACACATAAATCCCGGGTTCCCACATGTTCCGTCTTTTAAATTTCGTGACGTCTTGCCGGAACAAATCGTTAATCCCCCCCGGGGCCCCGAACTTTATGATCCCCGGTGTTCTTATCGGGGGCACAGGGCTATCGCCCCTCGCCCCCCGTGACGCATCGCCGCATGAACCATGAACCTACCACAGCGAAGGGGTTGGGGGCGTGCACCAGTCGTGCCCATCCTGGGCCCCCACAAAGGGGTGCCTTACAGGCCCCCCTCGGGGCCCAGGTGGTGCACCCTCCTCACCCCCCATTTATCACCCCCCCCCAAACAAACAGTAGGGGCCCGACCTTGAGAAACACTCCACAAGAGACCCCACCCGGGAACCCCACGACGTCCATGGATTGCTGGTGTGGGGGCGTCACTCTCTCCATGGCAGAGCCATCGAAACCCAAGAAACCCAGGGCACCTTGGAGGCAAGAAGGGTGTTTCTTGGCATGGGCTTCCACTGTATCGCCATCTCATTACGCGACTCCCGAGCGGGTCAGACCTCCGAAGAAGCGGATCGGGTTCTGACGATGAAGGACGTCTGCATCGGAGTGAACCCCAGCGGAGGTGCCCGATACCTCAGCGTCAATTCTGGCCAGCAGGGGGTGGGTTGCGCAATTGGTCGTAGGGGTGGCCTTCTCGTCGCTGCTGGCCAGCGTCTCGGTCAACACGGGGATCACGATCACCGGGTGGTAGCTGTACCGGACTTTCCGGAAGGCCTTCTCGAGTCACTACAAAAAAAACATAAGCAGAACCTCCCCCACCCATGCCAGCTCATCCCCTTCCTCCCATCTCTCCTCTCCTCTCCTCCCTCCTTCCCCCCAACCTATGTCAAAATGTACACTCTGGGTAGGAGGGGGGGGAAGAGCGAGATAGAGAAAAGACATGGAGGGGAAGGACGACTTCTGGAACCCGATAGATGCGATAGGCGCCGAGTTGACCAAAAGGAAATGTCCCCCCCTTCCCCTCATCGAGGCCGTGACTCCTCTTCATCCTGTTTCTGCTCCTGTTCCTGCTCCTCCGTAGCCATTTTAGCTCAAGGAGCCGTTTCGGCCCCGCGCGGGGCGCGCGGGGGTTGCAGCGGCGCGATTCGAAGCGGCGTTGCCGCGGCGAGCCATGCGGGCATGAGCGGTGCAACTGTTCACCAGCGAAGGACCGCTGGACTGGCAGGTGCCGAGCAAGTCGTGGGGCGTTTCCTCAAGGACCTCGAGTTCGGCAGTGGGGAGACCCTCGAGTGGCAGGTGGTGCTGTGCGGAGGCCGGTTCAGCATCAAGGGCGGTCTCG
>CAUYUJ010000259.1:184691-272191 GCA_963575745.1 Prorocentrum cordatum | reverse complement strand
GGCGCGGCGCGCCTCCCAAAGGGAGCTGTTCGGCGCAGACTTGGGCAGCCTGTCCACGCTGAGCTTTGAGATGGCCTTGCAGCGCAGGTCGCCGACGTCCTTCGCCCAGGCCGCCGAGAAGAGGGCCATGGACCAAATGGAACCGAACGTCTCCGACGCAAACTTGGCCTGGTCGGGTTCGGTGGACGGGCGACGCAGCGGCGCACCAGCCAACCGCACGGCACGAAAACAACTTCGTCCAACTTGACCTTGACGAGAATGCCATGGCCCTTCAAGCCCTTCACACCCTGGGGGGACTCGAGGAACGCCGCGAGGTCCTCGATGGACACGCCGCAGCCCAACACCACCTTCGCCTTCATCAGCTGCAAGTACATGTCATTCGACTTTGCTTGAGTCAGCGCCCCCACTCCTGGCATCGGGAACTGGCTGGGACCGTAGCGCCACGCCCAGGGGCGAGACGTTGACACCCACGGGAGCCCCCCCTTCTCCTTCAAGAACAACAGCTCGGTCTTGAAGAACTCCTTGAACTCGTCGGTGACCTGGTGTTCGCTGCCTACTTTCGTCATGCATCCAAGCCAAGTCGCATGCCCTGATGCCTTCATCGTCTCGACGAGCGCCTTGATCGCCGACGTGATCTCATCCGTATTCTGCATGTTCGCGAGCTCCTTGACGAAGTCGGTCTGGGAACCCCACTTGGACACGGTGTCTCCTGCCACCTCCGGGGAGCCTTCGCTGACGACGCCTTCAACGTCGGCGAAGTAGAAGGCCTGGCTATCAGGGTGTTCGAGGCCCTCGATGATCGCCGCAATGTTCTTGGCGTGCACTTGGCCGAACTTGCCCCCGAGAAGCTTCGATGCGACCTTGCTCCGAGCACACCTGGCCTTCATATTTCCCTTCCTCACCTCGTTGGCCTGATCCCCGGGAATCAACTCGATGCATTTGGTCTCATCCGATACCTCCGATTGGAACGCCTCAATCTCCCCGAGGAGCTCGCCCAGCTGCTTCGAGAGGTTGTTGAGTTCTGGCCTCTTGCAGGATGGCACTTCGCCCGCGTCATCCTCATGCGCTCTGCCCTGGGCCCTGGCAGCTCGCTGAGCGAGTCAGACGCAAGACTGGCCGCCCTCTTGCGCTCCTTCATAAAGCCGACTGGAGAAGCATTGTCGCCGATCCCGCGCAAGACGCTCGCCCCAGACACCGACGCAGGAGACTTCTTCTTGCCAGAGCCCGCAGCCTGCGGGGAGAGAGGCAACACCTCTAAGGCCCAGAGCACGACCGCAAAATCAAGCACCCGATGGCATCCAAGATCGCCGAAGACCAGCCCATCAAGCCGGCAGGAGTTGAACCAACTTACGTGAGTTTAAAGTCTGCGGCCCATTACACCTCACAGGAAAACGCAATTCGAAAGCGATTCCCGAAAAATCTTTCGAAACAGATCGACTGCCCAAGACGTCCTGCCCCCCCCCCCCCCACGCCGTCAGCCTCGTCCAGCTTCTGTTGGTTCTCCTCGGTGAGCGTCGGACCGAGCTTGGCACCCTTCCTCTTCTCGCGCATGCGCGCGCGCACCTCGTCGCTCGAAGTTCCAAGGCGGAACGTTGCGCACTCGGACAGGTCACTGGATGCGTCGCCAACCCCGTCATCATCGTCTTCGGCCACGGACGTAGTGGGAGACGGATCAGGCTCACGCCTGCGCTTCCGCCCCGCCTTGGGCCCCTCGAGCTCCACCTCCTTCATGGTCTTGGTCAGGGTCGAAGCATTGTCATCGACCTGGATGCATGGACGATTCTTTTTATCGTAGATGGTGATGCCCTTCTTCTTCATGTCAGCCAAGATTTCGTCGAACTCCAGCTCTGATATATCCTCGTCCTGTCCCTCCCAGAGCTTCATGTAGTTGACGTGGCGAACCTTGCACATGCCCACCTTCGGGGTGATCCTCTCCGTCGCCTTGGTCCTCTTGTACTCCTTAATCCCCGTCTTCGCTGTCTTGAGGAACGCTGACCCACGATAGCGGTTGTCATCCGTCACTCCAGGCGAAACGAGCGCCCTCCACTCCTCGGCCGACGTCGTCACCATGTCGCCCATCGCATCGGCATCTCCGCGCCTGGCCGACCGCGCAGCTTTGACGCACTTGGTGTGGAGGAAGAAACCGAGGTACTTCGAAGCCGCCCCAGCATGCAAGCAGGGGTAGCACTTGGCGTCAGTGATCTTCCCTGAAGCGCAGCCCCCAGCGCCGCGCAAGCATGCCTTGGAAGGGGTCGGCGCAGGAACGTCCATCTGCTCCTCGGCGGAATCACCGATGTCGTCAGCGACGAGATCCACGTCCCTGCGCTCCATCTCGAGAGCAGGAGCTCGAAGGTGGAGTGGGATGCTGCAGCGCGCTGCTGGCGCACTGTGTTGCCACCGTGGTAGCCGAACGCCTTGAGCCCAAATGGCTACGGGTAGTGCCCAATAGGGTTCGGCAGCTATAAAGAAGCGGTTGCGCTCTCATCTCCACGCCAAGCCCCCAGACCAACATAGCAGCTTAGCGCTGCAACTGTTTTTCAGGAATATGAACTACGAAACTCTCGCATCAGCAACTACTTTTCATCAGTAGTGGGGGGTAGTGGAGGACATGGTTCATCATGGTTTTGGATGGTTCATCATGGCTTGGGATGGTTTCATCATGGTTTGGGATGGTTTCATCATGGTTTGGGATGGTTCAAGATGGTTTCATCATGGTTTGGGATGGCTCAGGATGGTTCACCATGGTTTCATCATGGTTTGGGATGGTTCAGGATGGTTTCATCATGGATTGGGATGGTTCAGGATGGTTCATCATGGTTTGGGATGGTTCGGGATGGTTCATCATGCTTTGGGATGGTTCATCACTCCAAGGCGTAGTTGCATCAAGGCCCTTGGGCTTGCATACATTGTTCATGCACATAGTGTGGGCAGCGCAACAGCGCACTTGCTATGCAACCTAATGCGTTAGGAGCGCACCCATATGGTGTACCTATGTGTAGACGCATACCACAGACATGCTTAGGAATAGGACGGCAGTCGCAGGTAGCAGAACGAGAGAACGCCAACAACGCGTCCACAGTTGGCTTGGTTCGCGTGAACCGTTGAGCACCACTTGCCACTAGAAGGCCCCCGTGAGCATCACTCAGATCCCCCCCCATCCCTTCCCTCCCCCCCCCCCCCCCGCAGACCTTGCGAAGGCCCGTGCAGGCGCATGTGCGTGGCTCACAGGCTCCCATGGACCAGGGTCCTACGTTCTCCTTCCTCCCTCAATATCCTCTCCTCACCTCTCTTCTCCTTCCTCCTCCCCCTCTTTTCCTCACTCCCTCTCAGCTTTGCTTTGCGCCGCGCGTTTATCATCGCTACAGCCGCCAGAGGTCGCATCAGCGGTTGTCGAGATACGATTGCTGGGCAGCAAACGAGGGACTGAGCTTCTCGCGCTCATCAACAGGCAGGTGGCTCTGGCCAAGCCACGCCCCCCCCAAAAAAAAAAGCCTCGGCGGCCCTGGGCCCAAAACGGTCTCGGCACAAATCCAAGCTCCTCGATTTATAACACTTGCAAGCGCGATGCATCGGATTATTGCAAAATGCTTGGAGCCGCTCCCAGTGGACATAGCCACCCGCAACCCTGCGAGGGATAAACTTCACTGGCTGGCCCAAGATATGCCCTACGACCCCTGGAAAGGGAGCTGCCGCGGCGGCCGCTGCCTCGGGGGGGGCCCCAGGCAGAGGAAGTGGAGGCGGGTCCTCCATGTCCGCATCCACGGCGATGTCGCCGCCGCCGTGGCCACCCGAACCGGCCTCCCCTACCCCTGCGGGTTCGCCGTCGGCGTCCACGACTGCAGGGATGACGCCGACATCAGGCTCGTCGCCCCCAACAATATCACCTATCGGAAGCGCAGGCGGCGGACGGGCATGGGCAACGACGGGCACGACGTCCACGCACTCAACAGACTCACCCAACAACTGTAAGTAGTGTTTGGCACCTTTGTCTATCGGTTGGTGTTTCCGCGTTTTGAGCAAGAGTCTGCACTATGCCCGCGGCTGCCCGCACGGGAAGAACATCTCTCCAGATTCGCGCAGGCTGCCCAAGAGAACCACGCGCAGGAGATAAAATGAGGAACCCAAGGGGGAACGACCATCGCACTGGTTGTGCACTGTTTGGTCGCGCAGTGTCTTACGATTAATAGCTTCGCACCCTTTCGATGCCAAGTAATATGACAAAGAAAGAACAGGACAGCTAGGGTGAGACAACGCGACGAGGGGCTGCAACTGCTTGGGATTCGCCGAGCGCGCACACCCGTCAACCTGAGATGGCAGAACCTCCCACTTCTGTATTTTGTCACGCTGCAGCTCCGTTGGCCCACCAAACAGCGTGGCAATTTCGAGTTGGCCAGAGTCTGCCACTGGAAAACAATGAACGTCACCCCCCAACTCCAACTCGTCTCCAAGAGGCCCCCGCCGTTCGAATGACTGGGCAGTTATCTCGTACGCGCCTTTCTGGTGAACCTGGGGGGCCAAGACATATCGCGCGCGAACCTGAGATCCTGTCCGCCCCCCTCGCGCTTCTCAGAGAATGTTTCAGGGGCTTGCCTGGAGGCCTTTCGAGGCCCTACCTTTAGGAGGCTGTAACATGTTCCCCGACGCCTCAGTAGAATCGCAGTCAGAGATGCTATTGGACTCGTTTCTCGTGTTCAAGCCGTTCTCGAAAAAACAAACTAAAACATCTCAGCTTCCTTCTCCTCCCTCACCTGAGCCCCCTACCACCAGCAATCCTCCACCTCCTCCTCCCCCACCCACGACCCCCCTCTTCACTCCCTCCCTCCCTCTCCTCAATCCTCCCTCAAGCCTCAGCCGGATCAAAACTTGCAGGCTTGCCCGCCGGGGCGACCTCGTCTTCGCACGTCATCACGACGATGCCCCTCCCCTTGAGCGCCAAGACTTGCAGGAGCAACGGTTCTGCGACTCCGTCTTCGCTGCGAGTTGGCAGCGGAATGGATGAGAACACCCCCAACGAAGCCGACAACAACTGGCGAACCAGCTTAACTTGAGCTGCGGCGTGGCCAGACAAAGCACCAATCCCCCCAGCGCCGCCTCCACCTCCGCCACCACCTCCTCCGCCTCCAGCGCCTCCATACGGTCCGTCAGGGGCCCCTCGGACTCGTGGAACGATAGGCCCAAAGTGCGGCGGCGGTGGGGCACCGCCGCCTGGGCCGCGGCCATCAGGGTCATCGCCAGGGTCGTCGGCAGCTGGGCCGACGTCGTCGGACAGAAGGTGGGCCATCGAATACACGTTGGCCTCTAGCTTCTTCCTGGGAATTCGGGAGGCAGTCTGGAGCCGAGAACGCCGCTGCGCGTGAGATGTTCGGATGATCGACGAATGAGACACCCCCAAACCTTACGGACATCAACGCTGACAACAGTCGGCGCATTGTCTACGTCATCAAGGTTTTGATCTACTCGCATCGCGCTGGCGATCCATGGCCACTCTGCGGCTCGCGAGCGCTGTGCCACCCGCGAGCCCACGGCGCGAGGCCGCTCGCACACGCTGTCAGCAATGGGCGCTTGGCGCAAGCTGGAGACTTCAGCAGCCAGTTCTGGAAGCATTCCACTGCCGTCATCTGCCAGCGCCTCAACTTGGCCCCGAAGCAACCAGCCAGGCAACAAGAATTTCCCTCGGTACTCGATGGTGCATGTTTGCTGGTACCTGTCCCCGCTGGTGAATGCATCTGTCTCGAACGCCTGGCTCGCCCAATCCGATTGGGCGAGCCAGGCGTGTGGCATCCTGTCCAAGTACTGAAGCTTGCGCCTCGCCAGTGAGTCCACCATCCTCACGCGCCCTTGGATCTCTCGCGCGACTCTCTCAGGGAGGCCTAAAAAGAAGCAGCCGACCACGCATTGACCTCCTCAACACCAGCGCGTAGATGTGATATAGAGTAGTGGTACGCCTCTGGCAGTCGGCGGCCCTTCAATGAGCAAGACGGCGCATCGTCATCACCTGGTTGGCGGCACGCGCAGCCTTGGCCCCAAGGCAACAAAGGGTGCAACCAACCGCAGTCCCACTTCACTACACCAAACAGCCGTCTCCATATCGGTGATCTCAAGGCGCCCGTCGCAGCCGTGACGAACTCCTTACCTTTACTGGTGGCCAGTTGCAGGGGGTCCCAAGAAGCTATGAGCGTGTCGATGCCAGTGTTCAACTCAGCACACACAGCGCGCAACGTCTGCCATCTCCACTGCGCACAGGATGGGGGCCTCAAGGATTGGGTGATATCGGCGGCGCCTGGCCCCCTGTCTTGTCTCAGCCTGCGGGCAGAGATGTCTACGATGGGTTGCCGCCGCAACCAATGTACAATAACCTTCGCGCCTTTAAGCCAAGTCGGAAACCAAGTGAACGATGAAAGACCACGTCGCAGGAGCAAATCCCACAAATGGCACCAGCCTGGCGTCTCAAGGCATCTCATGAACATGAATTGCTGCTCCTCGAATGTGTCACGCCTGAACCTTCTGCCGAGCATTTCGCAACAATCCCCGAGGAACCCTGGCACGTTTGGAATAAATCTCTCAGTGCCTTGATCCGTTGTGATTGAGCGGACACGCGCGCACACCGTGCTAAGCACATCGGCCGACGGTCCGAATAACAGAAACAGTTGCCAAAGTGTCGCGGTTGTCTTGCCAACCCTGTCAACAAACTCCCTCGCCAACGAAACCGCAGGCATCATTTTTCTGATAAATGTGTCACCAGCCCAAATGTCGACTGTCGACGCGTGCAGCTCTAAACCTCTTCGTTGAGGAGACGCACCAATAAATATATGCATGTTGGTGCTGTTGAGTGGGGCCGTTCGCAATATATCCTGAAACAGCGCCCGAGTCATCAACATGGCAGTGGTACCGAGGCGGACCCGAGCTCTACGAAGCGTTTCCAGACGCACTGGCTCAACATGGCCCAACACTTCCCCTAACGGGATGTGCGCATATCTGGCGAAGATGCGTTTGAATGCGTCGGCGGCCCCATGTATGTTTTCACGCTTTTTGTGTACGTCGAGGCCCGTACCCCATCGATCAACAACAACGGGTCGACAGCTAACTTCAACATTCGGTTGGTCACCTGAATGCCCTCGCCACCACAGCCGAGAGACCCCGAAGACATGGGCCCCGGCGAGGCCCGAAGATGGCCCAGTAGACGCCTGATGTCTTTTGTTGGCGGTTCTCTCGGCATTCTGGCCCTCTCTGACTTGGTCGTGATCGGTGCGCAATGAAACAAGGAGAGCGCGCCGCCAATTACAAGAGACGCCAGAGCTGGCACCAGCGTGCATAATGAACATATCGAACATTCAGGCTTCCACAACAGCAGTTCCCGAACAAAGTCAAACCTGTCATCTAGCCCACGGAGTTCAGAGTTTCGAACGCCTCGGTCCCGACAGTTGTCTATGAAATGCTGCACCTCTACACCTACTGGCCCTGGGTTCTCAAACTTGATGCGATCGGATGCAACATACGATATGATCCCAAATATGTCACCAGCCCTCGTGACCCTACCAAGATGCGGAAAGAACTTGTTGAAATCTCTATTCGACTTTCGGCCAGCATCCGACTCGCAAAACATACCATATTGATACAACACTGCTCCAATGACATGGGGCCCATGTGGTACATCAAATAATGCATCTCCATTTTTACGCACAGAAGGCCACCACCCAGCAATTGAAGCCACAATGAGACACACGCGAAAGAGACCAACTGTGCGCAGTGCAGTCTGGCGCGGGCGGCGCTTGGCCCTCGGAGGGCCACTAACATCGTCATCTCCGATGACTTCTAGTTCACGAGGAGAATCTTCGTCCCCAGCGATTTGCATTCACACGAACATCACACATCTGAGCATGAAGCAAGGATGGACACATTCGGCACCGGAAGCTGGAGGCGAAATGCCTCCGGATGGGATGACACGCGTAATGCTAGTAATGATCAGGGATGTGTACTGTTATTTGCGGGGTGTGGTAGCATATGTTATTCATTGCGGGGTTGTTCCCAAAGGGCATCGTGCGCTATTTGCTCTCTCACCTTCGCTCCGTCATCCTCGCTCCCCCTCATCTTCACTTCCTCCTCATCCTTCTCCCCCTCTTCTCCCCCTCTTCCGATATTCGCCCTCCTCCTCCTCATCCTTCTCATCGCTATCCTCCTCTCCGCCCTCTGCTTTCTGTTGAGAGTTCCCTCCTCTTCCTGTAGCCTCTTACCTTCCATGATCGGACAGGGCCTCGCAGGGGGCTTGGATCAACCATTTTGGGACTAGGCCGAACCATGATGAACCACGGCGCGACTCACAAGGGGGGCGCTTAATCCCAACTCGTTGCCTAACTACTCCTTCTCCTCCTCCTCCTCCTCCTCCTCCTCCTCCTCCTCCTCCTCCTCCCTCTCCTCCTCCTCCACCTCCTGCTCCTCCTCCTCCTCCTCGTCATCCGCTTCCTCCTCAGTCTAATCCTCCTCCTTGTCCTCCTCCTCCTCCTCATCATGATCTTCATCATCCTATTTTCCCTCCTCCTCCTCCTGCTCCTCCTCCCAATCCTCCTCCTAGTCCTCCTCTTCCTCCTCCTCCTCCTCCTCCACCTCCTCCTCCTGCTTCTTCCATCTTGCTCCTACTCCTCCTCCTCCTCCCTCCTCCTCCTCCTCGTCCTCCTTTTCCTCTTCCTCCTCCTCCTCTCCTCTCCTCATAGTCCTAGTCCCTCCTTTCACTCCTCTCCTCCTCCTCCTCCTCCTCCTCCTGCTCCTCCTGTCCCTCCTTTCACTCCTTCTTCTCCACCTGCTCCTCTCCTCGTCTCCTCCTCCTTCTCCTTCTCCTGCTCCGTCTCCCCCTTTCCCTTCCTCCTCCTCCTCCTCCTCCTCCTCCTCCTCCTTATCCGCCTCCTCTTCAAACTCCTCCTCCTCCTCCTCCTCCTCCTCCTCCTGGTCCCTCTCCTCCTTCTCCTCCTCCTCCTCCTCCCAATCCTCATCCTTATCCTCAGCCTCATCCGACTCAGCATCATCATCATCATCACCATCACCATCACCATCATCATCATCATCATCATCATCATCATCAGCATCAGCATCAGCATCAGCATCAGCATCAGCATCACCATCATCATCATCATCATCATCATCATCATCATCAGCAGCAGCATCATCAGCAGCATCAGCATCATCATCATCATCAGCATCATCATCATCATCAGCATCATATCAGTATCAGCATCAGCATCAGCATCAGCATCAGCATCAGCATCAGCATCAGCATCAGCATCAGCATCAGCATAAGCATCAGCATCAGCATCAGCATCAGCATCAGCATCAACATCAGCATCAGCATCAGCATCAGCATCGTCATCGTCATCATCATCATCATCATCATCATCATCATCATCATCATCATCCTCATCCTCATCATCATCATCATCCGCATCATCATAATCATCATCACCATCATCATCATCATCGTAATCAAAGGCGAGAGGGCGTTTGAGAAGCCCCGCCGTGGATTCCCCCCACGGACTCTCCGCAGAGGTGGTGCATTCCTCCTACTGGTTCTTCCTCGTCAGAAGGAGAAGGAAAGAGGTGCCAAAAACTGACTAGCACACCAGTGGCCACACGGTGCCCTCCGTACATCCTCCTCTTCCTCCTCCTCCTCCTCCTCCTCCTCCTCCTCCTCCTCTCCATTCCTCCTCCTTCTCTTCCTCCGCCTCCTCCTCCTCCTTCTGCCGTCCTTGACGGCCGCGAAGGCCCCCAGCGTCGAGACCAGCTCCCGAATCCCGCCCGTGCGCAGCATTGGCTCGGCGACGCTACTGTCGCCGCCGCACTGGCCCCAGGTAACCACCGCCCCATCCTCTGGGAGGCGACAATAAAGGCGAAGTGCCCAGGCGCGAGCTATGCACTCAAACCAGGGGCGCATATGAATACATGCCTTCGGCGAGGCTCCCGGGCGAATACGTGTCATGGTCGCCACTGGACTTAGTCGCCCCTAGCGTCGCCACCAGCTCTTGCCGCGCAGAGACAGATGCGAGGGCGAGCGGTCTGCAGACGGTCCAGCGGGCCAGGCCCCTGACGGTGCGCGGACGCACGCCTTGGCAGACGGAGCGAAGCAAAGAGAAGAAACTGATTGGGCATAACTCCTAATCCTTTGGGAGGCGACCTCATCTAGGAGGGCCAGGGACATTGAGGATAGGGGGTCCTGCCTGCAAATGTAGCGAACCAAGCCGATCATATCTAGTAGCACTGATGTGAAAAAGGGAACATCAGTGAAGCCACGTCGTTCCTGTATTCCCAGGGTCAGGGGTTATTTTGTCCTCGAGGAGACAGAGGTCAGCGTTGGACGACGTCTCGGAGAAATCGAGAATCTCATGGTTAGGCGCCTGGGGCGGAACCTGAACGCACTTGACGCAGCAACGCTGTCTGTCCCAGCCCCAGCTACAACGACAACGGTCCGAAAGAGCCCTAAGAGGCCACAAGAGGGGCCCTCAAACAACACCCCAGTGTACCGTACCAGAGGTTCCTGGCTGCGTTGGGATTTTCTTGGAGCCCTCTGCAGTCTCAGTCCCAGGAGGTCCTAAGAGAAGCAGCCCAAGATGCCAAGACGGCCCGAAAGATCCCTGCGAGGACCCATCTAACCGAGCCAGACACTATCGTACCGGAGGTCCTGTGGGGCCCGCATGTGGGTTTCTGAAGTGTCTGGGACTTTACTCTTGCGGCGGCATGTTTTACTGGTTCGTGGGATGTGTCCGCGGCCTCGGGGCATGATACACTGGACCAAGCCGACAAGCACTGGCCAGAAAAAGCAGATCAACCTGATCACCGAAACGGCCATGCAACAACAATTGTCTGGCTGTGAATGGCCCGCAAGTGAACAGACTAGAATAACCACTGGTGCCGCCCAGACCAAACAACAATTCAGACCACCCAGTCACACCAGCCAGGCAGACCAACCAGACCAGCCAAGTGGACCTACCAGACAAGCCAGATTTCCTAGCCACTCAGACCAGCGAAACCCAGACTAGACCAAGCAGGTCAACCTGCGCAGACCAAGTAGACGAGCCAAACCAATGATTCAGAACAGCCAGACCAGTCAGACCCGCCAACCAGACCTGCCAGCCCGCTTTAGCAGCGCCACTACAGCGAACAAAAAAACTCAATGCAGAAGAAACTGCAACGCAAACAGGGAACGTAATACACAAAAACATGTTCGCGTCGTCGTCGCCAACATGTCTGCATGCAACTCTCCCTGAATCTCCCACGGTTATGCTTGGAACGTACGCGGAATCCTCGCACGCTTTTACAGGACAAAATAAACGGTAATGCAACAAAGAATGCAATGCAGGAAGGTACGCTCCTGTCGTCGTCGCCGAGATGTGCGCTTCATCCCTTCCTGAATCTCCCCAGACCATGCTTGGCTCCCACGCGGAAACACAAGCTCAAGCTCTAGCTGTGCCGCTGCAGCGCAACGAAGCTGCAACGCAGAAGCAACTGCAATGCATCAACAAATGCAACGCCAACAAAAAAACAATGCAAAACCAACTGGGTCAGTGCGGTCGTCGCCGAGATGTGCGTATCACGCCCCCTCTGGACCTCCCCGAACCACTCTTGGCTCCCACGCGGGATCCGAAACTCAGGCTCGATCAGCTACACCACACCACAACGAGAACTGCAGTGCAACATACACACACACACACCGAAACGCAAACAACAACTGCAATGCGACAAACATGTGTTCGTGCGCTTCAACCCTCCCTGACCCTCCCAAAACTACGTGTGGCCCACACATGGAATCCCAGGCACAAGCTCGAGTAGCTGCCATGATTCGTAAGCCTCGACTTGAAAGTATGTGTTTTTGGTTTTGCTGGAGCCCGGCGTCCCGCCATAACTTTATGTTCGCTTGGTCGTCGCCGACATGTGCACATCACCTCCCTGGACCTCTCCCAAACACGCTTGGCACCCACGAAGAGTCGTAAGCTCAAGATCGAGCAGCTAAGGTGAAGCGTAAGTCTCAAGCTTTGAGCTTGCTCTTTTGAATTCTGGCACCCCGCCGTGCGCTACAACGGCTAAGAACTCTATCCATGCCTCGGTGGTTTCCGTCCTACATTGGTTTCCGTCCTATGCTATTCCCGTGCCTTCGGTTCAGTGTATCATTCAACTGCGTTCTAATTTCCAATTTCTTTGCACATCGACCGACCGACCGACCCAGGAGGAGGAAGGCTGATTGTCCATGCTTTGGGGCGTTGCCCGAACCTATGAAGTCCCCTCGGGGGAGAGCGAACGAGGAGGGAAGATAATAACACGACATGAAGGGGAGGTTGGCGAGGTTGCCCTCCTACACCATGGTGCAACTCCTGATCCTCCTCGAGCGTAGCCGACGGAATGGTCCAGCCTGCACCATCAACGTGCACAACTCGGCCTCGCGGTACCTCTTGATCCTCCTCCCTTTCTTTCTACTCCACCATGGTGCACCTCCTCCAGTCCTCCCCTCATTTTCCTTGTCTTTCACCATGTTGCACCTCATCTTCCTACTCCTGTACACCTCCGCCTCCGACACGTCCACCTCCCTCCACCACGTGCGCGAGGAGAAGGAAGAAGGCGGTGGAGGAGGACCAGGACGATGCATCGGCGTCGCCTGTGCATCGGTGATACACGGGCGACGCCAGCTGTGCATCAGTGCCGTCGGCGTGGAGAAAATTGGGTTCCACATCGAGCCGCATCGCCGACGCATCGGCGATGCGGCGCGATCCTCCGACCCCATCTGCTCGGAGCCCATGTGAAAGGCCTAGACCGAAGCCTTACCAACGGAACACGAACCAGACCGCAAACATGCAAAACGCGAATACCCTTGCGCTTTCGCGGTCGCCCATGAAAACGGGTGGGTACAGAGGATGCACCAGGGGCCGCGGCCCCTTCAGTGCGCTCTGGGATGCTCTGAGGGCATGTGTTTTGGGACGGTCTGGAGCGATGCTGGAGGCCTCCCCAAAATGGGTCAGGGTACAGTGAACAGTTACAGCACAACAACGTGAGTCAAGAACACGAGTCCCTGCATAGAGGGACCAAGGCCGCACGGAGATACCCCAACGAAGAACACTACAATGTAGAGATCCCCCACACGTGGAACAGAACTGAAGGGCACCCCTCCAACATACTCAGGGTTGCTTTTGTTACCGTCGTTCCAGCTGTGGATGGGGTCGGAAGACAACACCGCCTCGACGATGCACAGGCGGTGCAACGGCGCCGTCGGTGTGGAACAGACCGTGCTCCACATCGAGCCGCATCGCCGATGCATCGGCGATGCGGCGCGATCCTCCGACCCCTTCAACTTGGACCCCATCCGGGAGGCCTGGAGATCCATCCTTCTTTCTGGGCTCGCCAGACAGGCCCGACGCGTTCCGGCGGACGGCGGCGAGGGCGGCAACGGGCGGCGGCCAGAACTCCGACGCTGTGGCCTTGCACGCCGTGAGCCCCAAAGTCTGGATCACTTCCCTGGGGCGGGCTAGTTCGCCCCTGATCGATCCCTGACGTCCCCCAGAGCGCGAAATGAGGCCCGACGGACTGTCAAAACGACGAAAGCCGTTCCGTCGGTGTTCCGTGCGCAGCGTGAAGAGGCCCTGGGGTGGCCCTAGCTGTGATAGGGCATCGCGAAAGAAAGAGAGTACAACATCGCGACCATAACAAAACTGGAGCCCCAGACCGCATCGTTCTTTTGTGTTTTTCGAACCAAACGAGCCTCCACTGGTCCCAAGGCCTGGAACCACAGGCGTCAACGCCCGGCATTGGAAAAATCCTGCGCCCGATTTGTTTCAAGGGTCCTCGCGCACGGCCGCGAAGGCCGACGAGGTGGCGAAGACCCGCTGGACGCCCCCAGCGAGCCGCGAAGCCACCTGGGGAAACAAAAAAGTACCGTCAGGTCGGGCATGTCCTCCTACAGGCGGATTTTGAAAGAACAACTAACCATGCTCGAAAATAACAAAGGAGAATCAAAACTAGTCGAACAATCGTCCCCAGACTGTTTACAATATTCTTTAACTGGAACCCGGCGCGCGCTTCGCGCGCGTTTAGGTTCTAGTCGACTCCGAAGACTGTGTCAATTTCCATGGGACCTTTTCCATGTGGTCATCCGGGCTCCTTCCTTTCACCCATGCGTGATTTTCGGGCGGATACTGCGGAGTTCAAGGATGAGTTTGGCCTGTAGCGTACCAGCGACGACCGACGACGACGATGACGACGACGGACCACCGACGATCAGCATCATTGTCACCTGATCCACGTGCGCGGGAGAGGCGTTTCCGGAGCGTCTTGCGGGCGTCATGGGGGCGTCCTCGGGCCTCGACATTGGGTGGGCGGGTCGGGGGGTGCAGCCAGGGCCACGTGTTCCGAAGGGCTGTTCCAGAGAATGGAGGACGAAGGGCTTCTGGTGGGTTTCTGAGGGTCTCTGTAGAGGCCTCCTACGAGCTCGGTGGGGGTTTCTCGGGAGCTTCTCGGGTCTTTCTGGAGCCTTTTTGGTAGCTTTTTGGGGCGTCGTGGAGGCCTCCTGGGAGTCTCTTGGGGCCTCCTGGGGGCCTCTTGGGGCAGAGGGCGCCTCTGTTCGGGCATTTGGGGGGGCTCTCTGGAGCCTCCTTGGGAATATCTTGGGCCAGCTTGGGAGCCTCTGGGGGGGTCCGGGGCCACTTCTGAACCCTCTTGGAGCCCTCAAAGCCCCCCCAGCCCCCCATGCGAACCAGAGGTCGCAGTTCTGGGTCCATCCCGCAACCGTGTCTAGGTTGTGGGTTAGAGGCTTCTCGTATGTTCGCTGGGATGATATCGTGGGATGCCTCTAGGGGGGCCTTCTGGAAGCAGGTTTGAAGCCTCCACGGGGGCGTTGTGGAGCTTGTCGGACCTCTCTTAAGCATCTTTGGGTCCTCTTTGGAGCCTCTTGGAGCCACTTTGGGGCCTCTTGGGGCCTCCTGGGGGTCTCTGGGGACGGGAAATTCGAAAAGTCGGTTCGCGTTCCCTCTCTTGGGCCCATCTTGGAGCCGAGTTCAGGCCCTCTTCAGGCCCTCTTGGGGGCCTCTTGGGCCGATCATGCGGCCCTCTTGGGCCGTCTTGGGGGCCTCTTGGGGGCCTCTTGGGGCGACGTTGGAGGCTTCTTGGGCAGTCTTGGAGTGTCGGCCGCTCGAAAACGTGAGAAGCAACACATGTTGGAAACACACAATGATAATCAATGATTTTGGCATCTTGAGGCTCTCTTGGAGGTCCTCGCAGAGCGACCTTGGGGCATCTTGGGGGCCTCTTGGGCCGATCATAGGGCCATCTTGGGCGGCTTCGAGCGCTCTTGGGCCGTCTTGTCGGCATCTTGCCGTCTCCAGAAACCTAGGTGGACGCATCGGGGAAGCGGAAAAAGTTCCAGGACTCCGAATATGGGCCCCTGGATGCCAAACAAGGCCCCCGCAGCCCAAGCGGCAAATTCGGTTACGGGGGGGGGGGAGTTTAGGAACAGTGTGCGACCCTGGGCCGCGGGGCCGCGGACGATATACATATATATATATATACACATATATGTATGTATATATACATATATATATATATACACACGTGGCACGTGTGTGCCCAGGCTCGTTCAAAAAACCCAAAGGGCGGTTGAAGCAGGAGGAAGACACCATGACGGCGGGATCGGAGATGGAGAAGGGGAAGCTGGGGAGGCGCCGCCAGGGCGTGCCTAAGAGAAGGGGAAGCGGCAGGAGGTGAACGCAGAATAATCTAAGATCGAGTAAGAACCCCCCCAAAAGGATTGGGGATCGAGCAGGAGGATCGACGAGGGCAATGCCTCTTCGAGGTCAGCGTTGCGAGGATGTCTCAGGCGAAAGTGGCCTGACAACCTCAGCTCAGGGCATCTCGGAACCCAGAGTTGCGAGGATGTCTCAGGCGAAAGTAACCTGAACACCTGAGTTCAGAGCATCTTGGAACCAAGAGTTGCGAGGATGTCGCAGGCGAAAATGGCCAGACCACCAGGAGGCCCCAGGAGGCCCCAGGAGGCCCCAGGCGGCCTCAGGAGGCCCCAGGAGACCCCGGGAGGCTCCAGGAAGCCCCAAGAGGCTCCAGGAGGTTGCAGGAGGCCCCAGAAGACCTCCAGAGGTTCCAAGAGTTCCCCATGAGGCTCCGAGGCGGGGTCTGGGGTACCAGAAGGCACAGAAAGCCCCAGGAGGCCCCCAGGAGGTTCCAGGAGGCCCCCAGGAGGCTCCGAGGCGGGGTCTGGGGTTCCAGAAGGTACGTCGGGACTCGGCATTGGGAGGATGTCTCAGGCGAAACCACCATTCTCTGAGAGTCGGGGTCAAAATCATTGAAATTACCATGTGTTTTTGAAGGTTTTATATTAAAATATTGAAATCCCTGTGTTTTTTTTACCCTGACGTCAGGATCTGTGTGAGAGGTGCCACCGGTTTTCAGAATTTCGAGAATGTCTCTAGCTAAACGGCCAGAAAAATCACCTCTGAGCTCTACTCCCTCGGAGAGGTGCGTGTGATTTGAGGGAGTTTCTGTGGAACTCACGTCATCCTCACCCCCGGCGCGAAGAGCACGAGCCCAGAGCGGCCTCCGGCGCCGTTTCCGGACAGATCCGGTGGATCCGGTGACGAATCCCAAACCGGCGCCCTCGCTTGAGACATCCTCACAAAACCGGCCCCGGGGGAGGTGCCCAGAGGAGCCCAGAGCGGCCTCCGGCACCGTTTCCGGACAGAGATCCGGTGACGAATCCCAAACCGGCGCCCTCGCTTGAGACATCCTCACAAAACCGGCCCCGGGGGAGGTGCCCAGAGGAGCCCAGAGCGGCCTCCGGCACCGTTTCCGGACAGATCCGGTGGATCCGGTGACGAATCCCAAACCGGCGCCCTCGCTTGAGACATCCTCACAAAACCGGCCCCGGGGGAGGTGCCCAGAGGAGCCCAGAGCGGCCTCCGGCACCGTTTCCGGACAGATCCGGTGGATCCGGTGACGAATCCCAAACCGGCGCCCTCGCTTGAGACATCCTCACAAAACCGGCCCCGGGGGAGGTGCCCAGAGGAGCCCAGAGCGGCCTCCGGCACCGTTTCCGGACAGATCCGGTGGATCCGGTGACGAATCCCAAACCGGCGCCCTCGCTTGAGACATCCTCACAAAACCGGCCCCGGGGGAGGTGCCCAGAGGAGCCCAGAGCGGCCTCCGGCACCGTTTCCGGACAGATCCGCTGGATCCGGTGACGAATCCCAAACCGGCGCCCTCGCTTGAGACATCCTCACAAAACCGGCCCCGGGGGAGGTGCCCAGAGGAGCCCAGAGCGGCCTCCGGCACCGTTTCCGGACAGATCCGGTGGATCCGGTGGATCCGCCGACGAATCCCAAACCGGCGCCCTCGCTTGAGACATCCTCACAAAACCGGCCCCGGGGGAGGTGCCCAGAGGAGCCCAGAGCGGCCTCCGGCACCGTTTCCGGACAGATCCGGTGGATCCGTGACGAATCCCAAACCGGCGCCCTCGCTTGAGACATCCTCACAAAACCGGCCCCGGGGGAGGTGCCCAGAGGAGCCCAGAGCGGCCTCCGGCACCGTTTCCGGACAGATCCGGTGGATCCGGTGACGAATCCCAAACCGGCGCCCTCGCTTGAGACATCCTCACAAAACCGGCCCCGGGGGAGGTGCCCAGAGGAGCCCAGAGCGGCCTCCGGCACCGTTTCCGGACAGATCCGGTGGATCCGCTGGATCCGGTGACGAATCCCAAACCGGCGCCCTCGCTTGAGACATCCTCACAAAACCGGCCCCGGGGGAGGTGCCCAGAGGAGCCCAGAGCGGCCTCCGGCACCGTTTCCGGACAGATCCGATCGTGGATCCGCTGGATCCGGTGACGAATCCCAAACCGGCGCCCTCGCTTGAGACATCCTCACAAAACCGGCCCCGGGGGAGGTGCCCAGAGGAGCCCAGAGCGGCCTCCGGCACCGTTTCCGGACAGATCCGGTGGATCCGCTGGATCCGCTGGATCCGGTGACGAATCCCAAACCGGCGCCCTCGCTTGAGACATCCTCACAAAACCGGCCCCGGGGGAGGTGCCCAGAGGAGCCCAGAGCGGCCTCCGGCACCGTTTCCGGACAGATCCGGCTGGATCCGGTGACGAATCCCAAACCGGCGCCCTCGCTTGAGACATCCTCACAAAACCGGCCCCGGGGGAGGTGCCCAGAGGAGCCCAGAGCGGCCTCCGGCACCGTTTCCGGGAGAGATCCGCTGGATCCTGGATCCGGTGACGAATCCCAAACCGGCGCCCTCGCTTGAGACATCCTCACAAAACCGGCCCCGGGGGAGGTGCCCAGAGGAGCCCAGAGCGGCCTCCGGCACCGTTTCCGGACAGATCCGGTGGATCCGGTGACGAATCCCAAACCGGCGCCCTCGCTTGAGACATCCTCACAAAACCGGCCCCGGGGGAGGTGCCCAGAGGAGCCCAGAGCGGCCTCCGGCACCGTTTCCGGACAGATCCGGTGGATCCGGATGACGAATCCCAAACCGGCGCCCTCGCTTGAGACATCCTCACAAAACCGGCCCCGGGGGAGGTGCCCAGAGGAGCCCAGAGCGGCCTCCGGCACCGTTTCCGGACAGATCCGGTGGATCCGCTGGATCCGGTGACGAATCCCAAACCGGCGCCCTCGCTTGAGACATCCTCACAAAACCGGCCCCGGGGGAGGTGCCCAGAGGAGCCCAGAGCGGCCTCCGGCACCGTTTCCGGACAGATCCGATCCGTGGATCCGGTGACGAATCCCAAACCGGCGCCCTCGCTTGAGACATCCTCACAAAACCGGCCCCGGGGGAGGTGCCCAGAGGAGCCCAGAGCGGCCTCCGGCACCGTTTCCGGACAGATCCGCTGGATCCGGATGACGAATCCCAAACCGGCGCCCTCGCTTGAGACATCCTCACAAAACCGGCCCCGGGGGAGGTGCCCAGAGGAGCCCAGAGCGGCCTCCGGCACCGTTTCCGGACAGATCCGGTGGATCCGCTGGATCCGGTGACGAATCCCAAACCGGCGCCCTCGCTTGAGACATCCTCACAAAACCGGCCCCGGGGGAGGTGCCCAGAGGAGCCCAGAGCGGCCTCCGGCACCGTTTCCGGGACGGAGATCCGCTGGATCCGGTGACGAATCCCAAACCGGCGCCCTCGCTTGAGACATCCTCACAAAACCGGCCCCGGGGGAGGTGCCCAGAGGAGCCCAGAGCGGCCTCCGGCACCGTTTCCGGACAGATCCGGACAGATCCGGTGGATCCGCGCCCCGGGGGAGGTGCCCAGAGGAGGAATGAGGAGGAATGAGGAGGAGGAGGAGGAGGAGGAGGAGGAGGAGGAGGAGGAGGAGGAGGAGGAGGAGGAGGAGGAGGAGGAGGAGGAGGAGGAGGAGAAGATGATGGAGCTGCGGGGTGGAGGAGGACAGACGGAGGCAAGAGAAGGATGGAGGAGGAGGAGGAGGAGGAGGAGGAGGAGGAGGAGGAGGAGGAACCTCATCCTCACCCTCGCCAACAAGCGCACGCACCTTCTTCTATATACAGAAACTCCCGATCACCCGCAGAGCGGCCGGCTAGTAATATATATATATATATATATATATACGACTTAAAGGTACCGATACCGCTGCTCCCCCGACCTCAGCCAGAGTGCCTTCTGACCAGGCTCTCGAGGCAAATTCCGCCGTGGCGGCGAGAAAACGAGAGAACGAGACAACGGTGCGGTAGCGGTACCGTTCCCTCCTCTGAGTACCGCGGTGGAGTCGTCCCCGCAACTCAAGTGACACACACATACGCCGTCGCACGGATGCGTCCCGCGAGGGGCAACCGCGAATGAACGCCCCGTATCCGCGGGGTCGCGGCCCAATGGCCGGGCCCGCGAAATGCCGCCCTTACGGGCTTGCTTCCACCCACGAAGTGCGACCATAATCTCGAGGCGAGTCCATTCGTGGCGACGAGGGCCTCCGAGGGGGGCCCCAAAAGGCGAACGCGAGGCAAGGGTTCTGGTATCGGCGCCCTTCGACCACCCTAGCGCGAAGGAAAGGGGTTCCGAGGGAAACAGGTCCTCGGCCCTGGGGCCTTCCACTGGGACTTGTGCTTCACCCTGAGTCGTTTTCTGACTGTCCAGGGGTCCGTTGAGGGCCCCGAGGATCTGAACGCAGCAAAAAACAATTGCAACTCGTTTCCCTAAAAGCATAAACTTTCGACGGTCCGCGCGGATCTCTTGGATCTGCGCTGGATACCCCCTCCCTGGCGCGCGGAGCGCGCTGGGGGCGGCGCAGAAGGCGCCGCCATGGGGCACCAACGCGGATCCAAAACATCCGTGCGGACCGCCAAAGAGTGTATGATTTAGGAACAGAAGGAAAGGCAACACCAACACCACCAGGGCGAGGAGATGCGAGGAGGCAAGGGGGGTCTCCCTGGTGGCTTGGTCCCTCCCTCTCGCTCGAGACATCCCCAGCCTCCAGCTCGGGGAGGCATCGTGGACCTCCTCGCTGGAGGTGGGTTTCCCCTGTGGTGTTGGTGTCGCTTCTCCTCCCTCCGATGCTTATGCTGTTTTTTGATTGTTCGACTTTCTCCTCCGAGCACCGCGCTGGAGTCGCCCCCGCAGTGCCGGTCGCCCCACGCGACGACGGCGCCGCCGCGCGTCACCGCCGCGAAGGCGCGGCAGGTGGCGCTCACGTCGCGGACGCCGGCAGCGAAGCCCTGCGAGGGGGCCAGAAACTGGCCCGAAGTGGCTTCAAAGAGGTTTGGCAATTCTGAAGTGGGCTCCGTCAATCTAACCGAGATCATTGCAATCCGTGAGCCGCTGATGACCCGTACACCTAGGTCAGGCCAGAGATCACCCACCCCGGCATCCACTTAAGACACGTGGCCCCTTAGCAGCCCCAGCGGGGATCCGAAACGTGGGAGCGTCAGAGATGGGGGGGGCGATTCTGACCCAAGTGTGCACCCCAGTTCCTGGCACTCCCGTCTGCGAGCGCCCAAGTGGGAAGATATGAGCCCCTGGCCGCTGGGCGCTTCCCGGCGGGTCCCCAAAGGAGCGCCCCAAGGTCATGTCTGCTGCATCTGGACATCAAGAAAAAATGAGCAGTGACCGACCGGCCTGGCATTCCTATAGGCCTACCACAAAGTCTTTCTAGAACCCCAAAAATGTTCTAAGAACAAAAGCGGTGCTCCTAGAACAGAGTTCCAATGTGTCAAGACAAGACAGCCCCAGCCAGGAACGTTCTGAGAACACTTCGGGCAGACCACAAAAGGTTCTTAGAACATGGTTTGGTAGGCCTATGGGCACGCCAGGACGCTTCGCCACAGGTTGAAAACGTGTCGCAGTCCTGGTCGAACCCCCCTGGCGGCGGGGCGCTTCCTAGCGGGTCCCCAAAGGAGCGCCCGAAGGCCATGTCCCATGACTTGCGACGTCCTGACTTTTTCAGGACGGCGTCCCTGGAAGTCCCGACGCTTTCCCCGGGACCGGTGTTTCGTCCTGAGTTGTTTCTTTGACGGTCCCGAGGCCCGGCGAGAGACCCCCGGGGCCGAGAATACCCAAGGATTGCCCGTCCTGATCCTTTCACGACGCAGTCCTGTCTGGGTCTGCTGTGTCTGGATATCAAGAAAACATGTCGCTGGCCTGGTCGAAGCCCTCCTCGCAGCCGGCCGAGGGGCTCGGCCGAGGGAGGAATGACGCCTCGGGCTGGCCCCCCTCGGGCCAACGGGGAGGCCAGTGGGGCACCCGAGGGCCGACAACTCGGAGCGGCGGGGGTGGCGGCTCGAACTGGTCAGAGGCCAGCCCCCCATGATTAGGTCGGGCATGCCCCCCTACAGGCGGATTCTGGACGAAGAATCAAGACATATCCCCAACATATGCTCCAAGAGTAACCAACAAAGAGTCCAACAAACAACGCCCTCGGATTCTTTTTTTACTAGTTTTGGATATTCCTCCTGTAGAGGGACACGCCCGACTTAACCCTAGGACATCGCGGGCCCTCCCTGAACCCTTCCAGGCCGCCTTGGGGGGGGGGTCCAGCTCGGGAACGGAAGCATCGAGCTGGAATCGGCGACACGTCGCAGACAGGTGGGCGATAGACCCCCGAGGGCGAGTCCGCACGCTGCTGGGCGGGACGGGCCGTCGCGCCCCTGTCGGCGATCAGCGGACGATTGCGGGCCGTCGCACTCCCCCATGAGCACCTAAAATCCCAAAGTCATCCCGGCGGCGAGTCGGGGGGGGAAGGTGAGGAGGAGGAGGCCTTCTCAGCAGGCGGCGGGACTTCTCGGAAGCCCTCGCGCCTTCTGAGAAGTGTCCGGTGTCTCCGGGGAAGGCTTAGAGAACTTCTCAGAAGGCCAGGGGACTTCCGAGCCCTCTGAGAGAAAGCCCGCCCCTTCTCACGTCGCCCCCCTCGCTCGCCGCCGATGATCCTCATCGCCTAGTTTTTCGGGTCATAGCGCGGGTCTCCAGTGACCGTCCGCCGCGAGGCGCGGTCCGCCCAGGCCGCCCCTCGGCGAGGCACAGCTGCTGCTGCTGGCGGGCACCCCGAGGCTGGGAAGCCGCCGAGAACCGACGAAGACGCCCGAAAACCTACGTGTTCAAACTCCGACAGCCTACGCCACCACGCCACCAAGTGTGGGAAGCCGCCCAGACAGAAACGACGAAACGTTAAACTTCCACTCTCCCCCCCGAACGTTGTCGACACTGGCACCGGCCCCTGACGTTGCCACCGCCCCTGACAGGGCTGGACCTAAACGTTGCGTGTTCGTTTTGTCTTCGTGTCGTTTTTCGTTCTGCTCTGCCTGTTTTCCTGCACCTCCCTGCCAGAAGGAAAAACCAAAGCACAGCCGAGTCCCAGCAAAGCAGCGGCTTGGTCCAGCCCCTGCCCCCCGAGCCCTGCCCCTCCCCGAGATGCTGCCCCTGGCCCTGGTGCGGCGTCGCGCGCGCCGTGGAGGAGGAGGTCACGGCGCGCGGAAGGCCCCTTCGGACCACTCCTCCGGCCCGGGGGCCAACGCCGGTCACGAGAATGTGTACGCAGACACCCTCCGACGGATGCTGCGTGTACCTGCAGGGTGGGCGTCGGCGTACACAGCAGCTGGCGCTCATAAATTATCTATACGCCGCCACCCTTCCCTGAACCCGGGTGTGTATGTATACGCATACATACACACATATAGATAAGGAGGAGGAGGAGGAGGAAGAGGAGGAGGAGGAGGAGGAGGAGGAGGAGGAGGGGATATATATATATATATATATATATATATATTAAATAATGTCGTGGAGATCTCGGGCGAGGGGGCGGGGCGATGGCGACGGCCTCTTCCTGCGAAGGCGGGAGGGGCCGGGGGGCGAGGAGGCAGGCGGCTGGGCCCTCGTGGGAGGGGCCCCTCGGGGGGGGGGCCTCCGACAGCCCTCGTGGGAGCCTCCCCCCAGGGCTCTTCTAGGAAGGCTCTTCTAGCAAGGCCGCCGCTCGGGTCGGAGGACTGGGAGGCGGGTCATCTTAGGTCAGGCGTGTCCCCCATACAGGCGGGTTTCGGACGAACAATAAAACACGCCCCCAGAAACGCTCAGAAATATGGTGAAAAAAACTACAAATCGTCCTCAGACTATTTTTTAAACTATTTTGGAAAGCTCCTCCTGTAGAGGAACACGCACGACTTAAGGGCAATCGAGGGGGAATAGACTAGCTCCTGTACAGCTGGTCTCCCCAGCGCCTCCGGGCGCCGTGAGGCGCCAGACTGCATCGATCGAGGACGGGCGCCCGGCGACGGGGGCCGTAACCGGCTTCTGGGCAGAAGAGTAGGCAAACCCTGGTCAGTCACCAGCCACTGATCTCGCGGAGGCCTGGTCAGGAGCACCAACGCCAACACATGGGGGCTGCCTCCACAGGGGGAAGATGATCCTAGATCTCGATGCTGGTGTTGATATTTCGGTCACCTCGGAAGCCAGAATACTACCACCATCACCGAGATCGGAATCTTCCTCCCTCGGTGGAGGCACACCGCCGACAGTGGTGTTGGCGTCAACCTCTAGGCCTGCGAGTCTCTCTGACCCGCCCCCCCCCGCCCCCAGAGGTCGTCGACCCCCGTGCGGGCAAGATCCAAGAATCATCCATGCCCACTGCGCCTCGAAGTGCTGGGCGCGGGGCGGTCCCCGCGGGGTCCCTGGACGACAATTGTACCCTGGCAGGGATTCGGCAAGCTCCCGGCAAGGTCTGCCCCAGGATGCCGGCACTCCCCGGGGCGGTTTTCTGCACCCTCAGCGCGCTCCAAGAGGGCCTCAGCAGGCCCTCAAGATGGTCCGAGAGGGCGCCGAGTCGCCGACCGATCGGTCCAAGACGCCCAAGATGGCCTCCACGCGGCCGCAGACGCCTCGAAGACGCCTGCAGACGCCTCCAAGAAGCGTCTCCAGAGGCCCCAGGATACAAAAACTAGTGACTTCCCATTGGTCTTTGAAGGATTTGATTTGGGCGTTCTCACCTGTTCGGCTTCCCGACGCTGCAGGACAGCCCAAGAGGCCCTCAACATCGCCACCAGACGGCCCAAGAAGGCTTCAAGAAGGTCCCAAGACGGCCCATGATGACCCCAAGGCGGCCCAACACGCCTCCAAGACAGCCCAAGGCAACCAAAAAGACCTCCTGGAGGGCCTCAAAGTAGCCCAACAGAGCCGCAGACGGTCCCAAAAAGCCGAAGAGCTCTCCAAGACCGCCTCGGAAAGCCTCCAAGAAGGCCCCCAAGAGCTCCCAAGAAGCTCCCGAGAGCTCTGGACATTTCGAGCCAGACTCTCCCAGGAGATCCCCAAAGGCCCCCACGAGCTCCCGAAGAGGCGCCTGAGATGCACCCGAGAGCCCTCCCAAGAGACCCCACAAATGCCCCAAAAAGCCATCGAGAGGCGTCCTCCTCATCCTCATCCTCCCCTCTTCTTCCTCCTCCTCCTCCTCCTCCTCCTCCTCCTCCGCCTCCTCCTACTCCTCCTGCTCCTCCTCGCTCACCACGAGCACGCCAACATATAGCAGCACTGATTCAATATGGGCTGGCAGAGTGAGCGAAGCGATTCAATTATCCATATCCACTGCGCCTCGAAGTTCTGGGCTCCCTTCCCTGAGGCCCACGGCGCAGTGGATAAGGAAAAAAGCAGGCCGCTGGAAGGGCAGGATCATAGTCATGCCAACTGCGCCTCGGGTTCTCGAGTCACTTACCCGACAATCGGTGGCGAGCCTTGGGGGGAAATGGGAAAGGGCGGGCCTTCTCAGAAGGCTCGGAAGTCCCCAGCCCTCTGAGAAGTTTTCCATACCTCCCTCGGAGACACAAACAAACCTCTCAAAGGCGCGAGGGCTTCTGAGAAGTCCCGCCGCCTCCTGAGAAAGCCTCCTCCTTCTCACCTCCCCCCCTCGCTCGCCGCCGAAACAATCCGGGACACCGTGGACCCAGACCCCCGACGCGTCATGACTTGTTCCTGGCGTGGACACCCAGCGGTCGGGGCACCTTCTCCAGCACCGGTGCTTTATCCCGCGCGCGTCGTTCCTCGACGGTCCGCCGGGGCTCATTGAGGGCTCAGAGGCCGAACGCTGACAAATACCTTCGACACGACTTCTGTCACGGCTCCTTGGGGTATCTGGGCGCGAATGAGTGGGGGGCGATAACTGGGGTGTAAGACAGGTGCCCTTTCTGGGCCATAAAGGCTCACTCTGGGTCCCTAAAGGGCCCCTTCAGGGCCCTTCCGGGGCCCTAAAAAGGTTTCTTTTCTGCAGCCCTCGCTGCCCCCCCCATGTATCGCCCCCCTCAGTTCGCGCCCAAGGTCTTTGGGGATATGGTGGGTTCCGAAGGCCCCGAGCCAACAAAAACTTGCCATCTCTGAGGGGCGCATCTTTTACTCCCGCTGGCTTCCACCAGCGGAGGCGCCTTCGCTGTGCTTCCGCCTTCCGCGGGCCTTCCGCCGCCTTTCCCCGGGGACCTCTCCCAGGGTGCTGTCTGAGCAGGGTTCCGAGGCGAATCCAGCCGTGGCGACGAGGGCCTCTCAGGAGCCGAAAATTAGGAAGTGCGGCATGCGTGTGAACATCGGTACCTTATCCTCCTCTGATGTATGGAATGGATCACTTGGATATACAAACGGACCTAGGCCACAATAACATCCCTCAAACAAAATAAGACCCTCCGCCGGCCAAAACTAACGGAACGTTCGAGGGTGCCCTCCCCCAGAAGACGCAAGAACATCCAACAAACACAAAAAACATCAAGGAACCCTCCCCGAACCGACCTCGATCTGATACCTCGGTCCGACCGTAAACCTTGCTCGCACCGCTGGCCTTAGGTCGGGCATGTGCTCGTACAGGCGGACTTTGACGACAAATTAAGAATATCAAAAAATAATCGAAAAATGTCAAAGATGGTCGAAACATCGCCCCCCAGACTATTTTTGGCCTACGTTTGACTACTCCCCCGGTAGAGGAACATGCCCGACTTAACGCTGGCGCCCTCTCCCCTCGGACGGCGCCGCCAGCCTCGGCCGCGCGGGCGCTGTCCCCGCCGCCCTCCGCGCTGCCCCACGTCACCACGCTCCCGTCGCCCGCCACCGCGGCAAAGGCCCATGACGTGGCGTACACCCGCTCGATGCCGCCGCGCAGCCGGTGCCGCACTGCAGAGCTGTCGCCGCCGCAGCTGGGGTCGCCCCAGGTCACCTCTGGGGGCCTCCCGGGTGGGGTCCGAACAGGTGGGGTCGAAGGATCGCGCCGCGTGAACGAGGCATCGGCGTCGTCGGCTCGGAGGCACTCGGGCTCCACATCGAGCCGCATCGCCGATGCCTCGGCACTGCGGCGCCAGCCTCGGGCCCCATCCTCTCGGACCCCACCTGCGAGGCCCAGGTCACCACGCTGCCGTCCGCCAGCACGGCCGCAAAAGCGCCCACGGCCGGGAGACCAAACAGAGCACCGCGCCCTCGAGAACCGGGCGCTGCAGTTTTCCCCACCAGGCGCTTCCGCCCCATCCCGGGGCCCTGGACCACGGGCCGATCATCTGGCGCGACAAATGCGGAGGAGAGGTGGGTTCCAGGGCTCCCGGCGTGATTCTCTGCGACGTCGCACTGTTTTTGCTGCGTCGGCCCGCAGGGTCAGAGGGGGGAGATTCGAGGATGGAGGACGGAAGATGGAGGATCGAGCATCGGGGATCGAGGATCGAGGATCGAGGATCGAGGTTCGAGGATCGAGGGTCCAGGTTCGAGGACCAGGGAGCGAGGGGATCGAGGAGCGGCCGTTGGCATCGCATTTCCGGGGGGCGGGGCACCGGATCTCGGCCCTCCGCGCGGGCTCCCGGGGCCCGCGCGGGCAGGGAGCTGCGCACACCACCGCCGCCAGTGCGAGCGGCCAAGCGGAGTCCTCTGCTGGCAGCGGGCCCCCCATGGGACGCAGAAGAACACAGTCGTACGACAGTGCGGGACGATCGAAATGGGCACGGAAAGAATGGGCACGATGCCCAACAGCAGTTCATGTTCATTCCGGACAGGACTCGCTGTCCGCGCCGTCGCGGACGTTGTTCATTCGAGACAGAAGGCCGCCTGCCCAATAGCGGCCGCTGCAAGTGTTGGATCACATATTTTGTTCGGTATCGTACCCTGATTGTCCGTACGTACCCATCTCGGGCGTCCAAATTAGGATTGATAAATAAGGAACGAAGCCTCTTTTTGTTCCAAGTAAATCTACGACGTCCGAAAAGAACACCAGGAAAGCTCGCCGCCAAAACAAGTAGCGGAACGCATGCGGACCAAAGGAACGACCGAGCCTCTTTTGAAAAGTACGTGCTCCTTACTCAAGCTGGATCCGTACAAGTCCTCCTCGGAGTCGTGCGTGAGACCCGAACATCTAATACGTCCACCTTGTAGAGTGTCGTTTCCCGAGCGGTACCGCCAGAAAGCGCCCGCCGCCCAGCATGCACTGTAAGATTTTTCGGTCGGGGTTGCATCAGGCCGGATGATCCCCAGCTCGGGACAGCATCGCGTGAAGGGGCCCAAAGACACACACGCACAAAAAAAAAGACACAAGCCCCCGGATTCTGGATGTTTTCTGGGTTTTCGTCTTCCCCCCCCACTTCCCATGTTTTCCCGCCTTTCCTGGGAATCGACGATTCCTTGTGCCTGTGTGGAATTTCCATGGTTTAAAGGTTCTGGGTTTAGGGTTTAGGGTCCACTAGCCACAATGGGGGAGCGCATAACGGGGCGATTGAAGGGCGGCATAGGGCACTTTCAGGATAAATCTCTATATGCTCTTAGTTGTTAGGGTCCACTAGCCCAAACTTGAAGCCTGTTGGCCGTGTCCCACCCACCCATGACCCAAGACATGTTGATCTCAAAACGACGGCGACGATATCAATGACGAAAACAACGAGATTGATTTCAAACCGACGACGACGACAAACGCGCAACGTCTTCTGGGAAACCGCTGCAACGGAGATGCGGCCCGCGCGCGCGACCACGCGATTTGAAGAACAACGTACATTTACGCGAGTCCCTGTGCGTCGCAGGGACGCCGCCCAGCGGCGGTGAGATTGCATGGAGTGGCGGCGCAAGGCGAGCGGGATAGCTCGTTGCCTCGAGGAGACGGATCCCCTGTTCGCATGGATCTGCGTGAAGAATGCCCCCTGCGATTTGCAGAAGCTCTCGGAACACCTTTTCCTGGCACTCCGGGGAACAGGATCTGCGTGAAGAGTGTGCCACAATGGGGGAGCGCATAACGGGGCGATTGAAGAGCGGCATAAGGCACTTTCAGGATCAATAGCTATAGGCTCTTAGTTCTTAGCGTTCACTAGCCCAAATTTGAAACCTGTTGGACGTGCCCCCCCCCCCCACACACTCATGGCACAATACATATTGATTTCGAAACGACGACGACGATACCGATGGCGAAAACGACGATATGGATCGCAAAACGACGCCGACGACAGCCGCGCAAAATCTTCTGGGAAGCCGCTGCAACGGCGATGCGGCACGTGCGCGCGACGACGCAATTTGAAAAACAACGTATAGTCCGAGGCCACGGGTGAAGGGTACGCACTGGGATTTGCAAAACACTCTCATAACACCATCCCAGGGACGCCGAGGGCAAGGATCTGCGTGAGGGGTGCGCCGAACTGGGGGGCGGCATAAAGGGGGCGATCGAAGGGCGACATAAAGCATTTTAGGAGTTTAGTGGGCTCTTAGTTCTTAGGGTCCACTAGCCCAAACTTGAAGTTTGTTGGATGTGTCCTACCCACCCGTGACCCAAGACATATTGATGTCAAAACGACGACGATACCGATGACGAAGACGACAATAAGGATCTCAGAACGACGACGACGACAGTCGCGCCAAGTCCTCTGGGAAGCCGCTGCAACGGCGATGCAGCACGCGCGCGCGCGACGACGCACTTATATTTACGCGGGTCCCTGTGCGTCGCAGGGACGCCGCCCAGCGGCGGTGAGATTGCATGATTGGCTGCGCAACGAACGCGGGATAGCTCGTTGCCTCGAAGAGACGGATCCCCAGTTCGCATCGTTAGCACTACGGCACGGTGCCCGAAGGCCGATGCAAGGGCGAGGCGACGCGCGCGCGCGAAACGGCAAAACGAGTAGCTCCCCGCAGCAACTTACCGACTCCCTGGCGATGCATACCCGGGCTTGCCACGAGGCACGCGGGATTGTTCATTGCTTGGCGGAGAGCGCTCCCCCGCGACGCGGCGCGCGAAGGCCGATGCATGCGCGATGCGACGCGCGCGCGCGAAGCGACAAAACGGCACCCCGGAGCACCTTGCCGATGCCTTGGCGATGCATAAACCAGATTGATGCACAACGCGCGGGGCGGTTGATTGGCTCCACGAAAAGGGGCTCCCACGTTTGCATCCTTGGAAGTGCGACGCGGCGCGCGACAGCAGATGCACGGGCGACGCATCGGCTCGGTCAAGGGGACGGACTGACGCTGAAGGCCCTGTGCGCGCTTTTGTCTTGCCCCTCGCCCTCTGCGCATCGCTCGGTGCATTGTGTTGACGCGGCGTAAGGAGCCTTTGGACAGGGGGAGGGAAGGATGTGCCCGAGGCAACTCGTTGCATCGGCATGCTCCGCGTCAAAGCTCCCTTAACACCATTCCTGGCACTCCCCAGGGCAAGGATCTGCGTGAGGGGTGCGCCCTGGGATTCGCCAGAGCTCTCAAAACACCATTCCAGGCACTCCGCGGGCAAGGATCTGCGTGAGAGTTGCGACGGAAGGGGGGGGCGGCAGAACGGGCGGTTTCTACGGCGGCATAAGGGGCGGCTTTAGGACGGGCTCACGCACTTCAGGATTTAAATCTTTATAGGTTTTTAGTCCTTAGGGTTTAAGGTCCACTAGCCCAAACTTGAAGCCTGTTGGACGTGTCCCACCCACCCATGACCCAAGACAGATTGATCCCAAAACGACGACGACGACACCGATGACGACGACGATGATATCAATCTCAAAACGACGACGACGACGACGACGACAGTCGCGCGAAGTCTTCTGGGGAGCCGCTGCAACGGCGATGCAGCACGCGCGCGCGACGACGCGATTTGAAGAACAAAGCATATTTACGCGGGCCCCTGTGCGTCGCAAGGACGCCGCCCAGTGGCGGTGAGACTGCATGGGGTGGCTGCGCAAGGCGCGCGGGATAGTTCGTTGCCTCGAGGCGACGGATCCCCAGTTCGCGTTTTTTGCACTGCGGCACGGTGCGCGAAGGCCGATGCAAAGGCGATGCGGCGCGCGCACGCGAGGGGTGAGGGGTGCGCCCTGGGTTTAGCAGATCCTCCCAGAACGCCAGTCCTGGCGCTCCGAAGCCAAGGATCTGCGTGGGAGGTGCGCCGAAGTGGGGGGCGGCATAAAAGGGAGCGCGGAAAAAAATGCTTCAGGAGTTTTAGGATTTGTATAGGACCTTATATTAGTTCTTAGGGTCCACTGGCCCAAACTTGAATCCTGTTGGACGTGTCCCACCCACCCGTGACCCAAGACATATTGATGTCAAAACGACGACGATACCGATGAGGAAGACGACGATATTGATCTCAAAACGACGACGACGACGACAGTCGCGCCAAGTCCTCTGGGAAGCCGCTGCAACGGCGATGCAGCACGCGCGCGCGCGCGACGACGCGATTTGAAGAACAACGTATATTTACGCGGGTCCCTGTGCGTCGCAGGGACGCCGCCCAGTGGCGGTGATATTGCATGGAGTGGCTGCGCAACGAACGCGGGATAGCTCGTTGCCTCGAGGAGACGGGTCCCCAGTTCGCATCCTTAGCACTGCGGCACGGTGCGCTAAGGCCGATGCAAGGGCGATGCGACGCGCGCGCGAAGCGGCAAAAACGAGTAGCTTCCCGCAGCAACTTACCGACGCCTTGGCGATGCATACCCCGGCTTGCAAGGATCTGCGTGAGGGGTGCGCCCTGCGTTTTGCAAAAGCTCTCGGAACACTATTCCTGGCACTCCGAGGGCAAGGATCTGCGTGAGGGGTGCGCCGAAAAAGGGGGCGGCATAAGGGAGCGCATAAGGAGCACGGTGGGCACTTCAGGATTTTAAATTTTTTACAGGCTCTTAGCTCTGAGGATTCAGGGCTCAGGGTGACCGTGGGCCCCGCCGCTGGAGGTAGCCTGCCCGGTGGTGCTGCGGGTGTCGCCTCTCCCTCCCCCGCCTGCCCAGGGCCGGCCCGCTCGGCGCAGAGGCAGCAGTGAAGGGGCCCTGACACGCACACACACACACACACACACACACATCACCACACACACACACACATCACCACACACAAATAGGAAGATCCCTCATATTTTCCCTTATTTTCTGGGTTTCTGTCTGCCCCCCCACTGCCCATATTTTCCTGTATTTTCTGGGGAGTCGACGATTAATTGGGTCTGTGTGTTTCTTCCCCTGCTGAAGCATGGGCGCGGGGAGAGCCGAGCCCCCCCCCCCCCAGAGCGCCGACCCGGCAGGCACCGGCGGGCCTCCGAGAGGTCCCCCCGGGGGGCCCAGTGCCGTGTGGTGACGGCCCGCGCGGGGACCCCTCAAGCAGGGGATCGACCACAGAATGGATGCACCTCAGAACTCACTGTCTCGTCGAATCTTCGGAATGATGCTTCGAAGTCCTGGTCGATGTGCGGACATCTTCAGTGCTCGTCGTGGATTCGATGGGGAAATGAATGCTGGGGTCAATCGATTCTGTAGTCGATTCCCTACTCGAACCACCGAGTCCAAATAGACCTCACCGTGCGGTCCGTCACCGCACGGCCTTGGGACCTCGGAGGCCCTGGTCGCCCGAGGAGTCCTCGGAGAACGCCCCGAGGCTCCCAAAAAAACTGCTCGGCCACCCCGAGTCAGCGGCGCAAGGCGTGATCGCAACACCGCCTGGTGGCCCACGAGCTGTGCTCGTGCCGCTATTTTTGGCCTCCCCGATGGTGGCGCACACCTCCCTGACGCCCGCGCTCAGCTGCTGGCGTACCTGGTGAACCCAGAAGGCACCAATACCACTATTCGGCGGCGCGCAACAAGGGGTGGGGGGGAGGGCTCCTTAAAAGGAGGCTGCTTCTTAGAAGGCGCCGGCCTTACATCTATAGATAGGGCCCGTGCCTTCCAAGAAGCAGGGATGCTTCTAGGAAGCCCTTTCCCCTCACCCTACCCCCGTGAGCGCGTGGCCGAACGGCTCCACAGGACCTCTCCAGGGGCGCCTTCTGGCAAGGATCTCGAGGCGAGTCTGGCCGTGGCGGCGAGGGCATCCCTGGAAGCCAAGGCAAAAGCAAGAACGAGGCGCCTGGCGGGATCGGTGTCTTTTCCGCCTCCGAAGACCGCGGTGGAGTCGCCCCCGCAGCCTGGATGGCCCCACGTGACCACCCTGCCGTCGCCGACCACAGCCGCGAAGGCCCACGAGCTGGCGTAGATGTGGCGCACGGGCGGCGCGAGGTCAGCTCGGACTGCGCTGCAGTCGCCGCCATGCCTCGCCTTTCGAGGCGCAACATTTGAGGGGCGATCGCGATTGGCCCCCGATAGCGCAGCTGCACGTTCCAGAAGAAGAATAAGAATAATAATAGGAAGAAGAAGAAAAATAAACATACAAAATAACTGCGTAAACAAACAACTTGTGGCACTCCGCGCGGAGTGCGCAAGGTTTATGTTTCTGCCGAATGTTCGTCTTCGAATTCAGGCTATGGGCGACTGGGTGCCGATGCGTCCACCCCCGTGATATCTCGAGCCTTAGGTCCGGCATTGCCCCCCTACAGGCGGATTTTGGAGGACAAATTCAAAAAGTAATCAAACGATGTTCAAACATAGCCAAAAAAACATGCAGAACATCGTCCCCAGATTATGGTTTAACTATCCTTGAACATTCCTCCTGTATATGTTTGACTATATTGTTTGACAGTCACCCCTATTTGTTTGCCTATGTTTGAACATTCCTCCAGTAGAGGGACAGGCCCGATTCAACTCGAGCCATACCGCTCGGCTCTCCCCGGCGGTCGCGCGGCAGCCCCGGGAATGGCCGGGATGGTTTCGCGGCAAGCAGCTTCACGACAAGGAAGAGACATATTCACGACAAGCAAACCCACGTTCGCCACCCACTTTCGCCACCCACTTTCGCCACCCGCCCACTTCCGTTCGCCACCCACTTTCGCCACCCACTTTCGCCACCCGCCCACTTCCGTTCGCCACCCACTTTCGTCCGCCACCCACTTTCGCCACCCGCCCACTTCCGTTCGCCACCCACTTTCGTTCGCCACCCACTTTCGTTCGCCACCCATTTTCGTTCGCCGCCCACTTTCGTTCGCCACCCACTTTCGTCCGCCACCCGCTTTCGTTCGCCGCCCATTTTCGTTCGCCACCCACTTTCGTTCGCCACCCACTTTCGTTCGCCACCCATTTTCGTTCGCCACCCGCTTTCATTCGCCACCCACTTTTGCTCGCCACCCACTTTCGTTCGCGAAAGTGGGCGGCGAAAGTGGGTGGCGAAAGTGGGTGGCGAAAGTGGGTGGCGAAAGTGGGTGGCGAAAGTGGGTGGCGAGGCGAAAGTGGGTGGCGATTGCTTGTCGTGAATAAGCTGTACCTTGTCGCGTTTCAGTTTTCTCTTGTCGTGTTTCAGTTTCCCTAGTCGTGGGAACACCTTAGTTTTGCCCCGGGACCGCCCCCCTCGGCGCGGCGCGTCTGCTGAAGGGGGCCCCCCGAGGCTGGAGCGCCGCCGCGAACCGACGAGAACGCTTGAAGTCCTCCATCAACATCAATAGAGGAAGGAACAAAAACATAAACATAAACTGTTGGCGCTCCGCGCAGATTTCTTGGACCTGCGCTGGGACCCCACGCCCTGGAGCGCGGAGCGCGCCAGGGGCGGCGCCGGAGGCGCCGCCAGGGGGGCCCAGCTCGGATTCAAGAAATCCGCGCGGAGCCTAAAAGATTTGTTATATGGAGTTTTTTCTGGTTTCGGTTCAAGCCGCTAACGGAACTCCCCTGAGCCTTGCCCCAGGTGACCACCTGGCCGTCGCTCTTGACGGCGGCGAAGGCCTCGTGGTTGGAGTAGATAGTGGACACGCCGCTCGCGATCTGCTCGGAGACGCCGCGGCTGTCGCCCGCGCTGAGCGCGTCGCCCCACGTCACCACCTGGCCGGACTCCTTCAAGGCCGCGAACGCCCAATGGGTCGAGCACACCTCTGCACGCCCGAAAAATGTACGGAAGATCTGGGAACGATGACCCACAGCAGATGTTGTGACAAATCGACAGCGGCCGCCGTTGGGCAGGCGCCCTTCTGCCTCAAATGGACTCCGCAGCGACACCGACCGAGGAGGAGAAGGATAAGGAGGAGAAGGAGGAGGGGGAGGAGGAGGAAGAGGAGGAGGAGGAGAGGAGTGAAGGGGGGGAGGGGTGGGAATGACATCGAGTCCTGTTCAGAACGAGCAGGAGCTGGAGTCGGTTTTCGCATCCATTCTTTCCGTACCCATTTTGATCGCACGGAGCACCTGGACCACGTGGCCCTTCAGTAGCCATTGAAGCGGCTAGGGGGTCTGCGCCAGTTTTGGGCCCCGACCCTGAGATCCGACGCTGCGGACAATAACTGCGCCATCGCCAACAAAATCACGACCGAAGCCCCGGACCCCAGATGTGTTTCTAAACGATTCGTCGAGCCCGATCGATCTGTGAGGGCCCTGGGGCCCGAAACTGGGCGAAGACGCCCGCTGTGAAAAAAATATGCGACGCCAGGATCCCAGGGGAGGAAGCCCGTCCAGAGGGAGGGGTGGGGGCAAATCCGCTCCGAGTCGGTCCCCAGACCGACTCCGGGGTCGACGTCCTGACACGTTGCTTTGCTGGACCTCCAGCCGTGGCGACGCGGGGGGCCTGCCATCTTGCCATCGCTCGGGCGTCCACATATGTGTGCAGTCTTCCGAGCCGTGCGTGTCGTGATGATCCAGGATGCTCCTCCATGGTCCTCCCCGAGATAAACTGGACACGTCCGAGCGATACCGGATTCTCTCCCACTTCTGCTGGCTGGGACCGTCCATGGCCCATCCTGGGAGCCTCCCGTGTCATCTTGCTGCCTCTTGCGGCAGCGGCGCTCGTCGACGCTGAATCGACGCTAGTGGACGCAAATCGGCGCTGAATCGACGCCCGTCGACGCCAAAGCGAGTGCACTCGAAATGGTGAATATCGATGGTATGCGCTTTCGGGGAGGGCGGCGGTGTATAGAGGTTGCTGGCTCTCAGTGGTGCTCTTGCCACCGCCACCCTGCCCTAAGGCCCAGGAACGATCCATTGGAGGGCGTCTGTGCATTTACTTCCCAGACGCCCGACGTCGTGATGTCTTCACAACGTCGACCACCAGAGGTCTCGACCCCTTCCCCGGGACCGTTTTTGTTCGTCCTGAGTTGGTTTTGACTGCCCCGGGGCCCAGCAAGGGTCCCCGGGCGCCGAAAATAGCGACAAACCTCCCGTCGTGTTATGTTGTTCCAACCCTGCTTAAGGACCACATCCCAGAAATAATTTCGAGCACCCGAAAAAAGTGTCAAAATAGTATGTCGAAACAGGGTCGAAACAGCGTCGAGCGAGTATCTCCCAGGGCCCGACACGTGATTTTCTTTGAGGTTCAATACTTTTTGGGCGCTCGAAATTCTTTCTGGTGGTCAAGTCATCATAACCGTCGTGATCTGTTCGCAACGCGACGGGGTCTGGGCACCTGCTTCCAGGGCGGATGCACTGCCACCGAAGGAAGTGGCGCTGTGCCCCCCAGCCGGCTCCAGCCTTCAGCTGTTCCTGCACCGCGCTGCTGTCCCCGCCGTCGCCTGGGCAGCCCCAGGTGACGGTGGTCCCGTCGTCCTCTCGCCATCGCTCAGACGTCTAGGATGCAACTATTGGGAGGTATTCTCGTCGGAAGGATTTAAGAGAATTGAGCCCCATGGGGGGGCTGTTACGCTTGAGTGGGCCTCGGATTAAGCCGGATTAAGCGGGATTAAACGGATTAAACCGGATTAAGCGGGATTGAGCGGGGGTAAGCCGGATTTCGGACCAGGGCAAAATCAGAATTTGACCTCCCAGGAGTTGCATCCGAACCTTCCCCTTGCACTGTTCGGTTTCGTGCGTGTGACATTGGCTCGATGAGCCGAGCTGCTCCTCGATGGTCCTCGCCGATAAGACACAGGCACACGTCCGAGCGCTGCCAGGTCCTTCACCGCGGCGAAGGCCGAGGCCGTGGCGTGGATGCTCCGCACCCCTCCCGAGAGCTGGTGTCGCACCGCCGAGCTGTCTCCGCCGTAGCCTTCGGATAATCAGCTGCGTAAACATACCCGTCGGTCGGAAGAAGTGTGCAGAAACATGAGGTAGGAAGGCGGTGAGAGAAGATTGGGCTTCCGCTGGCCCCCTAACCGCTCGAGTCTTGAAGCAGGAAAGCGCCTAAAGTAGATAGGGACTTGGGCATCGAAGAGTACCTACCCTGGGTTTCTTCATAAGCGCAGGGGGCTACCCCTCCGACGGGGGTCAACCTCGCCTCGTCGTCGCGCCGCAATGGAGTCCGGAGCGCCTCCGGCGCGCAGTGGCTGCCCGCAACGGGGGTCGATGCGGGGCTGTCGGCGGGGGTGACGCCCCCCCGACGCTTATTAAGAAACTCGGACTACTTTCAACGACCTGCGTGTACACTGCTCGAGATCCGCGCGGCGCTCTTGGACTGGCGCTGAGCCCACCTCCCTGGCGCGCGAGGCGCTGGGATCCCAGCGGTCCCAGGAGCCGCTCCGGGGAATCCGCGGCCGGAGCTCCAAAGGCACGCAGGCAGCGCGCAGATGGCAAGGATGCACGACAAGGCTGCGAACGCCCTCGGAAAGGCCATGTCGACACATTTCGAGCGGGGCAAGAACGGGCCGAAGAGGAAGGAAGCAAGGATCTCGAGGCGAATCCAGCGGTGGCGCCGAGGGCACCCCTGGAGGCCCCCGAAATGGGAGAACGACGGGAAGAGAGCGGTGTGGGCACCCGTTCCTCCTCCGATGCACGTGTGTGCGCCCCCTCCCCTCCTCTTCGGCCGCCACGTCTGCCCCGCTCCCCGCTCTCGCAATTCTGGCCAAATTCGCCCTTCTGTTGCCCAGGATCGCTTCTCGCTGGTGCGGAATGCCTCTGGAGGGTCCAGCGCGGATCCGAGAGATCCGCGCGGACCTCCAGGTTGTTTTTTGTTCATGTCTTTATTCGCTCCCCTACGACTCGCCAGGAGGAGGAGGAGGAGGAGGAGGAGGAGGAGGAGGAGGAGGAGGAGGAGGAGGAGGAGGAGGAGGAGGAGGAGGGGGGAGGGAGGAGGGGGAGGGGGAGGAGGAGGAGGAGAGGAGGAGGAGGAGGAGGAGGAGGAGGGAGGAGGAGGAGGAGGAGGAGGAGGAGGAGGAGGAGGGGAAGTGGGAGGAGGAGGGGGAGGAGGAGGAGGAGGAGGCGGAGGAGGAGGAGGAGGAGGAGGCGTGTGCAGCGTTTCCCTTCGTCGAGCGCCTGCGTCCCCCCACGTTGCGACGCGGCCGTCGCCGAGCAGCGCGGCGAAGGCCCAGTGCGTGGCGTGGAGGCGCGCGGGCGGCTCCCGGAGGGCGGTCACGACGTCGCGGTCCGAGAGGCCCGCGGCGCCGAGGCGGGCGTCCCAGCGGAGCCTCGCGGGTCGTGCTTGGACGGTCCCGGGGCCCAGGGAGGTCGCGGGGGGGCGAAAGGGTGGGACTATGTTGCTCCCAGCGTACTTGCGGACCGCATTCCAGAAGTAGCTTCGGGCACCCGGGAAAAGGTGGAAAAAGTGACGGAACAGTGTCGAATCAGTGTCGAACGACTGCCTCTCAGGGCCCGACGCGTGAACCCTCGAGTTTCGGTCGGTTTATTTCTGGTGCTCGAAATTCTTCCTGGTGATCCAGGCTGAATTAAGTAGGAGCATCATAAGGGTAGGAAAATTGGCAGAGGGCAGGCTCAGGTCGGGCGTGTCCTCCCACAGGCGGACTCTGGAAGGAAGTCTCTAAAATGGTCTGAACATCATCAAGAAGACCATAATACAATAGAAGCATCGTCGCCAGACTATTTTTGTTACTATGTTTGACTTATCCTCCTCCTCATCCTGTACAGGGGCATGCCCGACTTGGAAACAATTCTCGTCGCCGGGTTTTTCGGTTCATAGCTCAGGTCTCCAGTGACCCTCTGGTGCGATGCGGGCCGCCCAGGCTGCCCCCCTCGGCGAGGCGCAGCTGCTGGAGGGCACCCGGAGGCTGGAAAGCCGCCAAGAGCCGACGAAGACGTCCGAAAACCTACGCGTTCGGACTCCCAACAACCTCCAAGGCCGCGCTGACGGCAATGTTGGTTATATAACGGCGATGTTGGGAATATGATGTTTGTGACACCGAGCTCACGCAGAACAACCTGTAAGATATAACGAAACACCGCTTCCTAGATTTCAAATGTGGGAATGCATCGAGCGAGAACGGCACAGCAAGTTGTAGGAAAACACGAACCACGCGTTCCAATAATTGGTTTGGCCACGGACCACGCCTTCCTGCAATTGGATTTCCTACATCACCATTACCTGACACACCGTTGGCGCGTCTACGGAACTTACGATTGTGTGTTCGAGCTGCCTGCGTTCGAACTCTTCAGGGCAAGGTGAAGAATCAGGTAAAGCAGCCTCCCGGCACCTCCCGGCGCCGGGGCGGGGCGTCCCCCAGCGGATCGCCCCGCGCGCCGCCTTCGTTTCTTGGTCCAGCGGCCCCGGGGGGGGCACACACCGATTCTTGAAACAGGGAGGCGCTTGAGGTAGACTGGGACCTGGGAAGCCACAAGGACCTACGTTCAACAAGCGGCGTGTAAGGGCCCCCATGGGCCTGAAATAGCGGGACACCTCCCGTCATGCTCTTTACATGACCCGAGGGGGTCTGGGCTACACAGTCTGGGGAACCCTGGGGATCAACGACGGCGGGCCCGACAGGCCTCCCGCACACCGACCCCGCCTGGCACCCCCCGCCGAAATACGTAGCGGAGAAGAGTAAAGGGGCGGCGGAAACGTCTGCAGTTTGCGAGGCTTTGGAGAAGTAAGCTATACAACGAGCCCGCCGCAGGCGCCGATTTTTTGCTCAAACAATGTAGGTGGGTCGCGGGTTGGATCGCAGGTGGGTCGCAGGTGGGTCGACGGTGGGTCGCGGGCCAGGTCGCGGGTGGGTCGCGGGTGGGTCGCGGGCCAGGTCGCGGGTGGGTCGCGGGTGGGTCGCGGGTGGGTCGCGGGTGGGTCGCGGGCGGGTCGCGGGGTGGGTCGAGACTGGGTCGCGGGGTGGGTTGTGGGTGGGTCGCGGGCCGGGTCGCGGGGGGGACGACGACAACAAACAACTACAACAATCATTGTACCCTTACACGCGATGTTTCCACACGAAGCATGCGACCATCATGATAACCATCTACATCATGGGGGACTCTTGTTCTATAGCGGGGTCCGTTATTCCCATTCCCAAATCTCCCGCCCAATGAGGTCTTGCAAACACCTCCTCCGAGGAATTTCAACATATCCCGCCTCGAAAACACATGCCCGCGCCTTGCTGCGCAGATGCGAGACCGCCAGTGGAACCCCAGCGACGGGTAAAGCACAAGGAAGTATCGAACGACAGGATTGCCTTTGTGGGGATGGGGTTTGTCGACGATGAGGCAAGGATCTGGCCCTGAATAAAAAGGCAGGAAGTCTCGAGCAGGGCTGCTGTTGTTGCTGGGAGCGGCGCCAATGCTGAAGAGAGCAGGGCGCTGGTCCAGCGGAAAACAAAACGAAGTCTCGAGCGGGAACGCTGGTTTTGTTGAGACGGCGGCTTCCTGCGGCAAGGAGAAACACCGCCTTGCGCAAGAAAGGAGGAAGCATCGAGCGGGTGCCGTCCGTTGTTTTGTCGGGACGGGGGCTGTCGGCGGCGAGGAACAGCACCGCCCCGAGGAAGAAGAGAGGCAATCTCGAGCGGAGCGTTGTTCTTGCTTGGAGCGGCGCCAATTCGAAAGAAAGTAGGGCGCCAGTCCAGCGTAAATGGGAAGGACGTTTCGGGCGGGAGCGCTGGTTTTGTCGGGGCGGCGGGTTTCGGCGGCGAGGAGGAACACCGCCTTGAATAAGAAGGGAAGAAACATCGAGCGGGAGCCGTGTTTTTGTCGGGACGGGGGTTGTCGGCGGCGAGGAATAGCACCGTCTTCAGGAAAAAGGGAAGGAGCCTCGAGCGGGAGCGTTGCTCTTGCTGGGAGCGGCGCCTATTAAAAAGAGAGTGGGACGCCAGCCCAGTGTAAAACGGAAGGAAGTCTCGGGCGGGAGCGCTGGTTTTGTCGGGGCGGCGCTTTTCGGCGGCGAGGAGGAGCACCGCCTTCAGTAAAAAAGGGGGACTTCTCGAGCGGGAACGTTGTTGTTGCTGGGGGCGGCGCCGATGAGAGAAAGACTAGCGCGCCAGTCCAGCGTAAAACGGAGGAAGTCTCAAGCGGGCGCTGGTTTTGTTAGGACGGCTGCTTTCGGCGGCGAGCAAGAACACCAGCCCTGAGTAAAAAAGGAGGAAGCCTCGAGCGGGAGCGTTGTTGTTGTTGGGGGGCCAGTTTGGGCGGTCCCCCAAACCGCTCGAGCGTGAGCCTCAATTTCAATGAAAATGTAGCCGGCGCCTCAGGGCGCCTTGCAGGGGTCCAACAAAAGATTGCTTATTAAACAACATTCAACGGCAATAACGACGACAACAACAACAGCAACAGCAACAGCAACAGCAACAACAATTACAACGCAACAAACATAATCCTCACCACGGATCCGCACCTTTGCCACGCACCCAGGGACAGTGAATGACCGTTCGGCCACCTCACTCTGACAATATTCAATAATTGTCAAAATAATGGGAACATCGTCTCCAAACTGTTTTGTTTAAACTATCTTTGACTATCCCTCTTCTGGAGGGGCACGCCCGGATTAAATGCGTTGAGGACCCCCCCTGGCTCTGCCGGTGATGCCGGCGATCACTCCGACCGACACCGCTTCTCGGAGGAGGACTTTCAGGACGAAGCCAGGACGAGGAACAACTCGGTTGAGGGTAAGTCGGATGAGATGCGGCGGCGTCGGTCGTCGCGGCCTTCTGAGAGCGTCCCGCAGAGCGTTCAAGAACGCTCAGGAACGGATCGATCCTCATCCTAGCCCCGCCTGATATTCAAGAATGATTCCGAGAAAAGTATCGAAACAAAGTCTGCCCGACACGCCGGCGAGGTGCCGAACGAGCATCGCCCCCCAGGGCCGGACGGGTGGAAACCGCCCAGTGTCCATACTTTCTTGGTGCTCGACTTTCTGGTGATCTAGGCTGAAATGGACTGGAGGAGGATGAGGATCAAGAGGATGAGGAGGAGGAAACGGAAGGGGAGGAGGAGGAGGAGGAGGAGGATGCGGAAGAGGAGGAGAAGGAGGATGAGGAGGGAGGGAGGAGGCAGAAGCGGAAGAGGAGGAGGACGAGGAGGAGAGAAGGACGCGGAAGAGGAGGAGGAAGGGAAGGAGGAGGACGCGGAGAGGAGGAGAGGGAGGATGCGGAAGAGGACGAGAAAGAGGACGAGGAGGAAGGAGGGAGGAGGCAGAAGCGGGAGAGGAGGAGGACGAGGAGGGGGAGGAGGAGGATGCGGAAGAGGAGGAGGAAGAGGAGGAGGAGGAGGACGCGGAAGAGAAGGAAGAGGAGGAGGAGGAGGAGGAGGAGGAGGAGGAGGAGGTGGAGGAGGAGAGGAGGAGGAGGGGAGGAGGAGGAGGAGGAGGAGGAGGGGGGGGGGGGGGGGAGGGAGGGAGGGAGGGAGGGAGGGAGGGAGGGAGGGAGGGAGGGAGGGAGGAGGGGGAGGGAGGGAGGAGGAGGAGGAGGAGGAGGAGGGAGGAGGAGGAAGAGGAGGAGGAGGGAGGAGGGGGGAGGAGGAGGAGGAGACCCTCCTCCTGACCCCTGCCTCGTCTTCGCCCCCATCGTGGGGCAGCCCTCGCCCGCCACGGCCGGAGGTGCCTCCTCGAGAGCTCTCCTCTGGCCAAAGACACGCCCCGGGAGGGGGGGAGGGGCCCCGAGGCGCCAGGGCGGTCGCACCCTGGCCGGGGCCACCATCGGAGGAAACGGTGCAAAGCGGGGGGGGGGGGGGGCAGCGTCCTTGCTCGGCAAGCGCGCGCTGCTGCTCGCAGAGCAACTATACCCGCAGAGGGCCTCGAGCCGCCGGCCGCGGGGGATGCACGATGATACCACATCGAGGCGAACCCTGTTTTAGTTTCGGCCATGTGCGGAGTAGGCTCCCTGCGAGCAGTGGAGCGCGGTCGGTGAGTTTGTGTTTTTTTCGGCGACGGCCCGTGCTATCCGATTGGGTAGGAAGGGAGGAGGTGCCAGCCCATAACCTTACCTTAGGTCGGGCATGTCCGCCTACAGGCGGATTGTGGAAGAGAAGTGAGAAATAATCAGAAATAGTCAAGAATAGAAATAAAACATCAGAACTCGTCCTCAGAATACTATTGAATAACTTTATTTAAAAATCCGTCTGCAGAAGGGGACGTGCCCGAGTCAAAACCTGACTTTTTCGCTCCGGGCAGCTTCACGTAGGCCCGCGTGCACCGGTGTTCAACCATGGACCCCTTGTTACGCATCGCTCCTGCGCCGTCTTCGGCGGTCTTCGGGCGGTCTTCGGGTGGTCTTCGGCGGTTGTTTTGGCGGTCTCCTGACGGTCTTCGGCGGCTTTCGGCGCTTTCCGGCAGTCTTCGGCGAAAGCTGAGTGGTGCGTTCAACGAGAAGCCGATGATCGACCTCGCTTGATTGGAGGAGACACGTGAGAGGACACGAGACTTCGAAAGCCTGCGGGTCACCAGGGACTGGCATCCCCCCAACACGACTGCAACGCTCACGAAACCATTTGGGAACCCTCCGAAAAGCCTCGGCTTTCGGATGATTTCGCGAACTGTTCTGTCGTTTTGGGGGGAACCGGCCCCTAGTGAACCCTAAACTTTCTAATGCTAGACCCTTCCGACGGCCACATTGCCGTAGGAATGGTAGAAGGCAGATGTCGCAAAACACAGGACATGTAGTAATTTGACTGAAGTAAATAATTTAGGTGAACCAAAAAAAGTTTGTCAGGGCAGACCTAATAATTTGGGTGATCCAAAAAGGGGTCCAGCTGAAAGGGGGTATGATAGATTTCGGGCAGTTCTATTGCAGATGTACTGCGCCGAAGAACTGCATTGCAATGTACTGCAACTAATGCATTGCACACGAACATCCACCAATACACTTGCGCCACGGAATGCACTGCCCCAGATCTGTTGCAACCCATACATCTATTGCACCAGATCTATTGCACCACCCCCTTGTAGCTAGGGAAGCGCGCGCTGGAAGACCGACCACCGTTGCTCCCTCACGACGCCCTGGGGTCAGGGGGGATCCAGGAGAACGAGGATACATAGGAGGTGGAACAGGACGAAGACGACGACGACGACGACGACGCTGGACCCCATTTCAGGCCAACCGGAACTACTGTTAGGTCGGGCATATCCTCCTACAGGGGGATTTTGGACGAACCAAAAACATGGTTCGTCCAAGACCATGTTTTTACTCTTTTGGAATATTCCTCCTGTAGTTGACGAGCGACTTCCACTACTCGCAGAGTAACTGAACGCAAATGGCCTGGATCCGCCGCGGGGGATCTACGATCAGATCCATCGAAGCAGACATGTACTTTTTGGACGTCTGCGAGCGGGCGCTTTGCGAGCAGTGGAACGCTTTCGGTGATGTAGAGATGCGTGCCCGACTTACAATTAAGTCGGGCGTGTCCCCCTACAGGGAGGTTTCGATGAAAAATAAAAGATACCCCCAAAATTCTCCAAAATGGTGAAAAAATGATAAACAATAGTCCCCAGACTATTTTTTGACTATTTTTCAATTTTCCCCCTGTAGAGGGACAGGCCCGACTTAGACTTAAAACCACTGAACCTCGACTCTACCGCCTCCGCCACTCGTGCCAGAGAGCCCGCCGCCACTTCTGGACCCGCTCCTCGAATTGAACGCAAACCCCGAGAAAGGTCCTCGAGGAGAAGGCACCGGCACTAGGGAAACGAACTCAAAACACCGACGCTTTTCCCGACCCTGCGCGGAAATTCGCACAGGAACGAGGATCCTAGCGGAAACCGGGTGCTGGAGTATACATGTTTTGTCATTTCCCTTTGAAGACGGAGGGAAAAAGTATACACCACACCACCCCGACGTCGTCCCCGACCCTAAAAAAGTCTTGGGATTGAAAAAAAAACACGCCACTGGTGATGTATATGTTCCAGTTTCCGAAGTACCAACGCTCGCCCTGAAGAACCTAGAGATCCAACGTACTGAAAAAATCACGACGGAGGCTTGTCGCAACTTTAGGTCTCCAGGGGTCCTCGCAGGGCCTCGGGGTCAGGATGCAAAGCCAGTCCCAGGGAAGGGGTCGAGACTTCTGGGGACCCCGCATTGGCAAAATCACGACATCGGACTCCTAGGAACCCGCCGCCACGGCTGGATCCTCCTCGAATTCTTTCGGGGCCAGACCGCACACCCTGGGAGAGGTCCGGAGGAGAATGCACTGGTACCACTGCTCGTCCTGAATAGGCCGCCGCCACGGCTGGATTCTCCTCGAAATTTAGTCAAACGTGGTGGTGACAACACCCGGCGGTGAACTTCGGGCGAGTTGGTCATCACCCTGTTTGGGGACTCGTGTGGTTTTTCGGAAATGTCCCGAACGCTTGTGGGTCCAGGAGTCACACGCCCCGACGGTGACCCCGTGTTCCAAAACCCGGCGGTGACGTTTGTGGGGATTCCAAATCACCACCTGATGTCTCACCACCCGGTTTGGGGGCTCCCAAGAAATGCCAGTCAGAATCCACCCCGGGAGACGTCCGGGACGTCGGTGTACCTCTTGGCTTCCCCAGGGCCTCTCGTGCCCCGGCGAGATGAGCGCGCCGATGCGCCCCGAGGCCGCCTGCTGCACCATCAGGCGCAGGCGCAGGACCGTGTCGTCAAGCCGCAGAGACGCGCGCTCCAGGATGGGCTCGCCCGACGTCGGAAACCAGCAGCGATACACCGCCACCAGCTGTGGCCCAGGCCTATGCAGGGCCCTGGACTGGCACGGGGAAGGTTCGTGTCGTGGCGACCTCGGCGTCGGTTTCGGACACCGCGCGGACCGCTCATCCTTCAACGTTCAACGAATGTGTTGCGCGCCCCAAGCCCAGTCCAACCCCACACATCTACTGCACCAAAACTATTGCACCACCCCCTTGTCGCTGAACCCCTTTCCGGTCCACCAGATTTTGGCCACCCCCCGACATTACGCTCGGGAAGACTGAAGACTCGGGTTCGGGGGACTCGGGTTGGCCCGACGGGGCCATCATGAAAATGACAAGACCCAATCGGAAATTTGACGCTACCTTCCGCTGCAAACATCCCATGGAAACTGGACCGTCAAAACCGAGGACGCGCTCGTCAAAAAGCGCTGGCAAGCCCGAGTTCTGGCGTACTCGAGTCTTACGTTCCCCAATACCAACCCAGAATCCAATCGACAACTCGGATCGGCGATCGAATTTAACCAGATCGGGGGAAAATCGGCAGCCGAATCAGGAAACATCGGACCGGCAGAAATCGGCAGGCTAGTAGGCCAAAATTGATAAACCGGAGCCGAATCGGACTGCGAAGCCGAATCGCATCGGAGTCGGAAACCATCGAAACCGAACCCGATCGCATCGGAAGAATCGAACCGGGCCCTGCAATACGCGTGCTCCGACTGGTGGCGGGTGCACAGCTGCCGGTTGCCTGCGATGGCCACACCACGGTCAGGACGACGTCGGGGCAGCGCCAGGACGGGTCGGTCGTCCCACCGCAGGGGGGGGCGCCCCCTCCTCGAGGAGGGGGGGCGCCCCTGGCCCAGCTCCCCCCCCGGCGACGTCCCCAAAAGCCTCCTCGATCTTCGGTCCTCGGGAGCATGCTCGGACGTGCATTCCTCGATCCTCGATCCGCAATCCTTGATCCGTCGCTCGGACGTCAATTCCCGTGCATGCTTTCAAATGTCGTGCGTGTTGTGTTGTGTCTCGACGATCAGAGATACTCCTCGGTGGTCCTCGCCGTGCAAACAGAAAACAACACACGTCCTGGCGATGCGAAAGGAGAGCTGGCGACCCCGCAGCTCTCCCTGGGCACAATTACACTTCGGGGGGTCGTCGCGAGTTGAAGGGGCCCAGGGACACGCAAATAAAAAGACACACATCCTGGGATTCCCAAGATTATGTTGCTCCAATCGCACTTAAGGACCACATCCCAGAAATAATTTCGAGCACCCGGGAGAGTGTCGAAAGAGTGCGAAACAGTGTCGGACGAATGTCTCCCAGTGCCCGGTACGGGAAAACCCTAGAATTTCGGTACTTTTTGTCTGGTGCTCGAAAATCTGTTTGGCAATCCAGGCTACAGTAGCTCAGTAGGTTGGAGCATCAAAATCCAAATATGATCCTGTATTTCCTGGGTCTTCGTGTTTCCCCACCACACACACATCCCATCTTTCCCTACATGTTCCTTGGGATCGACGATTCCTTGTGTCTGTGTGTGTTTCTTTCTCCCTCCTGACGAGTTCTGTGTTGAAGCTGCTGCGGGGGTGGGGGCTTGCTTCTCTGTCACTCCGAGGCCAAAAAGCACACGTCCAGGCGATGCCAAGGGGAGGGCTGGCGTCCCCGCAGACAACTGATAAGCACAATTACGCTCGGGGGGGTGGGCGCGAACTCGATGTTGAATCTGTTGGGCGTGGGGCGATTCTCTGCCCCGCCGACCGGGCTCTCCGCGCCCTATCCGAGGCCACTCGAGGCCCTGCCGGGGCTACAATAGGAGCCCGACCACAAGAAACCTCCTGCAAGAAACCCAACCCTGCAGACCCCAGGCCGTCCGTTCACTTCTGGTCTGGGAACGTCACGCTTCCCACAGCAAAGCCATCGAAGCCCAAGAAACCAAGGGCACCCTCGAGGCAAGCAGGCCTCTTGGCATGGGTTTCTACTGTATACGAGGCCACTCCGAGGCCACTCCGAGGCCATGCCGGGGCCATGCCGAGGCCCCGAAGCTGTCCGGGGCCACGTCGAGGCGAACTCCGGGCCAATTTCCAGACCCCCGGGCCACCCAGGACGCCGACGGGACGAATGGTGGGCTTGCTTCCTACCGCCACCACCACAAGTAGGAGGGGGAGGGCGCCCTCCTCCTCCTTCTCCTCCTCCTCCTCGTTCTCGTCCTCGTCCTCGTCCTCCTCCTCCTCCTCTTCCTCCTCTTCGTCCTCCTCCTCGTCGGCCTCCTCCTAATCCTCCCCCAACTTTCCCCCCCATACTTTAAAATGGTGGTGCTGGTGTCGGAAAACAGACCCATCCACCCGGGACGCCGAGGAGTGCAGCAGGCATCGGGACGAAGGATGTCCCCCACAGATTCTCTGCGTGGCGGCTTCTGCGGTCTGGCGCTGGGCCAGCCTCCTCACAAGGGCAGCGCGATGGAGCGCAGGGGGATGCCGGGAGGGGAGCTGGGCGTTGGCCCGAGGGGTTCGCGCGGACCTCCGTTTAGGTCGGGCATGTCCCCCTACAGGCGGATTGTGGACGAAAAATGACAGATAGCCAAAGACGATGCAAAAACAATCAAACCGAGTCAAAACAATCGCCCCCAAACTATTTGATTACTATTCTTGACTGTTCCTCCCGGAGAGGGACAGGCCCGACTTCAACTTCAGTGGGTGTGCGTGCACAGCGCTGTGAAAACGATTGGGTTGTCTGTCTGGCATGCAAGGGACGGGCCGTGAGCGGCGTTGCCGCTGCAACGCGCGATTGCACACACGACTCTGCATCAGCAGCTGCAAGTGTGAACGCATGCACGCAGCTGCTCCGTGGGTTTGTTGAGCGAACCGTGGCCACCGATGCTCGAGTCTAATGTCACTGGACACGTCACAGGGCCAGGCGGAAAGAAAGAACTGCGCCATCATAGCTCGAGAGCTCTTTGATTTCCTCGTGCCGTCCTGGATCCCAGGGCCTTCCCTCACGACAAACTCTTCTCGGCGGCGAGCCCGGGGGGAAGAAGGGGCGGGACGTATCCGAAGGCTCGGAAGTCCCCCAGCCTTCTGAGAAGATGTTCAAAGTCTTCCACAGGGAAGCAGAACAACTCTTTGAGGGCGCGAGAACTTCTGACAAGTCCCGCCACCTTCTGAGAAGGCCTTCTCCTTCTCAACCACCCCCCTCGCTCGCCACCGAAACCTGCGTCGTACACACAAAAAACTAAACCAGGACACAGGACCCCAATTTCTGCTGCACTCTTCGAGCCCGACAGATCTGTGAGGGCCACTGGGGCCTTAGACAAAGCAAACCCGCCCGCCGTGAAAGAAATGCCACGCCAGGATCTCAAGGTCCATGGCGAGGCACAGCGAAAACGTACAAGATGGACGGGTGGGAAGCACGCAAGACCATCGGAGGCCGAAGTTTGGATTTTTGTTGGGCGGCGGGCGAGGCTAGCCAGTGGCAACGGCAAAGGACGAGCCGCAGAGGCAAGGACACAGGGGTACCACTAGAAAAGGCGCGCCTCCTTACAATGCGCGGTTTGGCCGGGCATGTCTTCCTACAGGCGGATTCTGGAAAAAATATAAGAAATAGTCAAAACAGTAGCACCCCGCAGTTGCGGATGAGAGTGAGTAATCTGCGAGGCTCTGAAACCCGCCGCAGTCGCTGAATTTTTCAAGCTATACAATGGGCCCGCCGCAGGCGCCGAATTTTTGTTAAAACAATATGGGTGAGTCACGGGTTGGGTCGCAAGTGGGTCGACGGTGGCTCGCGGGTGGGTCGCGGGCCAGGTCGCGGGTGGGTCGCGGGTGGGTCGCTGGTGGGTCGCGGGGTGGATCGCGGTGGGTCGCGGGTGGGTCGCGGGGTGGGTCGCGGGTGGGTCGCGGGGTGGGACGCGAGTGAGTGGCGGGCGGGACGATGACAACAAATCACATCAACAACAACAACAACAACGACGACGACGACAACAGCAACAACAACAACAACAACAACACCAACACCAACACCAACAACAACAACACCAACACCAACACCAACACCAACACCAACACCAACAACAACAACACCACCAACAACATCAACATTAACAACAACAACAACAACAACAACAACAATCATTTTACCCGAACGCGTGGTGTTCTCCCCAGTGCCAGGGTTTTCATACGACACCAGACAATACCCCCACTTCGTGGGGGGGCATTACAAGCTCTACCAAATATCCAAACGACTCTTCGCGACCACCCAAACCCAGCTTCCCGCCCTATGACGTTGGGACACTTCACTTCGTGGCGTGCGGACGACCGTGGCTACTACACTGGCGTGGGGTACACACCCACAGAACCCAATGGTTTTTGGAGATTTCGGCGTGCGCGCGCGAAGAAAAAACGAATGTGTCCCGCATGGTATTATTTGACAGGGATGATGGCCCTGGCAGGTGCGCAACCGTTGTCGCAGAAGTTCGAAAAAGTTGCTCGCAAAAGCCCGTTTGACAGAAATGTTTAAAAAGTGTTGGGTTTCCTACGAATCCGCAAGAGCGCGCGGGATGAGATTTTGACATTTTTTTGTTGAAAAACCATTGGTTTTTTGATGTTTTTATGTTAAAATCGCTCCGAACACTAAGCTTTTGGAAGGATTTCGTCTTGCGCGCGCGAATGTCCACTTTACCTTATTTTTTGCAAGGGATTCTTGAAATTTGATTATATTTGAACAAGAAATGTCATTTTATAATGTTTTTTGCAAGGGGAAGCGGATTACAACAAAACAACCGGATCTTGATCAACTCGAATTACCTGAGGCTTCCTCACGAAAATGATGAAAACGTGGCTGCGGCCTAGGCGCGGCGGGGGGGGCGCGCACCAGGGGGCCCAACAATAATTATTCTTTAGAATTAATAATGTTCAACAATCATTTAAGACTGGGGACACTCCGTTCTCACCAGTGCCAGGGTTTTCATAGGAGGCGGGCAATACCCCCACTTTGTGGGGGGGCCGGTTCAAGCTCTACCAAATTTCCAAACGACTCTTCGCCACCACCCACACCCAGCTTCCCGCCCTATGACGTTCGGACACTTCACTTCGTGGCATGCGGACGACCGTGGCTACTATTCAGGGCCCCGCGGCCGACGACGACGGCGTGCGCGCGCGAAGAAAAAACGAATGTGTCCAATATGGTATTATTTGACAGGGATGATGGCCCTGGCATGCGCGCAACCGTTGTTGCAGAAGTTCGAAGCACGTGAAAAAGTTGCTCGCAAGAGCCCGTTTGACAGAAATGTTGAAAAAATATTGGGTTTCCTCAGAAATCCGCAAGAGCGCGCAAGATGAATTTTTGATTTTTTTTTTTTGAAAAACCATTGGGTTTTTCATGTTTTTATGTTAAAATCGCTACGAAAACTAAGGTTTTGGAAGGATTTCATCTTGCGCGCGCGAGTGTGCACTTCGTGTCATTTTTTCAAAGGATTCTTGAAGTTTGGTTATGTTAGAACAAGAAATTTCATTTTATAGTGTTTTTTTGCAAGGGAAAGCGGGGGACAACAAAACAACCGGATCCGGACACCCACGTTTTGCCTGAGACTTCCTCACGAAAATGATGAAAATGTGGCTGCGGCCTAGGCGCGGCGAGGGGGGCGCGCACCAGGGGCCCCAACAATAATTATTCCTTAGAATAAATAATGCCCAACAACAGCAACAACAACAACAACAACAACAACAACACCAACCCCAACAACAACAACAACAACAACGCAACAAGCAGAATCCTCACCATGTATTCTCACTTTAGCCAACCACCCAGGGACAATGAATGACCGTTCGGCCACCTCACTCTGACAATATTCAATAATTGTCAAAAATAGTGGGAGCATCGTCTCCAAACTTGCGACTCTGATGTCCTGCCAGATCCGGAAAATATGGCAATGGCCAAAACTACGTCCGAACTACAAAAAAACGCGACGCACGTATGCGCCCGCCGCGGACCCCGAAAACTACGCCGGCAACAACGAAGTGGGCCGCGAGATCTGACCTGGGCGCGCACAAAGCCCACGGCGCTTTCGTGCTGTCACAACTCTAACGATTGCGCGGTGGAGGACCAACGACGCGTTCTACGCATATGTGTGCGAAACGGAATCTGCGCATTGGCACGTGTTTGATATGATACCGTCGCGTCGCGAACGCCCACGGCGTGGGCGATGCCCACCGCAAGGATCACCCAAGGGTGGGCGGGCGACATTCGCCAAATATGCATCAATATTTGTCGTCGCTTTTGCAAGGCGCCCTTGATCGCCAAACGCGAGGCGATCTACATCCGCAGTAGATAGCACGTGCGCGCAGCGCAATGAAACGCAGACCCCAGCGGCACGCGTTGCCGCCATGGGCCGCGTTCCGAAATCTGAACAAACCAATCCAACATTGAAACTCACGGCGCGCCGCGCGATCGGACAGGGAACACCAACCGGGGAATCCCCCATAGACGCGATGGCGCGCAAGGGGGCGCTGCAATGCGCGAGCGCGCGGTGACAGTGGCAACGCGCATGCAGGCATGCACCACTGTCTAGCGCAGTCGCTGGCCAAACTCGCCTGACCTCGTCAGCGCGCCCAACTAGGTTCGATCCGACAGGGGCACATTGGAGAAAAGAGGAAGAATTGCACGAAAAATCGTGGCGTGCTGTGGCGGGAGGATAACGGGCACTTGCAGGCGGGGGAGGGGGGGGGGCTGAAGGAGGATTTGTTCCCCTCCCCCGTCGTTCCTCCTTCCCCTTCCCTGCCCAACGTGCCCCCCTCGCCCGTTCGCTCCTATTGCCCATTGATTGCAAGCAGCGTCATGCTTAAGGGAGCCCGACGCGCGGCGGAAGGGGCCGCGGCCGTGACGACATATGCACCGACATCTCCGACTGCATCAACCCTGGACAACATCCGACAAGTTTTCGCACCCGTGGCGGAACGCACGTCGGCGCCCCTGTTCTACCACGCCCTGCGCGGAAAAGCGCAAGGCGCGCTTTGGGTGTTCCCTGGAACAGAGGGGCTGTTTAGGGCGGAGCGCCCTCGCGATGGCGACGATGATGATGAACCGATCGGTTGCCCTGGACGCGTTCACGCGGTACGTGAATCGTTCGCCTGTTTTTCCTCACGAGCGCCTAGAGACCCCCCTCTCTGCGCCCCTGGGGCTGATGCGGCAGCATTGCTGTAGTTGCGCCTCGATGGTTCGCGCATCCCCACCAGCCCCTCCAAAGAAGATGCCCCGTCGATTTGCGCTGGCCAAACGCGGTTGGATCTTGTGATTGAAGGGCGCTCTGTGCGCCGTGGCCCTGTTGCCTTCACCGGCCTAGGGAGCAAGGCAGTACTAGGGCGGGTGACTCCGCCAAATTCCAACGCACATCGCCTCGCAACCGCACTGGCGCCTGCCAAGGCCCGCGTAGTTCCCCGAGTAGTTTGCCATGGCGGCCCAAGACTTCCCCGTGGACGTACTTCCTTGGAGAAAACAACGCGCAAAGTACGTCCACGGGCGTTTCCTTGGGCCACTGTGAAACGCGCGGGCGCCGGTGGACGTACTTTCCCCGGAAAAACTACGTCCACGCGCCGCGTGGCCGTTACCCCCGGTGGACGTACATCCCTCGGAAAAACTACGTCCACAGAAGTGCGGCGGATGGCCGCGCGGGGGGGCAACGGCGGCGGAGGTAGTTGCCATGGCCGGCGGCTCCGCGGCAGTAGTTTCAAGAGTAGTTGGTAATCCATTTGCACCGGCGAGGGTAGTTGCCCTGCTGGGTTTTGCAGCCAGGCGCCTGGAAAGTGATTCGCGCGGGAGCGCCTGTTCTGGAAATGCGCATGTCCCAGGGTGAGGGGCATTAGGAGCAGGAGGGGGAGGCGTAGGAGGTTCCCAGGAGGAGGGCGCGAAAGGAGCAAGGCGGATGATGAGGAGAAAGAGGAGGAATTATGACGAGCGCGAGGAGGAGGAGGAGCAGGAGGAGGAGGAGATGGAGGAGGAGGAGGAGGCGAGGAGGAGGAGGATGAGGAGGAGTAGAGGAATGAGGATGACGAGGGGGGGAAATGAGTAGGATAGGAAGAGGAATGAGGAGGAGAAGGAGGAGGATGAAGAGATGAGGAGGTGGAAAAGGGGAATGTGGAGAGGAGGAGAAGAGGGTAGACAACTGCTCAAAGAAGCCCCCATGCAATGCAAATAACACTATACGATTAGCGTTACGGTACCAGGAGACTGCTGCCGGACACTTTAGTGCAAGTTCGTTTGGGCCCCCCCAGTCAGGGAGGGAGTTTGAACAAGCAACTGTTTGGGCAACGCTGTTTTCCCCCGTCGGCCACGCGGCCGGGACGGAGCGTTAACAAAATGGCCCGTTCCCCCCTCCTGCGAGGGGAGGTGGAACAAGTAATTGTTCGGACAGCGCTGTTTTCCCCCATCGGACACGCGGCCGGGACGGAATTAACAAAACGGAGTCCCCCTGGAACGGGAATTGCACGGGCGGGGCTCAGAGGTCGCCCAGAACGCGGGGACCAGAAATCTTATTTGAGACCTGCAAAGGGGCGGGTACTGAAGCCAGGCTGCGAACAAGGGGAAGCGGGGGAGGAAGAGGAGGAGGAGGAAGAGGAGGACAAGAAGGGGGAGGAGGAGGAGAAGGAGGAACAGCAGCAGATGGAGGAGGGGGAGGAGGAGAAGGAGGAGCAGCAGCAAGAATGGGAGGATAAGGGGGAGGGGGCAGAGGAGGATGGGGAAGAGGGGGCGGAGGAACAGGAGGAGGATGTGGAGGGGGGAAGGAGTAGTGAAGCACGAACCACGGGACCAAACGTGTGTTGCGAATAAGGCAACAAGCAACGCGCTCATGGCTCCAAGGACTCAATGACATACCAGGGCAAAGAACGACCAGTGACGCATACGGGAAATAGGTACCCAACGGCACGTCAAACAACAAACCTCGCGACCGTTTCAGAATGGGCTGGTGGGGGCACGCGAAGCGTCAACGCTTTATGGGACCTGCGCAAGCGCTCTCCCGCACAAAATACTAATGGGATGATAGACAGCGCGCGCGGATGTATGTGTGTCTGCGTGACGCCGTGTAATGCAACTTGTGGGCATACTTGTTTCGTAGTTTACGGCGTAGTTAAAACGTAGTTTTGGTTCGTACTCGGAACGTAGTTTGGTCGTAAGTTTGCGCTTCCCTTGGATGGCGCCATCTAGCAGGACACCAATGTCACAACTCCAAACTGTTTTTTAAACTATCTTTGACTATTCCTCCTGTAGAGGGACATGCCCGCATTAAATGCGTTGAGGACCCCCCCCTGGCTCTGCCAGTGATGCTGGTGGCGTCATCGAGGGCCCCGCCAGGGCCGGAGCAGACGGCGCCCATGGCGGCGGTGCCCGCGGGGCCACGGGCATCTGCCTCCAAGCGCGCCTGTGGGAGCCAAGAAGTACCACTGCCAGCAGCAGCAGGCATAAACTTCTGACGCTCCGCGCGGATTTCTTGGATCTGCGCGGGACGCCCCTCCCTGGCGCGCGGAGCACGCCAGGGGGGGCGCCCTGGACCCAGAGCGGACACAAGAAACCCGCGCGGTGCGCAGAAAGTCTAAGTTTATGCGTTTGTGTCTTCTTCGAGGCAAGGGAGAGCAAGTACAGCCAGACCTAGGGCAGAAGAACATTCTCCAAGGTCCGAGAGCATGGGACCTTCCGCCGGCCAGAACGACGCTCTAGAACATCAAAGGGCACCCTCCCCAGGATGCACAAGAGCATCCATCCAGAAAGGACGAAGAATATTAGGGGGTACCCTCCCCGCACCGACCTCGATCTTGTACCTCAGTCCCACTGTACCAGGAAGCAGCTCACGGGACAGTGCTTTAGAAATATGTTCAGAAACAGTAGCACTTGGGGTAGGGAGGGGCACGTCGGGGCGGGGGTGCGGTGCGATAGCCATAGGATGCGACCGAGCACCAGCATGTGGGAGGGTGGGAGGGGGGGGGGTCAAGCCCCCGTCCATCCTGGGTACGCTCGCTACAGGTGCCCAAGTGGGTGTTGCCCGGGTAGCGACCGTTACTTAGAGCGACGAGGCCCAATCAAGCCTGATTAAGCGGAAGTCCAAAATATTGGCGCATTTGGCCAGTCATTGACCATGGATCTGCCAGCATCGATGCTGAATTGAACCTCCCAGGAGCTGCACCCGAACTAGCAGGAGCGAACGCGCTAGCAACGGTGCGGCCGAGTGAAGCGATGGCACCGAGTCACAAATACGCATGGATACCGCCGGGTCGACGACAGCCTCCGCGCCAGAGCACTGAGCAGGAAAGGTAGCGCAGGGCCGCAACTGGCGAGGAGGATCGCAGGCAGGCCGGGCTCGAGCTCCCAGAACGCACAAGGCACTCGGCACTCTAGATAGGGGGGTGCCGTGCCCATTCAAGAAGAAAACAAAAAGGCGATGTATCTTCAAAGGAATACGAGAGAATGGGACAACCACACACCCTCAAAAAGAGAGTATCTGCCCATGGGCCCTAGTCTGTCTTGGGACGCTACCCCTTCGCAGCAGTCGAGAGGAAACGTGGGCAGGTCTGGCGCGTGGCGGGCACCTGATCAGGGCCACGGCCCCCTTCTCGTCATCGGCGGCACTGGCAGTCATGCAAGATCGTGAAAGAGGCACAAGGGGGTGAATAGATCGACGACTCCGACCCCATCTACTCCGGCACCCAGCTGAAGGCATGGAATTCCTTGGAGCCTAACGCCGAAGCAGGACTGTGGACGCCGCCGCCGCCGACGACGACGACGAGTACGACGAGAACGACGAGAACGACGACGACGACGACGACGACGACGGCCGCGACGGAGGCGATGACGGCGACGACGACAACGACTACGACCACGACCACGACGACGACGACGACGACCACAACGAACACGTCGACGGACGATGGGCGGCAGGGCGCGCGCACAGCCGGGGCGCGGCCTGCGGACATCACGAGGAGCACCACGCAGGGGTTGTGCCCCCGGGCGAGCCCCTGGGGGGCGGGCCGCGGGGTGGCCGCTGTGAGCCACCGGGGGCGAAGGAACGCGGGCGAGACGTCAGGGCTCTTGTTTGAATGCTGTGCTTCGACAGTTGGCCGAAGGGTGGCGGCGGAAAAGGGGGGCTCGGAGGACGCGTCGTAGGGGGGGGCGACAAGTGGCGGGGCGAGGGGTGGGGGGGGGGGGCAGCGAGGGCTGCCGAAAAGGGGCTCTGTGGGGCCCCTAAAAGGGCCTTTCTCCCCCCCAGCTGTCGCCCCCCCAGCACTCGCGCCCAAGGGGGAGGGGTCTGGGTCTGGGCCGGTGCTGCGCCGGGCTGCCTCTGCCACTCGCGCTCGGGCAGACTGCAGGGGTGGGGGGTCCTTACTGGTCGCCAGGAGCAGCCGCCGAAAGCGGCCAAGCGTTGGTCCATGGGGGGGACTTGACTACCTACCAGACCACCCCATCCCTACCCGAAGACCCGAATTTGACCCGAATTTCGGGTTGGGGGGGTACGGATACCATGTGTTCTTTCAACGTTCCCCGACCCCCCCCCACTGGAAATGGAAGGCAAATTGAGGGTTTCGGGTTGGGTTGGGGTGGTTTGGTGGGTGGGGGGGACTCAGACATGCGACGTCCTGATTTTTTCAGGACGGCGTCCCTCGAAGTCCCGGCCGTTTCCCCGGGACCGGTTTTTCGTCCTGCATCGTTGCTTGACGGTCCCGAGGCCGGGCGAGGGCCCCCCCGGGGCCCAAAATAGTGAAACATTGCCCGTCATGATTCTTTCACGACGCAGTCATGTCTGGGTCTCGTTCCTTGCAGACTCCCTGGATTGCACGCTCGCCTGGCTTCTCAGACGCCCTGGGTCGCTGCCCCCCCCGCCGCCTGATCCGCGGCCCCCGCGCGCGCCCGGGAATTTAGTCGCGGCCGCAGCCCGACCGTGACCGCCCGCCGTCGGCGCTTTCGCCTGCGGCTGTATACAAAAAAAAATGTCTGGGGAAGGGGGGCGGGACAGCCCACCGTCGAATCGACCACTCGGCTCGCTCAGCGAAACGACTCGGATCGACAAACATCGGCAGCCAAGTCGGGAGAAGTCGAATCGCCGGAAGCCGGCAGGCTGGGAAGGCCTCGGCTGAGACATCAGGGCCCGCACCGGCATCCGAAGTCGAGCGGGATCGGAATCGGCATCGAATCGGATCGAGCGGGAGGAGTCGAAGCGAGCCCTGGAGGGGGTGCGCGGGGACCCGCGCGGATCGGCAAAACAACGGTGACAACGGACGACTACGGACGACGACGACGACGACGACGACGACGACGACGACGACGACGACGTTGACGAAGACGGTCGACGAAGACGACGAAGACGACGACGACGACGACGGACGACGACTACGACGACTACGGACGACGAGGAACGTCGACGACGACGACGTCGACTGAGGTGGCGACGACGACGCGACGACGACGACGCTCCCGGAACGGACGGGCCGACCAGCGGCCTGCGCGGATGGGGCCGAGGCCGCTCGCGCCCTGTCCGGCCCAAGAGGCTCGCTCGCGGTGGGCTCCCCGAGGGCAGGGGTAGCTTCGAGGAGGGAGGGGGGCCTGTATAAATGCCTCCTACATGGGGTCCGAGTAGCATCGGCGATGCATCGGCTATGCATCGGCGATGCACCAGCGACACATCGTCGATGTCGGAGATGCATCGGCGACGACGACGTGAAGCAAATCGGGCTCCACATCGAGTCGCATCGGCAATGCCTTGGCGATGCGGGGCGATCCTCCAACCCCATCAACTCCGACCCCATCTAGGAGGCCTAGACCCTGCAGACCAACTCGGGGACAGCTCGAGGATACACAATTAGAGGAACTAGAAACTGCATAGGCAATCTAAACTTTCGCAGGTCCGCGCGGATTTCTCGGCTCCGCGCTGGCTGGACCCCCCCCCCTGGCGCGCGGAACGCGCAAGGGGCGGCGCCAGAGGCGACGCCGCCGGGGGGCTCCAACGCAGATTCAAGAAATCCGCGCGGAATTGCGAAAATTCATACTCATGCCGCTTTTCCTTCTTCGATGGAATGGGGGGGGCGTCCATCCTGCTTACTTGCGCAATGGTGCGTCCAAAAAGGCACCTGGGAGTGTTCCTCCGAGACCCACCAGCCCTTTGGGCGTGGGTGGTCTGGGGAGTTAGTTTTTTCCGTAGGGCAGCTCGCCCTGTGATCGGCTTTAGATTGAGTCGTGGGCATGTTCCAATCATCATGAACTCCCCTCCTTGTCAGAGCGGCCAGTTTTGGCGGGGGAGCTCGGAAACTGGAGGAGAGGGCGAGAGAAATTTCCTGCGAAGAGGGAATGATGGGGGAGAGCTTCGGGGACAGGAGCGCTCCTGCACAAAATGAACGAAACTGGCGGGCAGCTGCGTCCTCCCGTGGAGCCCGACGGGCAGAAGCTGACCTCCCAGTGCCTTCCCCCCTGGGAGGGGAGTAACCTGCAAACATTTCTCGTGCTCAGCCTGATCGTCTTCGGGTTCCCTCTCCAAAATCGATCCTGGTCATTCTCAGGTAGGATCTAAAGAAACCATGTCAATACGCTCTGAAGTAAATGATCGTGCTTGAGGTTGTTTCCGTACTTGACCGTACCTGGCGAGGTCGGCAGAAGGGGCCATGGGGGCACCCGCACCAAATTGGGTAATGGTCGCGCGGCATCTCGCTCCACCTCCTCTCTCAAAACTTGCCAGAACGTCTTCGAAAACTATCTCTCCTCTTGCTCTCCTTTTCCTCTCCTCTATCCGTCCTCGTCGTGATGCCCCTTCCCGCCAAACGACGCCACCTCCTCCTCCGCCCGAGGGGGGCACCACGATCTGGGATCCAGTCCTCGCGCTTGGGTCGGAAGCCGGGCAAGGGCTGCTCAGTCCGCGGCTGCCAAAATCGAACTCTGGGAAGTTGTCTTCGTCCTTCCAGGAAAGAAGCCCGTTGACTGCTTCGCGTGCCGCACCTCATTCCGGGAAGTTGTTTTTTCCTTCCGGGAGGGCCGTTTTAGCAGCCACGGTTTTAGCAGCCCTCGCCCAGCTTTCGATTCGGGTCGAGCTTCAAACCTGAACATGTGGGGAGGCCTCGCCGTTTCTGGAATCCCTGGGCGCGGCGCATGTCAAAGCGGACCTCTACGCAGCAAATCCTGTCTGCGAGCGCCGGGTTCCGAGCGCTTCTCCGCCTGCGCGGGCCCTGTTCTACCTTCGCCACCTTCCACGGATCTTCCGCATCAACCGCGGCCTACTCCTCCTCGTCAAATGCCTCCTCCTCCTCTTCCTCCTCCTCCTCCTCCTCATCATCATCAACATTATCATCATCTTCATGACCAACATCATCATCATCAGCAGCATCAGCATCAGCATCCTCATCGTCACCGTCATCATCATCATCATCATCATCATCATCATCATCATCATCACCAGCAGCGCCACCATCATCATCATCATCGTCATCATCAACATGAGCATCATCATCATCAGCATCAGCATCGGCATCAACATCATCATCAGCAGCAGCAGCATCCTCCTCCTCCTAATAATCATCATCATCATCATCATCATCATCATCATCATCATCATCATCATCATCATCATTGTCATCATCGCCATCGTTATCATCTTCACCATCACAATCATCGTCATCATCATCAGCATCATCATCATCGTTAGCACCATCATCACCATCGCCATCAGCATCATCATCATCATCATCATCATCGTCATCATCATCATCATCATCACCATTCTCATTCTCATCATAGCCTTATGATTATCATCATCATCATCATCATCATCAGCACCATCATCAGCATCACCACCATGAACATCGTCACAACCTTTACCCTGATAATGGTATACCTTCTCGTTCATCGTCACTCTGCATCCGCATCCTCCTCCACGTTCTGCGATGAATTTTGCGTCGACGCGACATGTGGGTCAACGACAACGGGCCCGACAAACTCGACCCAGAGGCGAAGTACTCCCTCACCAATTGTCCTCATCCTGCAGCGCAGACGGCGTGAAGAGCGTGGTTCAAGCGCTGATCGGTCACAACACCCGGTAGGTGGTAGCTGGTCTCGGCGCAGTGGTAGCCCTGCGGAAGGCTCCTGTGGGAGGAGGAGATGGTAAGAATAGTGGATGGTGAGGGGGAAGATGAGGGGTGCTGACGAGCAGTAGGTAGAGCCGCATGAGCGAAGAAAAGGACAGAGCCTTTCACGAGGCGGCATAGCGACCTCACGTCGTAGCTGACGCGGGCCGCCAGCGCGGCACGCCACATTGGAAGCGAAGGCACTTACGCGCGAGTTTACTCGGGCAGCTTACGCGCCAATGTCGGCGCAGACGACCCCTGTTTTGCGTCGCTCAAACGAGGGAGGTAATTCGACGGTCCAACGGGACAAAGGCGTGCTAAGATTTCCAGTTAGAGGTCCGAGTGTTTGAATATTGCGAGATCGCGCGCGCGGGACGGCCCTTGGGGGTTCCCGGGTGAGAAGTACCGTGGATTTAGAGCGCCGGACGCGGATAAGAGGTTGGCTTGGAGTCCTGCTCCTCCTCCTCCTCCTCCTCCTCCTCCACGAGAGCAGACGTCAAGATGTGCGACGGCCACGACGAACAGCTGGGTTTCTTGCACTCTGGCTTCGTAGCCCGATCCCGAGCCCGCGCCCGCACCCGAGCCCAAGCCCGAGCGAGAGCCCGAGCCCGAGCCGCGCCACGACGGCAGGTGGACCAAGACGGGTCAGCTGCTCCTCGGCCACAGCGCGATCGCGCACACCACCCCCTTCGGCGAGGCGCAGCGCATGCAGGCGTCCCTGATGCTGTGCTCCACAAGCTGCGATCCAGCCGTGCATGGCGCCAGCGCGAAGATGCGGCCCCCCCTTGACCCAGGGTCAGAGTACCCAAAACGATCAGCCATACGCGGCGCACAGGGCCCCAGCACGAAGAGTGCAAGGGTACTCTTCCGATAGTCGGGCTGTTCCTGAACCTGAGGGGAGGGGCCAGAAATCGCTAGATGTTGATTTGGCATTTCCGACAGGGGGGTTAGACGTAGATTTTGTGTTTCCGAGTGGGGGCCGCGGCGCTTCGCCCAAACCCACCGCCCCCTCAAGTGACGAAGGCGTCGCCAACCATCCAACGCGCGACCTCGAATCGGTTCGAACTTCGTCGCGCGATCACCTGCACTTTGCTATTCCTCGTGTTGCTGGACATCTTTATCCGTTCGTCGTCGTTGCGAGGCGCCTCGGTAAGGCCGGCGGCCCCTGAAGAGTGGCAGGCTGCTCAGACAAGCGGGGGCGGCGCACCCCTAGCGGCGAGCCGTCGGGACGGAAGTACTCTCCCTCGTTCCCATTCCGAGGGAGAGACGCTCCGCCTGGGTTATTTTGCTTCCATCGCACGTAAGGACCATATCCCAGAACATATTTCGAGCAGCCAGAAAAGTATAGAAACAGTGTCGAGCGAGTATCGCCTCCAAGGGCCCGACACGTGAAAACCCTTCAGTTTCGGTACTGTTCTGGTGATCGGAATTCTTTCTTGTGATCGAGGCTGAAGTAGGTTGGAACATCATAGCGCCTGGGATGAAACACCAAATGAGCGACGATCAAACACGGGTCTTACGCGAGATGGCATAGCGACCGTACGCCCCGGTTTACGCGGGCCGCCAACGCGGCACATAGCTTGGGGAACCAGAGGGCGTTTACGCGCGACCGTACGCGGGAGGCTTACGCAACAGTGTCGGTGGAGACGACCTTGTTTACGTCGCTCATGTGTGGAGAACGGTACAGCTACCACAAGGAACGCGAAATAAAAGGAACCAAGGGGCATTTCTGGGCACGGAAAGAGTATGCCACAGACAGGCTCCACGACGTAATCCTACGGAGCGGCCCGACAACCCGAGGCCCCTCCTGAGCCCAACACGGTCCTAATGTCAGCGTCTTTGGCGGCAGGGTGATGAAGGGGGAGAATCAGGAGAGATGGAGAGGGAGGGAGGGTGGAGGAGGGAGGCACCCCTGAAGGGGGCTCCTCGAATACTGGCCGTCCAGGTAGCGCACTCCCTCCTTGAGGTGTGCCGGCAGATCGGCGATCACCTGCCGCAACAGACAACGAGGGAAGGGAGGGGGAGTAGCAGTGACATGAGGAGGCAGGGGGGGAATGGAAGAAGAGAACACTGCGCCAATTAAAAAGTTCTGAGGTCCGCGCGGGTTTCTTGCATCGGAGCTGGACACCCCTCCCTGGCGCGCGGAGCGCGCCAGGGGCGGCGCCACTGGCGACACCAAGGAGTGCCAACGCCGACCCGAGAGATCCTCGCGGACCCTCGAACATTTGTGTTTATGCTGCTTTTCTGCGGCATCTGATGAGGAGGAGAAGGGAGAGGAGCAGGTGTCAGGGGGCTCAAGTCAGCCGAAGGTCGGCCAGATGGAAGAAAGGGCATCCAGGATGGCTGATTGGACGTCGAGACCTCCATGCTGGCATCAAGCAGACAAAAAAAAACCCGAGTAGCAACTTTCGGAAATCTGCGCGGATTTCGTGGATCGGCACTGGACTCCCCCAGCGGCGCTTCTGGCGCCGTCCCTGGCGCGCTCCGCGCGCCAAGGAGGTGGGGGCTCAGCGGCGCTACAAGAAATCCGCGCGGACGTTTATGTTTGGCAATGTTTCAAATTCGAATGCTGAAGATTGATACCGGCACATTCTTAGAGGTAAACTTGCAGGATGAAGGTCGAGAGCGTGCCATTTGCCTTGATCCACACGCCCCTGAACCTGCATGGCAACTTCATGTTGTAGCGACGTAGGCATTGATTTCTGACACTTCGAGGATCCTTCAATCTTGAACGATCGCGACTGTCCGATACCGCGGATCGTTCCATGCCGGCCGATTCTGGGCCGCTGGCGGCGATCAACCTTGAACGCCCGCGCTGGAGTCGCCGCCGCGTCCAGACGGCACGAGCCTGGCGTACTGGAACACATTCTTAACAAGATGTTCTACCCGGGCCCAGCCGACGACGGCGGCGGCCGCTCGGCAGGACCCAGAAGGGGGCGAATGCGTCAAGATGTTCCTCCTCCTCCTCCGCCTCCTGACTCCACCGGGAGGACGTCAGCTGAACACGTGCGGGTGAAGAGCGTTCTTCCGCCATGTGGGAAAAGACTTTGCTCTCAAGGGCGGCTGCGAACATGGACTTTCACGCAACCACGGCACAGGCGTCCCCGCTCGCGAAACAGCGATAACCAACGTCGTGCCGCTCTTCACCCAGTCAGACCTGCGCCCGTCCTGGCTGTGCCTGCCCCGGGCTAAAGATGGGTGCACGAAACCCTCCCGGCGTGGCCGACAAGGCGCGCACACACACACACACACACCGAGCCAATGCCTGCTCCCTGGGGCCGCGGAAACTCTCCCCGTGGAGGTCGTCAAGGTCCCAGGGTCCCGCGAGGGCACGTGAGGGCCGAAGACGGCCACAAACATCACGGCGCATCCTTGTCGCGACGAGAGGAGCACGGGGGTAACTGGGTAGAAATGTGTGTACATATGTATATATATATATATATATATATAGTTGGCGTCCTCCAGTCCTCAGCCGCCTCCTCCTGCATGGGACGAGGCGCCTCTCGCTGCAGGCGGTCCACGTTGTCCATCGCCTCGACGCACGATACCGACGACGCCTCGCAGTTACCCTGTGCCTGTGTGCAAGCAGTGTTCTTCATAACTAGCCGCGGCCTCCACACAGGGAGGAAGAAAGCACGATAACGAGGAGGAAGGGAGAACACGAGGAAGAGGAGGACGGAGGAGAGAAGACGGCAGATGAGAGAGCACAGGAGGAGAGAGAGAGAGAGAAGAGGCAGGGGGAGACAGGAGGAGGAAGGGGGACCGAGGACAAGACAGAGATAGAGAGAGAGAGAGAGAAAGAGAGAAGACAGGGGGGGGGGGCGGAACAGAAGGAGGGGCGGGAGGAGGAATGCGGAAGCTCCATGCACTGACGATCCCAGCGCAGGTGACTTACACTACGTGGATCGGTCGTTCAGCACTGAACGATCTGAAGGTTTCCTCGATCGCTAAATCTTTAACCGATTCTGAGCGTTCAACCGTGAAAGCCCCCCGCTGCCGCGTCGACCCGACACGAACCGACTGTACAACAAGAATGACGGACGACACCTAAACTGTCAGAGGTCCGCGTGGACCCCCTCACGGCGCCACCGGCGACGCCCCTGGCACGTTCCGCTCCGCGCACTAGAGAAAGGGTCCAACGCCAATCCACAAGATCTGCGCAGCCTTCCGAACGCTTATCTTCATGATGTGCCCTCGTTCGAAGGGCAACGCGGGGCCAACCTCCTTGCGAAGTGTACGCACCTCCCGTTCTCCGTCACGCCCTCTCCCGTTATTCGTCACGCCCTCTCCCGTTCTCCGTCACGCCCCCCCCTTTCCTCCCACGCATGTCATGTTGCATTCTCGGGGAGCGCTATCCGCCCCATCGCGCCGCCAATTACCCGCGTCGAGTGTCCGTCGAATCCGCGCCGATGCAGCGTCGGATGCAGGAAGAGGCCGCCACATACTGGACAGCCACGGTCCCTGGACATACTGTCGGGAAGTTCGGTTGCGGCGCGAGGGGGGCGGCCTTCTGAGCAGGCAGAGGCGGCAGAGGCCTTCAGAGAAGCCGCCTCGGCTGCAGAGAAGCCCCTTGGATGGTGGGTTTGCTTTGAACCGCCACCACCAGAAGTAGGAGGGGGAGGGGGTCCTCCTCCTCATCCTCCTCCTTCTCCTCCTCCTCTTCGTCCTCCTCCTTGTCCTCCACCTCCTCCCCCCTTCCAATTCATGGTGGTGGTGGTGGTGGAAGGCAGGCCCATCATTGGAACCGCCAGGGCCCTTCTGTCAAGGCCCCTTGTCTCCAAGGAGGCACCTCGCCTTCTTCGCAGGCCGCCCCCCAGACCCCACCCCATGGCTCGCGCCGCCGAGAACGGTGCGGCGCGAAGCCCTTCTCCTCCACCTCTGAATGGGGGGGGGCTGGCTCTGGGGAGTGGCCGATGATCTGGACCCGACAATGCAGTCAAGCCACGTCGAAGTTGTTCGAACGGGGCGCGGCCGACAAAACTGGCCACGGATGGGCCGAGGAGGCCAGGATGCAAGGGTTCCCTTGGGAAGGTTGCCAATCCTCACATCCTTACTACGCGGGTTGACTGTACACCGCCACTGGGGGCGCCTCCCCGACTGGCGATGAATGGGCGTCTGGGCGCCACCGCTTCCCCCTCTCGGCCAGTCCCCACCCCCCCTGTCGGCAACCCCTGGCCGTCGAACCATATCTCGGCTCTCCGACGCCCGTTCTGGACGACCCAGCCACCCCGGGAACGCCCTCGGCGAGGCGCAGCTGCCAGAGCGCATCCCGAGGCAGGAGAACCTCTCGGAACCCACGAAACCACGCAAAACACAACAAATGTTAGCCAGCGTGGACCCCAAGCAATGATGTGCAGGGCGATCTGCGTGGCGCACTCAACGTGCCGCAATCTAGGTGGTGCAACCCAAGTGGTACAATCGATGTGGCGCAAAGCAATACAATCCAATGCAAGATCGTGTAAAGCAGCGCAAAGCATCGCAAAGAGGTGCAACGCAATACAAAACAATACAACGCATTCAAAACACGCAAGGCTATGCAAAGTAACGCAATGCACCGGAAAGCAACGCGGTAAAAACGTGCAATTCATGCAAAGCAACGAAACAACAAGGCAAATAACAGTCAAGCAGTGCAAAGAAACGCAACGCAATACAAAGCAACTCAAAGCAGTGCAAACCAGCACAGAGCAACGCGAAACAGCGCAATGCAAAGAGGTGCCCGGCAACGAACAGCTGCGCAACGCAATGCAAGACAATGCAAAAAACAATGCCCAACAATGCAATACGACACACAAAGCCAGGCAGCGCAGCACAGCGCCGTGCGAAGCGATGCGTTGCAGTGGGATTGCAATGCAAGGCACGGCGATTGCAGCGCGGCGCGATGCCGTGGAAAAAGCACTGCGCACTGCGACTGCAGCGAAACGCAGTGCTATGCGAGCCAAGGCCCAGGAGGAGAAGGAGGAGGAGGAGGAGGAGGAAGAGGAGGAGGAGGAGGAGGAGGAGAGGAGGAGGAGAGGAGGAGGAGGAGAGGAGGAGGAGGAGGAGGAGGAGGAGGAGGAGGAGGAGGAGGCCACACGCCCCGCCCGACAGCCGCAACCCGGGCGCTCAGCTGCCCGGAGGAGCCGGCGTCGGCGGTGGGGGCGGCGACGGGCGGCCGCATTGCCGCCCGCACCGCCAGACGACGACGATGACGACGACGACGACGACGATGATGATGATGATGAGGATGATGACGATGATGATGATGATGATGATGATTATGATGATGATGATGATGATGATGATGATGATGATGATGACGATGATGATGATGATGATGATGATGATGATGCAGAAGGTAAGCGGGAGCCCAACTAAGTGCAAGCTCTGCTCCAGGAATCTTTTGGTTGGCTTCTTTTCCACCACCACCACCACCAGAAGCAGGAGGGGAAGGGGGTCCTCATTCCCCTCCTCCTCCTCCTCCTCGTCCTCCTCCTCGTCCTCCTCCTCCTCCTCCTCCTCCTCCTATTCGTCCTCCTCCTCGTCCTCCACTTCGTTCCCCCTCCAACTTATGGTGGTGGTGGTGGAAAACAGGCCCATGAAAACTGATTAAGCCTTCCTACTCCTCCTGACACGTACCGAGACACCGCGGATCTGTCCTCGTTGGCTCAGTAGCCGCGGTGGAGCAAAGCACGGGCTTGTGGCACGGCCGCTCGAATCACTATTCCTCCTCCTCCTCCAACTCCTCCTCCTCCGCCTCCTCCTCCTCCCATACCGTTGCCCCTGAGGCGCCAGTCCCCAGAGACGGTGCCCCTCCCCGCCAGACTGGGTTTCCCCTTACAACTGCGTGGGGTGACGGACTGCCAGGTGACCTCGAGATCCCGAAGGACCTCATGCACGGCCCCTCCCCGACGCGCTCGCTGAGCGGTGGTGGCGAGGCGCGGCGGCGCCAAAACGCCTCGAGAGGCGGCGCCTGGATCAGGCGAGCGCACCTTAACTGGGGGGGTGGGGCCCGCCACGCACGACCCGCACAGGGGAGTGCAGGCCCCAGTCGCCCGAGACATCCTCAAAGAACGGCCCAAATCCCAAAACCGCGCGGCGACCCCAAACCCCCTCTGACTCACCACGCGAAGTGGCCACACCGCCTGGGGGCCCCCGATCCTCCCCCCGCCTGTCAGAGGCATCCCAAATGGGGTCCGAGTACGTTGATCGGGTCGGAGGATCGCCCCGCACCGCCGATGCATCGGCGATGCAGCATCTGCATCGGCGACGACGGCGACGCATCGGCGACGTTGGCGATTCACCACGCGGTGTGGTCACCACACCGTTTAGGGGCCTCAGCCAAGACCTCCGCACCTATAGGCCGCCCAGGGGAACCCTCGGCCGCTGCGCCGCGAGGCCCACCAGGATGAGTCTGGGGAGCTCCTCGTGCACGGATAAGTTGCCGTTGCCGAAGTCCGCCCGGTCCCCCGAGGGGAGCGCTCCCGGGGGCCGGCCGCATGAAGTGAAACATTCGGAGCTTCGCTTAGGTCCTGCATGTCCTCCTGCAGGCGGATTTTGGAGGGAACATCAAAAGTATTTCAAAACATGTTAGAACATTACGAAAAAAACAGAGGTGGTCCCCAGACTATGTTTAACAATGATTGGATATTCCCCCTGTAGAGGGACAAGCCCGACTTAAAGCTTCGCTGGAGGCGCGATTCGTGTACGCAACCCCCACAAACAAGCTGGTGCGGCACAGGGCCGCGGAGCGGGGATGGTGTATGAACATGGCGTACCCTGGGGACACAGTGTTTGCACACCACCTCCGCAAATTGAAGGGGCTCAGGGACACGCAAATCAATAGGCACACATCCCAGGACCCCCCAATCGTATCCATGCATGTTCTGGACATTCGCCTTCCCCTCCACTTTCCATATCTTCTATCCTCCGTGGGAATCGACGATGAGTTGCGTGTCTGTGTGGCTGTTCCCTCCTGAAAACACGCTGGTCCGGCACAAGGCACACAGGCAGGGACGGTGGCCAGCCATGGATCCGCCCCCGATCCGCGCATGCGATCCCTTGGATCGGCGCCGCGCCGTCGGGCCTGGGAAAGAAGAGCGTCCCTCAAAAACACGAGACCCTCCGCCGGCAAGAACGCACAGAACATCCAAGGTTACGATGTTCCAGCCTACTTTAGCCTTGATCATCAGAAAGAACTTCGAGCACCAAGGAAATACATAAGTCTGATGGTTTTCACGTGTCGGGCACTGGGAGGCGATACTCGTTCTACACTGTTTCGATACTTTTCTGGGTGCTCGAAATTATTTCTGAGATGTGGTCCGTAAGTACGATGGGAGCAACATAAGTCCAAAGATATCCTTCCCAGGATGCACAAAAACAGCCAACAAACACTAAGGACACTAGGTGAACGTTTTTTTCCTGCGTTTCGACATTGGGCGGAAGGGGGGGAGTCTGCCTCTGGACCTCTGCTTATTGCGACTGTCTGCAGCAGTGCGTCCTACGGGGGAGACTCCACCTGCTGGAAACAGGCGCCGAAAACAGCAAAGATCGACTTCCATGTGGGGGGGAGGGGGTGCGAGGACCCGCGCTAGTCGGCAACACAGTGAGCAAGAAAACGACCACCAAGAACACCCAACAGGAACGAAGAACATGACCCTGGGTTTTTCAATCGGGGGGGGGGGGGTACCCATCCAACGGGAGTCAACCTCGCCTCGTCGTCGACGGGGGTCGGAGCGCCTTCGGCGCTCGGTGGCTCCCCGCGACGGGGGTCGATGTGGGGCTGGCGGCGGGGGTGACGCTCCCCCGACGCTGATTCGGAAACTCTGAATAAGGCCCCCTCCCCGAACCGCCCTCGATCTTCCACCTCGGTCCTGCTGCACCCCCAGCCCCCAAGGCGCGCGGAGCAGGTCGAGGGGCGGCGCGTCGGGATAGTGCCGCCCGCGGGGGGGGGGCGCCAGCGCCGACCGGAGGAGTCCGCGCGGAGCTCCGCAAAAGCGGCTGCTTGTGTGTTGGTTGCTCCCCGTCGAAGGGGCCTCCCGCCGCACACCCCTTGGGCAGCTCGGCCAGGGGGGGGGGGGAGGGGCAGGTCCGGGGGTCAGGAGGTACTTGCTGAGAGGCCTTCGTCGGAAGGACTATAAAGGAGGATGACGCCCCATTGGGGGACTGCTACGCCTGATTAGGCCGCGGATTGAACATCATCAAAGTAAACTGGATATAAGACGATTGAACGGAATTCAACTGAACTTAGCGGCATCAGGCAAGTTTAAGCCGGACTTCGGACCAGGGCAACGTCAGAATGTGACCTCCCAGGAGTTGCATCCGAAGCGGGGAGGCTCAAAGGGAGGGGGAGGGCTCCTCCTCCTCCTCCTCCTTCTCATTCTACCTCTTCCTCGTGAGCCCAGGCCTCTTATCCTCCAGCTCCTCCTCCTCCGAGAGGACCCTCCTGCTCCTCCTCCTCCTCGGAGAGGACCCTCCTCCTCCTCCGAGAGGACCCTCCGAGAGGCCGGACCCTGCCTCCTCCTGGATCCTCCGGCCTCGGATCCTCACGGATCCTTCTGCCCCCTCCGCCTCTGAGATCTGGCCATGATTTATATATATATAAGTATATATATATATGTATAAGTATCAGACATACGTATATGCGTGTTTTCTTCATACACATGAATCATGTTTGCGATGTGCATGCATGTATGTTATATGTTTAGCCAAAACCAGACAATGCGACATTCGGGAATTTCAACACTGGTGCCACAGACCCTACCTTTCTGCGGCAGGTTCGAGCACGATCGATCTGTGAGGGCCGCGGGGTCCCGAGACAAGGCAAGGTCACCCGCTGTGAAAAAAAAAACAACGTCAAAACCACGAGGTCCTCCTATATCGGGCGTTGGAAGAGCTGGATTTAAGTGGGATCTGGTTCAGCGATTACACGAAAGAACAACCCCAATCAAAATATGGTTTTCGCAGAAATGATCGACCCGGAATCTGGGAACCCCGGAACCCAAAACCCACCGAAATCGACCCGGAACCAATAACCAGGAACCCGGGAACACGGAACCAGGAACCCGGGAACCCAGCCTGCTACCAAAATCGGCGGAATCTTTCAACTCCCGCTAGGACCCCTTCAGTGCAAGCACTGATTGGGGAATGTTTACGGGGGGACGCCCACCACGCCCCGATCCACTAACCGGAACTGCCGTGCCCCGAACAAAAACGCCAGCTAAACGGCAGACCTGGTTTAGCGATCCTGGCCATTCTAGGGGCTCCCAGGCCGTACTACTAACCGGGTCCCCTTACCTGGGGTCCTTGCTATACCCGACTCTAGAAGAACAACAAACGGCATAAACATAAACTGGTGACGTTCCTCGCGGATTTCTCGGATCTGAGTTTGCCCCCCCCCCCCCCCTGGCGGCGCGTGGAGCGCTTGGGACGGCGCCAGATGCGCCGCCAGGGGGTCCCAGCGCAACCTAAGAACTCCGCACGGACCGATTAAAGTGTATGTTTGTTTCGCTTATTATTTGTCCTCCGCCTCCTCCTCCTCCTCCTCCTCCTCCTCCTCCTCCTCCTCTCCTCCTCCTCCTTCCTCCTACTCCTATCCTTATTCCTTATTAGAATATACTCCTACTCCCCCCTCAGGCCGGCCATTAGGGGCCGCATCCGGGTGGTCCCATCCTAACCTGTAAAAAACAATACAAAATCAACATTTTTCTTATTTTTTCCTCTCGACATGGACGTCCTGTCGTCCACGGCGATAATCCATTGCAAAAAATACCACAAAGAGCACACGCGCGCGTTCATGTCAGAATCCTACCGAACACCGTGTGTTTGCAAGCATTTCAACATAAAAACATCAAAAACCCAATGCTTTTTCACAAAAATTGTACAAATTTCCCGCCCGGGCTCTCTTGCTGAAATCATAGGAAAACCATAGGAATCTTAAGAATTCTGTCAAATCCAGCGATTTCACGTCATCGCGCGGTGCACTCGCGATGCTCTGTCATGCACCCAGGCCGCGAATCCTGTGCAAAAAATACCACAAAGAGCACACTCGCGCGTTCATGTCAGAATCCTACCGAACACCGTGTGTTTGCAAGCATTTCAACATAAAAACATCAAAAACCCAATGCTTTTTCACAAAAATGCTTTGGGGTGTCCTGTCAGACCGTCGGGCTTCCTCCGGCCACCTCTGGCTTCCTGCGGTGTACCGGGCCATTCTCGACTCGTCTGGCAATGCGTGCGCGGCATTCAACACGCGCTCGCCAGTTCCCGTCGGCAACCGCCATCGCGGCCGCATCAGCTGTACCAAACCGGCTGGCCGGTGTGACTTCGGCCCCCAGTTGTGCCAGCTTTGCTTCTTATGTTGTGGGAGGGCGGGTGGGACTGGGCATGCCATGCTTGACTCGCTCGAGCTGGCTAGCTTGACTCCTCCTCCTACTCCTCCTCCTCCTCCTCCTCATGGTGGCCGTGGCCTCGGCCCACGGACCAGCTGCACGCGGGCCCGCCGCCAGGCTTCTGGCTCCTTCGCCATCCACTGCCGGAAGCGCTCCCTGTAGGCGTCGTTCCCCATCCACGAGATGCCGGTAAAGCTGGCAGGAGCAGGGAAGACACGCACGGCCACCGGGCTGGCTCAGGCCGACTGGTGGGCCCAGGATCCGGTGTCGGGGAGAAAACGCAGGAGATCAACAAAAATAAAGAGTGAACACTGCACAATCACTAACTCTCGGAGCGCCGCGCGGGCTTCTCGGATTGGCGCTGGACCCCTGGCGCGCTCCCCGCGCGCCAGGAGGGGGGGCCCAGCGCCGATCCAAGAAATCCGCGTGGAGCTCCGAAAGCTCACGATCGTGCTTTTTGGGGGCTCTTGCTCGAGAGCCTGCTGAGGCCAGCTGTAGGCCCAGGATGCGCCAGGGCGGAGCAGGGGCAGAAGACCGCAGGCGAGAGGAGGGAGTGGGTGGCGACATCCAAACCCGATCCCCCGCCATCCATCGATCCTCTTGAATCGATCCTCCTCCTCCTCATCCTCCTCCGCCTCCGCCTCCGCCTTATCCTCCTCCTCCTCCTCCTCCTCCTCCTCCTCCTCCTCCTCCTCGCGGGGGCAGGGCTCGGAGTCCCCCACGGGCTCGACGAACTCCGAGATCTGCCCCTCCTTCCCATCGATTTGTCGGAATCGTGGATCGGCGAGGGTGGTGTTCGAATGTCGTCGCCGAGGGAGGGAGGGAGGGAGGGAGGGAGGGGAGGCAGGAAGGGAGGAGGGGAGGAGGGATGGAGGGAGGGGAGGGGGAGGCCGGGGAGGGAAGGAGGGAGGGGGGGAGGCAGGAAAGGAAGGAGGGAGGGAGGGAGGAGGGGGGGAGGGAGGGAGGGAGGAGGGAGCAGGAGGCAGGAGGGAGCAGGAGGCAGGGAAGGGGAGGGGGAGGAGGGCGGCCCTCTGGGCCAGGCGGGGATGGGGCCGCGAACGAGCCCGCGTGTAAGATGAAGCCAGGACGAGAATAACATCGGGCGAGAATACATCGCGAATCTCTCAGATCCAGCGGCTCTGGAGGACGTCTCGAACGCCACGGCCTTCTCAGAACGTTCCAGAACTCTCTCAGAGCGTTCCGGAACTCTCTGGAACGGATCTATCCCCGTCCTAGCCCCGTCCGAGCGAAGGCTCGGTGGTGCTGTGTATGTGTCTTCGCTCTTCCTGGCTGTAGTACTCCCAGGGGCCGTTGTTCATGATCACAATGTCGGGAAGCCTCTTGGGGAAAGGAATGCCATGAAACAGTTGCCTCTGGTGCCTCAGATTTGCCCAAATGTCTGGGAACTTCGTCCGGCTTCGTATGCTCTCCTCCACAAAATTGAACGTCAGTATTGTGTTCCGCTCCGGAAAGTGCACAAGCAGATGACAGCGACCAATTCCCATGTAGCCTGCTCCGCAGTTATCTAGATGGTTCACATGATATTTGTAAGTGAAGTCGTGGGTAGGGAAGCTCTTGTCTTCGATGCCATCACCCAGAAAATCAACCAAAGCTGAGAAAACAAGGCGCGTAGTAGAATCGCCCCAGAACGCCACCCAAGTGTTGGACAAACAAGACGCCGCAACGTCCCGCTGATACCATTCGTACTGTGGACAGCCAGCCCTCCCTGCATGATACTTCCATATGACGTCAGAGTCTTGCTCACGCGCAACGTCCCAGTCCCAAGCCTTGGAATGCGGACGGTCCACCATGGCACCTGACTTCTTCAAACAAACGCTCGGGGGGCCAAAATAAAAGCTTGGCCCTGCGTAGCGCTTGCGAGCGCCCAACGAATCAATTTCAAAATTGCGTCCAGATTTCTGCCAACTGCCGTGACCCACGTCATTCAGACATGCCTGGGAGAGCATCTTCACAGGTGCGGACGCCGCTGGCAAGCGCTTGCTGGTGCTGTTCGGACAAGACTGGACATCCTTCACGGGGCACTCGACCGCGAGCCCATTGTCGCCAATGGCCCGGCAGTATGTGTTGTACGATCCTGCACTGCTGCTCCTCAGACTGGATGCAAGAGCTCCAGCTCCCCGCAGGCCGCACAAGCAGAATACAAGCACCCGCAAGGCCCTGCGTGCAAACCTTGACGGAAACACTGCGCCGATCATCTGAATGAAGCGTAAGGTTGGGTGGTCATGGAAGACAGCCGCACGATTGGCGGCCTCGAGCCATAACGTAAGTGGGCAGACTGGCTATCGCAAAACTGTGGCGCCAAGGGCATGGGAACGAGGGTGACAAAAGAGAGCCCTGGTGACAGAAAGCAAGGGGCAGGGAGGAGATGTGACACGCTGTGTGCGGCGCGCTGCTCCCTGCGGACTGGCGCGGTGCCTCGGCCTTTGTTGGCGGTGCGCAGCGGGGGGACGGGGGGAAGCTTCTTAGGAGGAGGCTGCTTCTTGCAAGGCGCTGACCGTATATCTACAGACAGGCCACGCGCCTTCTAGGAAGCAGGGGTGTTTCTAAGAGGCCTTCCCCCTCCCTCTACCCCCCTCTGCGCGTGGCCGATCTTGTAATGGCCACGCACGCGATCGACCAATGCGGCACGAGACTCGCGACAAGGTGAGGCCACAGTTCATTGGCGACCAAGACCCCAAACAGGATCCACATTCTCCTCCTCCTCCTCCTGCTCCTTCTCCTCCTCCTCCTCCTCCTCCTCCTGTATCATCTTCAGCCTCCTCCTTCTCCTCCTCCTCCTCCTCCTTGTCCTCATCATGTTCCTCCTCATCCTCCGCGTTTTGGCCGACCCAAGCCTTCTACAAACTGAGTGTGCTCGTTTTTCGGGATTATGGCGGGCCCAGGATGCTCCCACCTTAGGGCACAAGGGGTATGAGCAGTATTTGGACCCCCTCCCCTGGATCGACCCCTCCAGTATTCGTCAGGCGTCCCGATCGTACAAATCATCGTCGGGGGTGGGCGTCGATGGATTTCACATGAGACATGTTAGCGTTCTTATCGACCTCTCCCTGTACGTTCTTATGACGTTGTGGTCTGTCATGGGGAGTACTGGTACCATTCCCAAGCAGATCCGAATTTTGAGTGTTGCGTTGCTTGAAGAACAGACGGGGGGTTGGAGACCCATTGGGATGCTTTGCGGCCTTTTCAGGAGATAGGGGGCGTTTGAGAAGACCCATTCTTCATGATTGGGAGACCCGAATTCACAGGCCCTACCTCGCAGCATCGGCCTCCGCTGGTGCTGGTGACGTCGTTTGGCGCCAGGAGCTCCGCTCCGAGTCCGCTGTCTCCAATTCGCAGGTCACTTGCAGCCTTCTCTGGGGCTTAGCCAAGTTCTTCGAGACCATCTGCCTTACCATGCTCAGAGATCGCTGCAAGCTCCTGGGCTTCCAGCGCAGATCGCCGCGGTCTGCCTGAATATGTACCGCATACCACGATGTTTGACCCTCGGAACGATGGTCCAAGGCCGTTAAGTCCTTGCAGGATGCTCGGCCGCCACCAGTTTTGTGCGTGCCCACATTTTTCCCTCTCTTGACCTCCTCTCTCCCAGGGTTCAGAAGGATTGGATGTTTACATTGGTGACTATGGTTATTCGGTTCAGGCTCGTCCGTGTTTCATTGTCACTCTGGTGGTTGGAGCCGCTACTGAGCTGCACTATGCCATCACAGAATGTATGGATTGTACTATTTCGCTCGACAAAGCTGCCCTTGTTTGCCCCTCTTCCCCTCGTGGGTTTCGCATCAAGAAGCTGTTGGGACCTCTGGCGGGCACGCCGAAGGACTCTGCCGCCAATCCAGGAGTGGACGAGACTGCTGGGATGGGAAGGAAAGCAGGAAGAAGGTGGAACAAGTATGCTCACAGGCGAAGAAAATTTAAACAGCGGCTTGTTAGGTTCCAGCGGTGTGAGGCCATGCTGGGGCGACACACGTGTCCAAGTTTTACTGCGGGTCCTCCCGCTGGTCTGAAGTACGATGCCGGTGCCCACGGAATTTCAGACTACGAACTCACCTCCTCTTGTCGTGCCCTTGCCTCCACCCTCAAACCCTCCTCTGGCCAGACATCCCTCACCTCGCCTCTCATCCCCTATGGTGACCCGACTTGGAGGGCTGCGGTCGCTCCCATTACTCGGTTCTCTGGATGAGTTTGGGGGATCTCAGGTGGGGTTGTCTGACCATGGTTTGTCCTTTGAGGTCCTGAGCCGAGCTGGGAAAACTGTTTTTTGTGACACCCCCCCCTTCCACGTGGCGTCAAGTGAGGGGTCCCATCCAAGCTATGAGACCTTCTCTTCATAGGATCGGCTGGCACATGCCTGCCTGACACACCTTAGTCAACGACTTTGGTGACCACATCCAGCTCACCTCGTGTTCACCTGCGCTCGTGGCTGACCTTCTGTTCGAGGGAGTGATCAGGACGCACCAGAGGGCGGTGGAAGACAAGTTGGGGATGCGGAGGATGTGCATCGATGTCGTGGCCTCAGAGATGCGACGCTCTGTCCAATCTCCGCTCGGTCGGGGATGTATCAGATTGCTCGCGTGTAACGGCACTAGGACTAAGGAGCGTGCTACCGAGCGAGGCGATCAGCTTCCTGACAATATTTGCCAACTTTGCCAAGCTGCTCCCGACAATTGAATGCACCGACTATGGCAGTGTCCGAGTGTCGACGAGCTCCGCCTGGAGGCTTGTGACGCGGACATCAGCTTCGAGTTTAGAGCCCCGTCGCGTGCTAGCAGCTGGTAGCGATATTGAAAAGTGTTGTTTTCCGATGGTATGTTCCCTCACCGAGGGGCGTGTTGCCGAGACCCTGCGAAAAGGGTCGTACCGACCATTTTTTTGTCAGGGGCCCCAGGTCCGAGCCCGTGTGCCATTGATGTTTATGGAGGTGGTTTCTGGGACGGTCCGTCCTTTAAGCATGTCTAGGGCGGGCTGGGGTTTTGTCTCAGTGAACCCGCAAGGGGAGGTTATCGCCTCTGTCTCGGGTGCTGTCGGAAGGCCGTCCCCCCAAACCTCTCAAGCGGGCGAGTACAGCGCCTACGCAGCTACTGCCCAATGCCTGAATGGGCCCACCACGGGCTATGCGGATTGCATAGGGGTCGTCAGGGCCCATATTTCTCCCAAAGCTGTGCGTTTTTCTCATGGGAAGAAGTATTCAGGCAGTGCGGTTTTCCCATCCAGTGCTCACTGGAACGAGGTGCGCAAGGTCAAAGCGCACGTGGCAGACTCTGCTGGCCTCTCTGCCACAGATCGGTTTTTAATGCTGGGCAGCGATGCAGCTGACAGAGCTGCGAAGTATGGAGTGTCATTACACCCGCAGGCCAATGCGGATTAGGTGGCGCAGGTAGACAGAGTCGTCTCAGCTGCTCGTGCCGTTTGCCGAGTAGCCGCAGCAGTGCTCCAGAGCTGGCCGAAGCTCGATCTCAGTGATGTCGCGCGAGCCATTCCCATTCTTCCTGCGTCCTCATCTGAGTCCTCCTTCGACCACCAATGGGAATGGCATCGCAGCGTGTGGCGTTCCGTCGCTCCTCGGAGCAACCACCTAGCAGTTGTTGCCGCGGCGAGCCTCCACCTGCTGTGCAAGAAATTTCGAAGTTGGGTCACCGCATGCTTGCCTTGCAGTGCAGCGACCAGTCTCCGCTCTTCGTCTATGGGAGATGTAAAGTATGCACCTGTCTCGGGAGAGTACTTAGATTGGGCCGCCAGTGCGATCCGAAATGCACTGGCCGTAACGACCTCGGTCGATGGCGGCTCATGACGCGTGGTCCCCACCCTAAGTTCAAAGGGATTAGTGTGGAGCCCATGCCCGATGGATGAGTAATCACTCTCCTCCCCCTTTTTCCCTCAGGTTACCTGTTGGGAAGCGTCAAGTGGAACACATCCTCCTCCTCATCCTTCTCCTCTTCCTCCTCCTCCTTCTCCTCTGCCTCTTCCTCCTCCTTCTCCTCCTCCTCCTCGTCCCACTCGTCCTCCTCCTTCTCCTCCTTCTTCTCCTCCTCCTCCTCCTCTGCATCCGCATCCACCTCCTTCTCCCTCTCCCTCTTCCTTTCCCTGTCCCTCTCCCTCTCCCACTCCCTCTCTCTCCCTCTGTCCCTCTCCCTCTCCCTCTCACTCTCCCTCTCCCTCTCTCTCTCCCTCTCCCTCTCCCTCTCTCTCTCCCTCTTCCTCACCCTCTCAGTCTCCCTCTCCTCCACCCTCTCCTCCTCCCTCTCCCTCTCCCTCTCCTCCTCCTCCCTCTCCTCCTCTCTCTCATCCTCCCTCTCCTCCTCCCCCTCTCCTCCTCCCTCTCCTCCTCCTTCTCCTCCTCCTCCTCCACCTCCCCTCCTCCCTCTTCTCTTCCCTCTCCTCCACCTCCTCCTCCTCCTCCTCTCCTCCTCCTCCTCCTCCTCCTCCACTCCTCCTCCTCCTCCTTGATCCTCTTCCCTCTCCTCCTCCTCCTCCTCCTCCACTCCTTCCTCCTCCTCTTCTTCTTCCTCCTCCTCCTCCAGCATCCTTGTCCTCCTCCCCCTCCTCCTCTTCCTCCTCCTCCTCCTCTTCCTCCTCCCTCCTCTCCTCCTCCTCCCTCTCCTCCTCCCCCTCTTGCTCCCCCTCCTCCTAATCCTAACTAATCCTCCTCCTCCTCCTCCACCTCCCCCTCCCTCTCCTCCTAGTAGATTCGAGAAGCCTCCAAGAGGGCGCCCCCTGGGCCTTACACAGGGCCCCAAGAAGCCCAATCAAAAGACGCGGAGGAAGACAAATACGAATCGGCCAGGCAGGACGTCCGGAGGAACCACACAACATTTCATACGAAATTGGACGCTCGGCGCTCGCAGCACCGCCGTTGGCCTTGTCGTGGCCTGCTCTAGGTTCCTTGTGCCGGCCCTGCTTCTTTGGAGGCAGACCAAGCCACTGTCCATTGAGGACTGGCCTCCTCCACTTCTACCTCCTCCTCTTCCTGCTCCTTCCTCGTCCATCATCATCACTATCACCACCACCACCATCACCATCATCATCATCATCATCATCATCATCATCATCATCGCTCATCAGCATCATTATCAGCAGCAACATCATCATCATCATCAGGATCATCATCATCATCATCATCATCATCATCAGCATCGTCATCATCATCATCATCATCACCATCATCATCACCATCATGATCATCATCATTATCATCCTCATAATCGTCGTCATCATCAACACCAGCATCAACATCAACATAACCTTCAAATTCAACATCAGCAATAACATCCACATCAACATCAACATCATCAATATACGCCTGTTGCAACTGCTCCACCTGCCTCATTCCCAACCCTCACGCTGTCCCTCGAAACTGCACCCGCAGGCCTGTCCCTGGGCGCGGTCTTGCCAGGATCCAGCCGCGATGAGCGAGGAGGCCCTCAGACACCCGAAAATGGAGGAAAAGACCTCCAAAGACCTAGGTCGTCGATCCTCGAGCTTCGATTCTCCTCCGCATGCCTCTTTTTCTTATTCTTCTTCGAGCTCGTGTTCAAACCGGTGCTGGCGCAAATCGTGATGCCACCGCCCGCGTTCCCCTCGTAAGGCCAACCGTCACCGTCAGATGATGGAAAAAGCTGTCTCCTCCTCCTCCTCTTCCTCCTCCTCCTCCTCCCCATCCAAGGCGGCACCACAATATACCCAGGTCCACCACCAAACGAGGTCATGGATAAGACCACACCGCGCGCGGAGGAATATCGACCTGAAACCGGCGGCACATACCCGATAGGCCCCCGACAGTGAAACCGCACGGTCATGGGCGGAGTGGGCTATCAGGCCACAATCGGCGGTGAATGGACGAAGTGGGGTCGATGCAACCCCTTCCTGCCTCTGCCTCCTGCCTTTTTGTCTGCAGGCCTCCCCCCGCATCGCCACCGCCACGCACTCCACGAGGGTCGCGCACAAGGCCGCCTGCCCTCTCAGAAGGCCTCCCGTCGTGCGTCTAAGCATCCACCCTCTGCGTTGCAAGCCACCCTGCGATCGAAGAAGCCGCCTCCTCTCAAAAGGCCCTTGCACTCTGACAAGCCAGGATGCCGCCTCAGGGCAGCAAGCAAACTCGGCCAAGAAAGCCTCGGCTGGGCGGGACCCGGCCGGCGGAACTCGGCGCGTGCCGCACTCGGCCGAGCGGTCTTCGACACGGGCCGGGCTCCACCTGGCCGAGCTCAGCTGGCCGAGCGCCGCCCGCCCAGCCGAACTGTTCGTGGCCGAACCTTTCGAATGTCTCAACAGGCGTCCCCCCTCGCGCCACCCCCCCACCCCCGCACGGCGCCGCCGCCCCCCGCACGCGGCGGTCGAGGTCCTTCCGCTCGGGCAGCTGCTCGTGCGAGCGGAAGATCTCGGCGGAGCGCGTCCAGCCCTCGGTGTCGACCAGGAAAATGTTCGGGCCGCTGTGGTCCTGGCGGGCTCTCCTCGGGCTCCTCCTCGAAGATCGAAGTTCCACGCAGTTGGGGCGAACGGTTTGGTGGTCAGTACGATACTGGTTACTGCTGTCTGCTCCCGCGGGTAGAATCGACCCAAACAGTGCGAACCACAATTTCGTAATCTACATGGTGGTTGGCCCGCTAGGCGGTTCACGCAGGACCCCAGTTTCGGTGACCACCATCTGGGTTCCAAAATAGTGGCTAGATAGAGGCTCTGACGTCTTAGTTCGATGGCTTCGAGCGGCTAATTACGCACACTGGCTCACACAACAACGCCCAAACCACTGTTTCGGAACTCGGAACGCTTTGGGCCGGAAGCAGTTCGGACCCCACGGGGGCAGACGTTCGGACTTTTCCCTGCGGCCCGAGGGCCGAAGTCCGAGGACACCGTGGCCATGACGACGCCGCCGCCGCCACAAGGTCAACCGCGCTTCGGGGCGTCTCTGGGGGCTTTCGTTGCCGAGGCTGCACGCGGCAACACGGGCCCCAAGAAGTGAGTTGGACCAACGAACTTGGTACGGAAATATTGAGTGCAATGTCCAAAGGCAAACGCTGTCCCACACCCACAGCGGCCGCTGTTCGACAGGCGGCCTTCCATCTCAAGTGGACACGTCCACGGCGGCGCGGTCAGCGAGCCCTGTTCACAATGAAGAGGAACTTCCGTTGGGCATCGTACCCGCTCTTTCCGTACCCACGTCGTTTGTGCCATATCCCGGGTGTGCGTGTGAACGGGGGTAGGGAGCCGAAAGGCCGAACCATCCGTCCGGAGGAGATGCGTACGGAAAGAAAGAATGACAGCGATGAAGGGTTCTGTCCCTCGGCCCTCGGCGCTGCACAGTCCTGAATACTTGTCATACATCCAGGATGTCCAGTGCCTGAGACGACATGGGGCAGCGGTAGAGAAGAGACAAAGTGTGGGAAAGAGAAGGGGCACACACACAGGGGCTTCATGGGGCTGCTCTTGAAAGGCGACGACCTGGAAGCGGCGTCGGCCCGGAAGGCGCCGGGGCCGCCGTGGCCCTGGCGGGCCCTCGGACGAGACGGTGGCGGGCAGGGGGGCGCCAGGCGGGGAGGAGGAGCGCCGGGGAGTCTCCGAGAACCCGCGGGTCTGAAGGACGCGTCGGGCGCGGTAGCCAGTGCGGAACGGTCCAGGGAGGCCGTAGGTGGAGTGGGGAGGAGTGAGGAGGACGAGGAGGCGGAGCGAGGAGGAGCGAGGAGGAGTGAGAAAGAGTGAGGGGGTGTGGGGACGGAGCGAGGGCGGAGGAGGGGGGGGGGAGGAGGGGGACGGAGAAGAACAGGCCTGGGCGGCCTGGCCTCGAAGAGGGGCAGGGTGAGTTCTTCCTCCTGGGCTCGCCTGGCCTCGAGCATGCCCAGAGGGTCCACGGTTGACGACAACTGTTGGGGCCTCTGGATGTCTCGAGAAACCTCTTGGTGGGGGAGGGGGGGGGGCCAGCATCCACCCCATGCGGGAAAAGAAAGAGGACGAGGACAACGACGAGGGGGGATGAGGAGAAGGAGTGAGGAGGGGCGTGGAGGGAAATGTAGGAAAACAGCAGGAGGATGTCCTCTCCTCTCCTCTCCTCTCCTCCTCCTCCTCCTCCAAAAGATCCTCGGCATCCTGCTCTAAATTCTCTTCCACGCCTTATCCGCCTCCTCTCCCCATCCTCCGCGATTCACCTTTTTCTGTACTCTTGTTTTCGTCTTCCACCCATACGCCATTACCCTCTTCAACGACTGTACCGCTGCGCCGACACTGGATACGGCAATACGTGAAGCAACACTGCCTCCCTGAATCTTCTCCCTCCTCTCTCTTCCTCGCGTCCTTCCCGAATCGGGGGCAAGGGGAGGGAGGTGCGCTGGCGGCGGATGCATTTGGGCCCAGGTGGGAGGCTCACGTGTCCAACAACAACGCTGCTGCCACAAGCGCTAGCCGACGCGTCTCGGACAGCCGCTGGGAGCGGCAGCTGGCAAACGCACGACGAAGAGAGGGGATGTGAGGGGAGTAATTACGGGAGGAGGGGCGTGGGAGAGGAAGGGAAAAGACGAGCAGCGAAGTGGAAGGGGGTTGGGGAGCAAAGAAGCGGGAGGGGATGAAAAGGAAGGATGCGAACGAGGTTCCTCCTCCTCCTCCTCCTCCTCCTCCTCCTGATCCCCATCCTCCTCTTTGTTTTCAATACATTCCCCTGTCACACCACCAAGCGTTTGCTAAGGGTTTCTCCTAGGACGTCGTCTCAACTTGCCGCATCGGCGTTGGAATTCCCACCAAATACATGGATGGAATACAAGTTGCTTTCAAACTGCGTCTGTAGCCCTTGTTTCCGCAAATCCTTGTTTTTCCCCACATCCTAAGTGGGGTTCTTGTTTTCTCTGCACACCCTCCGCGCAGGATCTCTCCTCCTCCTCCTCCCTCTCCTCTCCTCCTCCTTGCTTCCTCCTCCTCATCATGATCATCTCTTCCTCACCCCCCCTCCCTCTCAATCTCCCTCTCATCATCATCATTATCATCATCACCACCATCATCATCATCGCACTCATCATCACTCAACGTCATCATCATCATCACTAACCCACCCACCCACCCACCAACCCACCTACTCACTCACTGACTCACTCACTCCCTCACTCATCACCGTCACTCGCTTATGTCACCCGAGGAAGCCTCAGGCGGGAGCCCCTTTCCTCTGGGTCCCGCACTTCATGTTGGTAATCCGATCGGGTCATCGGCAACCTGTAACTGTAATCACTTTTCGGCTCCTCGGGCCTGAAATTGGAGGAAGTATCAAGCGGGAGCCTCGTCTGTGAGTGAATTGTGGGGAAGTCTCAGGCGGGAGCCCCCTCCCTATGGGTCCGGCACTTCATGTTGGTAATCCGAGCGGGGCATCGGCAACCTGCCATTGTCGTCACTTTTGGGCTCCCCAGGCTTGAATTTGGAGGATGTAGCGAGCGGGAGCCTCGTCTGTGAGTGAATTGTGCGGATATCTTAGGTGGGAGCCCCCTCCCTATGGGTCCGGCACTTCATGATGGTAATCCGAGCGGGTCATCGGCAACCTGTGACTGTCGCCACTTTTGGGCTCCCCAGGCCTGAATTTGGAGGAAGTATCAAGCGGGAGCCTCGTCTGTGAGTGAATTGTGAAGAAGTCTCAGGCGGGAGGCCCCTCCCTATGGGTCCTGCACTTCATGTTGGTAATCCGAGCGGGTCATCGGCAACCTGTAACCGTCGTCACTTTTGGGCTCCCCAGGCTTGAATTTGGAGAAGGGATCAAGCGGAAACCTCGTCTGTGAGTGACTTGTGAGGACGTCTCAGGCGGGAGCCCCCTCCCTATGGGTCCCGCACTTCATGTTGGTAATCCGAGCGGGTAATCCGCCGAGGAAAATCGATTTGCTTGCCCCGACCAGTGGGAAGGGGAGGAGCGCGCGGAGAAGAAGCAGGGGAAGGACGAGGACGGGGAAGGGGCAGGGAAGGGGTGATGATGAGGAGGAAGTGGAGAAGGAGGAGGAGGAGAAATAGAAGGAGGGGGAGTAGGTGAAGGCAGAACGGCGGGAGGGAGGAAACTGTCCGTCAGGGCGAAGAAGGACCCCACATGAGAATATGTTTACATTGCCCTTACCCTTTTCCTCCTCGCCCTGACGGACAGTCTCCTCTCGCCCGCCGTTCTGCCCTCACCTACTCCCCCTCCTTCTATTTCTCCTCCTCCTCCTCCTTCTCCACTTCCTCCTCATCATCACCCCTTCCCTGCCACTTCCCCGTTCTCGTCCTTCCCCTGCCTCTTCTCCGCGCGCTCCTCCACTTCCACCTGGTCGGGGCAAGCAAATCGATTTTCCTCGGCGGATTACCCGCTCGGATTACCAACATGAAGTGCGGGACCCATAGGGAGGGGGCTCCCGCCTGAGACGTCCTCACAAGTCACTCACAGACGAGGCTCCCGCTAGATCCTTCCTCCAAATTCAAGCCTGGGGAGCCCAAAAGTGACGACAATGGCAGGTTGCCGATGACCCGCTCGGATTACCAACATGAAGTGCAGGACCCATAGGGAGGGGGCTCCCGCCTGAGACTTCCCCACAATTCACTCACAGACGAGGCTCCCGCTTGATACTTCCTCCAATTTCAGGCCCGAGGAGCCGAAAAGTGATTACAGTTACAGGTTGCCGATGACCCACTCGGATTACCATCATGAAGTGCCGGACCCATAGGGAGGGGGCTCCCGCCTGAGGCTTCCTCGGGTGACATAAGCGAGTGACGGTGATGAGTGAGGGAGTGAGTGAGTCAGTGAGTGAGTAGGTGGGTTGGTGGGTGGGTGGGTGGGTTAGTGATGATGATGATGATGATGACGTTGAGTGATGATGAGTGCGATGATGATGATGGTGGTGATGATGATAATGATGATGATGATGAGAGGGAGATTGAGAGGGAGGGGGGGTGAGGAAGAGATGATCATGAGGAGGAGGAGGAAGCAAGGAGGAGGAGAGGAGAGGGAGGAGGAGGAGGAGAGATCCTGCGCGGAGGGTGTGCAGAGAAAACAAGAACCCCACTTAGGATGTGGGGAAAAACAAGGATTTGCGGAAACAAGGGCTACAGACGCAGTTTGAAAGCAACCTGTATTCCATCCATGTATTTGGTGGGAATTCCAACGCCGATGCGGCAAGTTGAGACGACGTCCTAGGAGAAACCCTTAGCAAACGCTTGGTGGTGTGACAGGGGAATGTATTGAAAACAAAGAGGAAGATGGGGATGGCAGGTTGCCGATGACCCGCTCGGATTACCATAATGAAGTGCCGGACCCATAGGGAGGGGCCTCCCGCCTGAGACTTCCACACTTCACTCCCAAACGAGGCTCCCGCTTGATACTTCCTCCAAAGTCAGGGCTGAGGAGTCCAAAAGTGGCGACAGTCACAGCTTGCCGATGACCCGCTCGGATTACCAAGATGAAGTGCGGGCCCATAGGGAGGGGGCTCCCACCTGAGGCTTCCTCACAATTCACTCACAGACGAGGCTCCCGCTCGCTACATCCTCCAAATTCAGGCCTGAGGTTCCCAAAAGTGGCGACAGTTACAGGTTGCCGATGACCCGCTCGAATTACCAACATGAAGTGCGGGGCACATAGGGAGGGGGCTCCCACCTGAGACTTCCTCGGGTGACATACGCAAGTGACGGTGACGAGTGAGTGAGTGAGTGAGTGAGTGGGTGGGTGGGTGGGTGGGTGGGTGGGTGAATGATGACGATGATGATGATGTGGTGATGAGTGCGATGATGATGATGATGATGATGATGATGATGATGAAGATGATGATGATGATAATGATGATGCTGATGCTGATGCTGATGCTGATGCTGATGCTGATGCTGATGCTGATGATGATGATGATGATGATGATGATGATGACGATGATGATGATGATGATGATGATGATGATGATGATGATGATGATGATGATGATGATGATGATGATGATGTGAAGGAGAGTGAGAGAGGGGGGTAAGGAGGAGATGATGAGGAGGAGGAAGCAAGCAGGCGGAGAGGGGAGGGAGGAGGAGGAGGAGGAGGAGGAGGAGGAGGAGGAGGAGGAGGAGGAGAGATCCTGCGCGGAAAGTGTGCAGAGAAAACAAGAAATCCACTTAGGATGTGGGGAAATACACCAGACTCACGGATTGACGGCGACACGTTTGCGGAATTGAAATCCCGCTTTAGGATCCGCTGATTCCACGACCCGCAGTTCAGCATGGTACAAAACCTACACGGATGGCAAAGGCTGCTCGTTTTAACGGTCCGGAAATTGGAACAGTCCGAAAACAACTTCACGGATGGAAGGCAAACCGGTCTCCACTGGAGGCTGTCGGTGAACACTCAATTTGCTTGTATGAGTCCTCTTGCTCTGAGCTTTCATGTCTTTTGAATCGCACAACGGAGTCCCACCTCCGGCCAGACGGGCGTTCGTCTGCCAAAAGGAGCGCTTCCCGCAATGCCAAGGAACACATACGTGTAGGGACTCATGAGGACGGGAGGATGGATCGCAAATCGCTGAGACATCCTAGGGGTCACTCTGGCCCTCTTCGCCCTTCTGATCCTGGTCCTGTTGTGCTCACTTGTCCTCGTCCTCCTCCTCGTCCGCCCCCTCGTCGTCCTCCTCCTCGTCCACCTCCTACACCTCCTCCTCGAGCTCGCCCTCGTCCTCCTCCTCGTCCGTCGTTCGGCCTCCTCGTCCTCCTCCTCCCCCTCCTCCTCGCCCTCCTCCTCATCCTGCTGGACCGGAGCGTCTCCTCGATGTGCCAGCCGTGCAACGTGTTCAAGTCGACGTCCTCCCCGGGCGAAGAGGGAGCAGGGGCCAGCCAGCCTGCACAGGGGGCGGGTGGGCCTTAGGTGGAACCCCTATGGGGCCACGAACTGTGTGAAGGGTGTGCCAAAATGGGGCGAGGCCGCCATGCAAGTTCCGCCACTGGGACCTTAGGTGTAGCTCCCTATGGGGCCGCCATGCGAGATCCGCCACTGAGACCTTAGGTGGAGCTCCCTACGGTGCCACGAAACGTGTGAGGGGTGTGCCAAAATGGGGCGGGGCCGCCATGCGAGTTCCGCCACTGGGACTTTAGGTAGAGCCCCCTACGGGGCCACGAAACGTGAGAGGGGTGCGCTGAAATGGGGCGGGGCCGCCATGCGAGTTCCGCCACTGGGACCTTAGGTGGAGCTCCCTACGGTGCCACGAAACGTGTAAGGGGTGTGCCAAAATGGGGCGGAGCCGCCATGCGAGTTCCGCTACTGGGACCATAGCTGGAGCTGCCTATGGCAGCCACGAAACGCTGTCACTGGGTGGATGAAGCGCAAGGAAGGAAGGAGGAGGGGGAGGGGAGGCAGCGGGAGGAGAAGGAAGGAGGACGCGGGCGCTGCCTCTTCAAAACGAGGACCAACACCACAGGATGGTTGGGAACAATACAACATGCACCTCGCGGCAGAATCTGGATCGTGCGCGGCCATCCCGCGATTACTGCCAGATGGTGACGGTGACGGTGGCGCATGGCCTGCTGTGCGCAGGCCCATCAGACACAATGATGAGCATTGGTTTTCGACAAGAATGGCGGAGGCCGACATGTTTCCCGATGTGTGCTGTCACGTGCGCAGGCGCACCTG
>CAUYUJ010000259.1:137191-179691 GCA_963575745.1 Prorocentrum cordatum | reverse complement strand
AATTGGGAGTCCCCAAACGTGGTGGCGACAACACAGGGCGATGAGTCTCGGGCGATTTGGTGTCACCACCCGGTTTGGGGACTCGTGTGCTTCTTCGAAGATGTCCCGAACGCTGGTGGGCCCAGGAGTCACAAAACCATGCGGCGACCCCGAGCTCCAAGACCCGGCGGTGCCTACTTTTTGGGGTGATTCCAAATCACAACCTGATACCTCACCACATGGTTTGTAGGAGAGCCCAGAATCGAATCGATAAGTCGGATCGGCGATCGACAGAAATCGGGTCGGAGGGATCGGCACCCGAGTCGGGAAAAGTCGAATCGGCGGAAATCGAAAGGCTAGTACGCCTCCACTGAGGATTCGGAGCCCAACATCGGAATCCCAACTCCTCGAATCCAATCGAAACGGAAGCCATCGAAGTCGAATCGAATCAAATCGGAGGAATCGATACGAGCCCTGGGTTTGGGGGCTCCCAACAGAGGCGCCCCCTCCCCGCTGCTACCCGGACCTGGGAGAGAGAGCCGAAGCACACGCGAGGGTTGGGTCGGGCATGCCCTCCTGCAGGCGGATCTTGGACGAACAATCAAACATAGCAAAAAATCAGACCCCCAACAAGGTCAAAAATAGTCGGCAGATCGTCACCGGACTATTGTTGCATTATTTTTGAACATTCCTCCTGCAGGGGGGCACGCCCGACTTCAAACCTGGGAGCGGGAGCCGCACCACACGCGAGGGGGCTCCCGCTCAGCAGCGGATGGGCGAGGCCCGTCATCGCCGCGCCCCGCCCAGGGAGGCGCCCCGAGGCCGCGCCGCGGTGGCCGCGGGAAGGGACAAGGGGCCACGCTGGGTGGGGGGCACCGAGAACTCCGCGGCGGAGCTACAAAAGTTATTACCCGTCGGTCGGAAGAAGCAGGTAGAAAGCATGAAGTAGGACGGCGTTGAAAGTAGAGTGGGTTCCGTCCGCTCTCTACGAAGGACGAAAAAGGTGCAGCCACTCGATCATTGAAGCATAAAGGCGGTCCACAAATACCTACTTTCAACGACGGGTATGTGTGTGTGCGTGTGTTGTTTGTACCGATACCGCTGATTCCCAGACCTCTCCTGGGGCGCGTTCTGACTAGGATTTCGAGGCGAGTCCAGCGGCGGCGACGTGGCCCAAAAAGGGGAAAACGAGAGAAGGGTCTGCGCGGATTCCTTGGACCTGCGCAGGACTTCCCTCCCTGGCGCGCGGAGCGCGCCAGGGGCGGCGCCGGAGGCGCCGCCTGGGGGGGGGACCCAGCGCGGATCCAAAGATTCCGCGCGAAACGCCCACAGTTTGTTGATGGCGAGCATCGCCGACGCATCGGCGATGCGGCGCGATCCTCGGACCCCATCTGCTCGGACCCCACCTGGGATGCTCTCCTCCTCCTCCTCCTCCTCCTCCTCCTCCTCCTCCTCCTCCTCCTCCTCCTCCTCCTCCTGGGACGCCAGCAGGGCGGCTCCCTTCTCGGCGCACCGCGCTGCGGGGCGCGGCCGAGGCGCCTATGCCGCAACGCGTGCGGCGCGCGCGCTCCGGGCGGGTTCCCGCTGGCGCGCTGGGGCGAGACTGAAGGGACAACAAGCGTTAAGTCGGGCATGTCCCTCTACCGGAGGAATGTTGAAACAAACTCCCCCCCAAAAAAACATGGGGACGATTGCAGCACTATTTTTGTCAATGTTTGAGCATGTTTTGGCTGTGTTGTATTTTTCGTAATACAATCCGCCTGTAGGGGGACACGCCCGACCTAAAACAAACGACCACAACCACATCAAGGACACTTTTTCTTCGTCGGCGGGGATGCAAAGAAGCTGCTTCAGCGGATGGCGATTCGGGGCGACCGAAAATCGAATTAACCAGCGTTCAAGAGGGGGAGCAGGGGGGAAGGGGCGGCCGCGCGGAGGACAGGAGGAGGGGGGGGGGGCACTCCGACGCGAAGACTTCCGTGTCGAGTGGGCTGGTGCGACCAGCAGCGGCACCGGGGCAAACCCTGGGGGATGTCCTGCGCAGGCCACGCAACATTCCGCAACACTAGAGGACTCCTAGATGGGGTCCGAGTAGATGGGGTCGGAGGATCTCGCCGCATCGCCGATACATCGGCGATGCATCGCCGATGCATCCGCGATGCACTTGCGACGTCGGCGGTGCATCGGCGACGTCGGCGTGGAGAAAACTGGGCCCCACATCGAACCCGCATCGCCGATGCATCGCCGACGCATCGGCGATGCGGCGCGATCCTCCGACCCCATCTGCTCCGACCCCATCTAGGAGGCCTAGAAACACCGAAACCAGCTTCGGACGGGTCGTGGTCGATCCGGGGGCCCAGGATGCCCCAACTCGACCACAACCACAGCCAGCGTGCCCACGTCGAGGTCGGCGGGTTCTCCCCTTGAGGGGCCTCCCCGAGCCAACACGCTGCTGGGGAAGCCGAAGGGTACCGATACCGCCAGTGGGGAGGAGGAGGAGGAGGAAGAGGAGGAGGAGGAGGAGGAGGAGGAGGAGGAGGAGGAGGAGGGGGAGGAGGAGGAGGAGGAGGGGGAGGAGGAGGAGGGGGAGGGGGAGGAGGAGGAGGAGGAGGAGGAGGAGGAGGGAGGAGGAGGAGGAGGAGGCCCGGACCTCTGCAGGGAGCGTTGTGGCGAGAAGGCCCCAGCGAATCCAGCGGGGGCGACGACGGCCCCCCGGCAGGATGCCCGGCACGAGCTGGGAGAGAAAGGAAGCTGGCGCTGTGGGCACCTCTCCCCGCCACGAAGTTACTCCAGATTTCGTAATAAAGGGAGGGGGGTCTCATTTCTGGGGGGGTCTCTTCCAAGCTATCTTGGAGGGCCTGGGGGGGGTCTGGGGACGATGTTTTGGAGGGTTCTCCCACGGGGGGGCGTCTGAAATGGCTTGTCTTGGAGGGTCCAGACCCCCTCCCTGCCACGAAGTTAGCTCTGGTTGTGCTTTTCGGGTCGGGCGAAAGGGGGGGATAGCAAAGGGGGGGGGGTGAGAATCAGCTCACGTAGCTGATTATCCCGGCGCCCCCCGGCGCCGGAGGCGCCCATGTATCGAGGAATGGGCCCCTCGGTGGGGCCGAAACTGGCTGCATGCAGCAAATTTCGTAACCCCCCCTTTCCCAATCCCCCCCTTTCGTCCGGCCCGAGCTTCTCTGTTGTGCCTAAAGCCGCCGTAGGAGGCCTCCCGGATGGGGTCCGATTGGATGGGGTCGGAGGAGCGCGCCGCATGGGCCGCTGCATCGGCGATGCACCGAGGATGCATCGGCGATGCACTGGCAACGTCGGCGCAACATCGGCGACGCCGGCGTGGGGAGACACGGGCGCCACACCCAGCCGCATCGCCGATGCACCGGGGATCCGGAGCGATCACGATCCTCCGGAGCGATGCGACCCCATCCTCAGGAGGCCATGGAGACCGCCGCCCACGCACGCGGCGCGCGGCCCGCGCGGCGCCCTCGGCGCGCTCGGCGCGCGGACTGGGCGGCCGGCGGCCGAGGGCCTGGCGCGGAGGGGGGGCGGGGCGGCACAGCGCGGAACGCGGGGCCGTCGTCGTCGTCGTCGTCGTCGTCGTCGTCGTCGTCGCCATCTCTCATACTCACCACCGCCCCAGACCGCACGCGTCTAGAGAGGGGGCGCAGCAGAGCCACAGGAAAGCGCGGCTTCGACAGCCACAGCAACACTGAGGAAACAGGCAACCCACGGCCAGGAAAGGCGCGGCGAAGCAAAGACACATAGGAACGCTCACCGCTTGCTGCGGCTCACAGCTCGATAAATCTACGTCGGGGATGTCCCGTGACAGGCGGCTTTTGGAAGAGAACTGGAAAACAGTCCAAACATATTCAAGCATGACCAAAACATGGAAAACCTTCGTCATAATCAGAGTGAGGGGGCTGAACGGTCTTTCATTGTCCCTGGGTGCGTGGCTGGAAAAGGACTTCGTGGTGAGAAGTATGTTTGTTGCAACGTTGTTGATGTTATTGTTTTTGTTGTTTGTGTTGTTGTTGTTGTTGTTGCTGCTGCTGCTGTTGTTGTTGAACATTATTTATTCGAAAGAATAATTATTGTTGGGCCCCCTGGTGCACGCCCCCCCCCCCCCGCGCCTAGGCCGCAGCCACATTTTCATAATTTTCGTGAGGAAGCCTCAGGTAAAACGATGTGATCCAGATCCGGTTGTTTTGTTGTAATCCGTTTTCCCTTGCAAAAAACACTATAAAATGACATTTCTTGTTCTAATATAATCAAATTTCAAGAATCCCTTGCAAAAAATAAGGTAAAGTGGACATTCGCGCGCGCAAGACGAAATCCTTCCAAAAGCTTAGTGTTCGGAGCGATTTTAACATAAAAACATCAAAAAACCAATGGTTTTTCAACAAAAAAATGTCAAAATCTCATCCCGCGCGCTCTTGCGGATTCGTAGGAAACCCAACACTTTTTAAACATTTCTGTCAAACGGGCTTTTGCGAGCAACTTTTTCGAACTTCTGCGACAACGGTTGCGCACCTGCCAGGGCCATCATCCCTGTCAAATAATACCATGCGGGACACATTCGTTTTTTCTTCGCGCGCGCACGCCGTCGTCGTCGGCCGCGGGGCCCTGAATAGTAGCCACGGTCGTCCGCATGCCACGAAGTGAAGTGTCCGAACGTCATAGGGCGGGAAGCTGGGTGTGGGTGGTGGCGAAGAGTCGTTTGGAAATTTGGTAGAGCTTGAACCGGCCCCCCCACAAAGTGGGGGTATTGCCCGCCTCCTATGAAAACCCTGGCACTGGTGAGAACGGAGTGTCCCCAGTCTTAAATGATTGTTGTTGTTGTTGTTGTTGTTGTTAAACTCTCATTTCTGAAAATAATTATAGTTTATCCCCCCGCCTGGTCATTGTATTTGTCACTTGAACTGTCCCTCCCGGGGCTCGCACCCTGTTTTTATTTTATCCAGGAAAATATTGAAGCTCAAATTGCATCGTTGGCCCCAAATTTAGAACAATAGCAACAACGGTTCCCGCCTGCTACTTGCTCACATATTGAAGAATCGCGCCCTCGCTTGGGACCTCCTGGCAATTTACCGCAGAATTGCGGCTCCCGCTCGATACTTCTTGACAATGTATCGCAGAATCGCGTTCTCGCTCGGGACTTCGTCGCAATTTACCACCGAACCGCTTCGCTTGATATTTCCTCACAATTGGTTCAGATGCCGGTCCTCGACACTCAGGAATCGCGCTCCCGCTACATATTGCCTTGCGGTTCAAGCAGGACGCACGCTTCAACGACCCACCCGCTCGACCCGCCCGACCAGCCCGTTAATAACTGCAGTCGCCGCCCGCTGCCCTTCGCCCGCGTTCGATGCCCCTCGCTGCTCGTACTGGTTCCGCGGTCGCCTTCGCTCGCCTTCGTAGCCCCGTTGCTGCCCTCAGTCGCTCCGTCGCTGCCCTTCGTAGCCCTGCATTATATGCCCTTCGTGGCCCCAGCTCGCACGCGCCCGTCGTGGCCCCATACGCATGCCCTTCGTAGCCCCGCTGTCGCCGTTCGTGGCCCCGTCGCTGCCCTTCGTGGCCCCTTGGCTGCCCTCAGTGGCCCCGCGCTGTCGCCTTTACGGCCCCGTATAAGAATGCCCTTCGTGGCCCCCGCTCGCTCACGCCCGTCGTGGTCCCATATGCATGCCCTTCGTGGTCCCGCTGTCGCCCTTTGTGGCCCCCTCGCTGCCCTTCGTGGCCACAGTGCTGCCCTCAGCGGCCCCGTCGCTGCTCTCTGTGGCCTCGGATTGTATGCCTTTCGTGGCCCACGCTGGCTTCTCTCACTATTTACTCAAGAATTGTGCGATCGCTCGAGCCTTCATCGCGATTCATGCAGGACCCACGTTTCAGCAACCCGCCTGTTCGACCTCGTCGCCTGGGCCCGCCTGCCCGACATACCCGCTATGGGTCTGTCCACACGATCTGCCCGTCTGTTTCTACCACTTGTGTTCTGCTCCTTACCCCCCTCCTGCTAATTTCTTTCGTGCTCCATTACTATCCCTTCCCCTTCCACCCGTCCTCTCTTCCCTTGTTTTAGGGGCTGAAGACGCATGGCAGGTAAGGAAGGTATACCCCCAAGGGGGTGCGATCGAAGACGACGAGGGCGGGTACCGAGTTATTGTGTCATACGCATTAACTAGCACGTGAGCAGATAGGAGCGAACAATTTTAAAATGATTGCTGTTGTTGATGTTGTTGTTTGTTGTCGTCGTTCCACCCGCGACCCACCGGCGACCCACTCCGCGACCCACCCCGCGACCCACCCCGCGACCCAACCCCGCGACCCACCCGCGACCCACCCGCGACCCACCCCGCGACCCACCCGCGACCCACCCACCGACCCACCGGCGACCCACTCCGCGACCCACCCCGCGACCCACCCCGCGACCCAACCCCGCGACCCACCCGCGACCCAACCGCGACCCACCCCGCGACCCACCCGCGACCCACCCACCGACCCACCGGCGACCTACCCGCGACCCACCAGCGACCCACCCCGCGACCCACCCGCGACGTGCCCCGCGACCAATGCGCGACCCATCCGCGACCCACCAACGACCTACCTGCGACCCACCCCGCGACCCACCCTCAAGGGACGAAAAACCACCCGGACCCGACAATTGGCGTTTGCTATAACGGCCCTTGGCGTTGACTAAAAACCCATGCCCTGTTCGATCCATTCCTTGTGTGCGTTTTCTAAACGGCTTCGCTTGTCGGGGTGGTTATTCTGGAATGGTCTTTCTAACCTCTACACCCGCGACCCACCCGCGACCCAACAGCGACCCACCCGCGACCAACCCACATTGACTCAACGAAAAAGTCGGCGCCTGCGGCGAGCTCGTTGCATAATTTGTGAAATTGTGGCGCCTGCGGCGGGTTTCTCCGAGAGTCTCGTACACTGCCGACGTCCCCTCCACCCCTTCACTGTTATCCGCATCTGCGGGGTGCCAAGTACTTTTAACGATTCTCGAATACACCTCCTGTAGAGGGACATGTCCGACTTAACGGTGGATCCGTCCGACAAACATGGGACAACAGCTTGTCGGCGACGTGGAAAAACGACGCGTCGGCCAACGGGGACTCTCCCTGTCTTCGTGACGCCCCTGCAAATCTGGATTGGGGAACAGCCCATTCGCGGCCAGGGACCGCGTGCCTTTTGCCCTTGTTCCGCCTCCAGGGGGCCTCACCGGGAACGGGGGCCACTCAAAAAAAACACGACCCGGGGTGAAACACCAGCCCTGGGAAAACGGTCGGGGCTTCAAGGAAGCGCGGGCCCCAAAGATGCTCACCACCACCACCTTCGCCCCCCTTTCCGCCTTTTCCCGCCGCCTCCTGTTTCGCTTCCTTCTGATCTAAGAAAAAGGGGGGGGAGGGAAGCGGTGGAAGTGTGCATTCTTGGGCCCCATAGGCCGGAACACGTTGATTGATCCTCGTTGGCATTTTATTACCATTCATAATCTTAACAACGATTTTTATATCCGATTAAAGCAACTTGCTAAAATAAGAAAAACACGTATGGGGGAACAGGACAGGCGGATCGGCAGCGGAACACCAAGGGGAAGGGACGAGCAAAAGAGCGGAGCAACCAGCCGCAAGGGGCAGGAAAACGGGTGGGATGATGACGGTGGCGCGGGGCATGGTGATGTTTAGCAAAAGAATAGGCTGGTGACGGCGAAAAAGATGCCCATGAAGATGAGGATTCTGGTGAAGATGGCATGGAGATGACGACTATGACGAAGACGATGGCGATGCATATACTGATACTGGTGACCATGCAAATGATGATGATGGTGATGATGGCGATGGTCATGAAGACGATCTTTTCGATTATGCTTATTTGCGGCCGAGGCGCGGCGCGGCCCGTGAACGAGGCTCGAACCAGGACCCTCCAGCGCCCTTCCTCGACAAAATCACCAGCGTGATGAGCTGCTGCCAAGACCTGGTGCCCACGTGCTCGGCGCTCTCAGTCAGCTGCATCAGCTCATCGCGCGCGTTAACTGGTAATCACTGAAAATGCCAGCGCCTATATCAGCTCCACTCCCTTCGCCGTGCTCCTCGCCGCCGCGTCGGTGGCGCGGCCCAGCGCCTCTGTGGCGATGAACGCTCCAGTCCTCCTCCATGGCCACCCCCCATCCAGAGGTCGCGAGCGCCGAGCAGATCCGCCCTCGGCGTCGAGCTCGCCCACTCCTTCCTCTATTGCGCCGACGCTTCGCCAATGCATTGGAGCACGCCGCGTGCCCCCTTGCAATGTATGCGAATCTCGTTGTCGCGTCTCGGCAGGCCTTCGCCCCCCGATAGAACTTCCCTGCCCATCACGCGCCTGACGGGCACCCCCGCCACCTCCGCGCCCAACTGCCGCCGCTGCGCGCTGCCCACGGCATTGATCTCGCCGAGCGCTGGCGTCCACTTCCGCTTTGCTGCGCCGCAAGCTGGACGACGCCGCCAGTTGGCATCGCGCCGACGATGCCCTTGCGCGGGCTCTCCAGCTCGGACGCCTGCGCCCCCTCGCCCTCGCGCCGCAGCGCCTGCGGCAGCAGGGGTGGCCGAGCCCCGCCATCTGGAGGGCTCGCCCCAGTCGGCCCCGACGCCCGCCCCCAACGTGGAAGCGGCGGGGCTGGAGTTCAAGCGCTCGCCGCGCCAGCGATCGCGCCGACCGCCCTCCAACTCGATCTGTTCCACCGCTCGTGCCCAGCTGCCGCGCCAGCTGCTGGGCCCCCTGGGCGCGACGTCGTCGAAGTGACACGCCGCCGCGTTCTGCGCGCGCCGCGGTGGCGAACGCCACGCTTCGCCGCCCTCTTTCGCCGCAGCCCCGAGCTCCATCTCCCGCGGCGCGCCCCTCTCGCCCCCGCTCAGGCCGAGGAGCTCGTCGGGCCCCCCTCCGCCACGGGCGGCGCCCGTGCCCCGGGCCCCTCGCAGTCGCCCTCCCCCCCCCTCGTCGCCGCTTGTCTCGCGGTCGCCAAATCAGCCCCCCGCGTCGGCATGCCCCGCGCCGACCCCGGGGAATTCTTGGCACCTGACCTCGCGCACTCCCAACTCTGGCCCTTGAAGGAGGGGGGCTCAGATGGCCCGGCCGCCACCCCCGCCCCCCTCAAGGCCCGTTCGCCCCTCGCTTCTTCCCGCGACCAAACCCGCCTGCCGGCGGGGTCGGTCGCCCGCGCGGGCGCGTTTGGCAGGGGGCGGCGTCGGCGCGCGGGGCGCCCCCAGCGCTGCTGCCTCTGCGTCTCCTCGTAAATGTATTCGAACTCCGCAGCGATCTCCTGGGCCCACTTGACCCACGCAGACGCGCCCCGCAAGATCGGGAACGACTTCGAGAGCACCGCGCTGTCAAGCACCCTCGCCCGGCCCCGCGCGCAGGCGCGCAAAATGCCTGCTGGCGCGCGCGCCTCCGCGATGGAATTCACGAACCACCCGGCCCCTTTTCAACTGGAGCGGCTTCACGTTCCTATCGCCAATCACTGCCAGTGGCCCTTCCGCGACCCCGCGCCATCGATGCCACCCTCGGCACGTTCGTCTTTCTCTTCTACAATTTCTCGCCCCACAAACCGATGAACGATGCGAAGCATGCGCCCATGATCATCACCGCCAGCCCTTCCACGCCCAGTTGAGCACCGCCAGGTCAGAAGTCGACGGGCCCAACTTTCCAGTCGCTGTCCAACTGTCGCAGCCACGACACATGCGACTGCTCGGCCGCCATGCGCCTCGGGCTCGTCGCCGCGAAGTGCGACCTGCTCGCAGCGACGACCTCTCGCGCGAGCTCACTGCGCTTGTCCTATTCGGCTGGCGTCACTACAGCCTTGCAGACTCGCATGCCCATGAGCTGCAGGATCTCTATGCTGCCCGAGCTGCCCACGTGCGTTTCTGGGAATATAACTCCGCCGTCCTTCAGGTCGTCGAGCCCCCCCTCGGACCCCGGGCCCCGCGTCGAAATGCTCTGCGCGAAGATGGCGCGGTAGCCCTCCTCGCGGTTGGTTCCCGTTGGGGCCGCCGCCCTTCGCTCGCGCCGCAGGCACGGCTGCCGCCGTAACGTCATTCTCATTCTGCAACTCCTCATCCCCCTCCTAACTCGCGTTGCTGACCATCGCCTGCGCCCCGGCAGTCGCAATCCGGATCGCCGAAGATGCCGCCGCGCCAGGCGCCGCCCCCCCTGCCGGCACTCCTGCTTCTCCTCGCGGTTTGGAGGCCCCCTCGACATTCCCTGCTGCGCAGACACACGTCCTTCGAGCGTCTCCGCTGCTGATGCAATAGCCTCCTAGGCCGCGGCCCCGCCGCCGCGGCGCCCTCGCAGTGGCCCAAGCCGCCCATCCTCAAGGCCCCTGGGCCCAACCCCTCCACGTCCATCTCCAGGTCGCAGTCGCAGAGCATCGCCGCGATAGGCAGCGCGGGCACGCCCCCAACCCCTCCTTGGCGCGACGGTTGAAACCCGAGAAGGCGTCGCCGCAGCTCCACCTTGACGCAACCCCTTGCGTGAGAAACCTGCACCGAGCGGACCATGAAGTCCTTCTCCGCCTGCTCGCGTTCTGAGCGAAATCACACTCGCCGACGGCATGGCTCCTGCTGCTCGCACGCGGACTTCTGCGCTGCGACCTCAACTGCTCGACGTGCTGCTCGCGAGCCCAGGGCTGGTTGATGAGATCCACCTCCTGCAGGCGTCGGTGCCACGCTGTTGAAAAAACTCCTCGGCGCGGTTCTTGCCATTCCCTTTTCGAGCAGCACCACCAGTTCGAAAGCCAAGGTGGAGGTGCCATGGGTTTTGAAGTCCTTCTCGTAGTTTCGCCGTGGAGGCCAGGCTGAATTTCCACTGGCGATTTGGTTCCCGCTCTTTGCCGCCGCACTTGCACTCGTAGCCTGCTCTTGCCAATTGATCAGTCCGGAACCACTTGCCGCACTTGGCGCTCTGGCGGTCGGCAGTAATTCCACCGCCGCTGATCACTTGACCCTAGCTCCTGGGTCTGATCAGCAAACGTCCACTGCTGTTGCCGTAGCTGTCGAGACGCCACGGGGAAAGCTGAACCTAAAGTAACCGTCGCTAAAAAAACTCCGTGTTCCACCGTGCTGGTTGCCGCCACAGGTGCAGCCACCGCCAAAGCCGTCACAACCGCGAAGACAAGAGAAATCGAAGCCATGGTCGCGTTCCACCTGACAATATTTAGGGTGTGGGAAGAAGCCGGGATTTCAATATCCCCGAAAGGTCCAAAAAGGTTCGGCCTTCGGCGTCAGAGCGGTCCTGCACCTCGGAACGCCCAGGAAAACCGCGGCCACTGGAACCCTCATCGGCCTTGAAAAATTATGGCTGCGGATGGTGATGCAGATGATGATGAGGTGGAGGAGATGAAGACAAATATGAAAATTAAGAGTATCACGAATGAGAGACAACATAACAAGAATAGACTGGCGATGATGATGATGATGATGATGATGATGATGATGATGATGATGATGATGATGATGATGATGATGATGGTGATGATGCTGCTGCTGATGACGATGACGGCAAAAAAGAGAAAGAGGAAGAGGAGGAGGAGGAGGAGGAGGGTCATGGGGACGAGGAGGAAAAGCAGATCGAGGAGGGGAGGCGGATTAGGAAGGTGAAGGACCTGGACAAGGAGACAGAGGCGTAGGCAGCGGAAGGGGGAGGATGAAGGATGGAAGGAGTGGAGCGACGACATCATGATTTTCTTGTCTTCCACCTGCTCCGCCTCTTCCACCTAGACAAACTCCAAACAGGGTTCCGTTTCACCCTCTTCCTCCTCCTCCTCCTCCTCCTCCTCCTCCTCCTCCTCCTCCTCCTCCTCCTCCTCCTCCCCCACTCCCTCTGCCCCTGTCCCCCTCCTCCTCCGCCCACCCCCCTCCTATCGCGCTTTGGGCGAGCATTATCATATCATCTAGCTCGGTGTCGCCATAACAGAAACAAAACGGGACCCCTCAACTCTACCGATCAACCATCAATACAAATAGTTGTCGGCCTTCTCAACATTGACGTTCCTTCGTGGGCGTTGCTAAAGGCATGACGGGGACAGCAACCTGCCGCTCTTACTAAAGCGCGGCGCGAGAAATATTTCCACACACGTTTCACGCATCCCCCTCGGCCAATCGCACGGATTGATCCTCGCTTTCCTGAAATGTTGCGATCCCACTGGAATCGGGGCCGCGCGCGAGAAGCCGACCCCGTGCCCTCGCCAAAGCACCGCGTCGATTGCTACCGAGTGTTGCAATCCAGCTCGGGCGCGTCCAAGCCCAGAGATAATTCAAACGCAAGCGACATGTGGAGCGATCTGGCAACCAAGCATGCCGAAACCAAATGCGTGGTGAACCCCACGTTCACTTCGCATGTCACATCGCGAACAGTCAGGTCGGTAGCCCCTCCATCCAGCGTCAGTGTCCATACGCGACGAAAGCGGACCCTTGTCTTCACACCGAAGATGTACATCAAAATGCAGGATTCTGCAGCAGATCCTCCATCCTGGATTCCCGATCCTCGATCCTCCATCCTACATCCTCGATCCCTGATCCTCCATCCTCCTTCCACTATCCTCGGTCCCAAATCCCCGAACCTCGATCCTCCATACTCGATCCCGGATCCTCGATCCTTCATACTCCATCCTATGTCCTCGATCCCAGATCCTCGATCCTCCATACTCGATCGATCCCCGATCCTCGATCCTCCCTGCTCGATCCCCGATCCCAGATCCTCGGTCCTCGATCCGATCCCCGATCCTCGATCCTCCATGCTCCATCCCCTGTCCTCGATCCTCGATACTCGCCTCCGCCCTCGCTCCTCGCTCCCTGCGGGCCTCGCGCGGCCCGCTCGTCGCGGGCAGCCCGCGAAGCGCGCCGTGGCGGGGGCCCGCGAGACGCGCGCCGGCAGCGGCGCCCCCCACCCCGTGCTGGCCGTCGGTCCTCCTCGGGGGCGGGGGCTCGTCGTCGGCCGTCGGCCGTGGGTGGTCGGCCGTCGGTCGGCGGTCGTGCGTCGACGGTCGTCCGCCGTCGACGGTCCGCCGCCTTCGTCACTCGCCGTCGCTGGTCGTCGTCGGTCGGTCGGTCGGTCGGTCGTCGCCGCGGGCGGAGGGGGGACGGATGGGGGGGAAGGGTCGGAGGGGGGGTGGAGGAGGAGGAGGTGAAGGAGGAGGAAGAGGAGGAGGAGGAAGAGGAGGTGAAGGAGGAGCGGGGAGGAGGGGGGAGGAGGAGGAGGAGGAGGAGGAGGAGGAGGAGGGGAGGAGGAGGAGGAGGAGGAGGAGGAGGAGGGCGCAGGAGGGGGGAAATAGAGAGGACAGGGGGGCTGAGGGGGGGGGGAGAAAGGGGGAAGCGCCTTTGGGGGGGATGGGGGAGGACCGTCGACCGTCCGCGTGCTGGCTCCCTCCTCCCCCCTCCTCCTCCTCCTCCTCCTCCTCCTCCTCCTCCTCCTCCTCCTCCTCCTCCTCCCTCCTCCCCCTCCTCCTCCCCGCTCCTCCTTCACCTCCTCTTCCTCCTCCTCCTCCTCTTCCTCCTCCTTCACTCCTGTTCCATATGGATAACCCCTCCCTGCCGCATCCCGAGGCCAGTCGGAAAGGCGGGCCGGGTGCTTCGCCCGAGACTTCCTTACCACTCAGGGGCCTGACGCATACAAGCTGACAACAGTTTCACAAATGGAGGGCGGGTCGCTATCAAAATGTGGTTCCCACCTTTGCGCCGCGTGCATTCGTTTCCAAAAAATGCCAGCGACCCACGAGTTCAGAGCGAGTAGTTCTCAAAATGTGGTTCCAGCCTTAGTGCTGCGTACGTTCGCTTGCATATTGTTTCACAAATTCACGGATTTTGGGCGGCATGTTCAAACTGTTGCTCTCGCCTACGCGCCGCGCACATTCGTTCCAACAACTTGCAAGAGTTTCACGGATTGAGGGCGGGTGTGTTTGAAATGTTGCTCTAACGCCGCGCACATTCGTTTTCAGAACTGCAAGTGCTTCACGGATTTCCGGCGGTTCCTTTTCAAAATTGGATTCTCGCGTTAGCGTCGTGCACATTCCCTTCTACAAATTGTATGAATGATTTGTGGAACCACGGCTAACGTGCCAGAAACGGTATTTCAAAACGGTTCAGGACTGCCGCGACCCAACAGTTACGTTGATGTGCGGCGTTGAAATCCCAGGAATGGTGTTCTGGCACGGTACAGTGTCGTCAAGGCGCCACAATCAGGTTGATTCGCGGCGTTGAAATGCTGAGGACGGTGTTTTGGCACACGTCTGGATTTTGACACGGATTGTCCCCGAACGGGGCACTTCCACAGTGCAAATGATGCATCCTAGTGCCTGTGAAGAGGAAGCTTGGAGGAAGGGTGTACTTCAACATCAATGGGTCTCCTCCTCCTTCTCCTCCTCCTCCCCCTACATCTCCTCCTCAAGGGACTTCCTAGATGGGGTCCGAGTAGATGGGATCTGAGGACCGCGCCGTATCGACGAAACGTCGCCAGTGCATCGCCGCTGGCGATGCATCGGTGGCGTCGGCGGGATCCTCCGCCATCATCAACTCTGACCCCACATGGGAGGCCTAGACAGGTCGGAGTGGACGGGATCCACACAACCTGCGCCGCCCCCCCACAAGTGGGCGCAAGACGTGTGCTGTGACTGGGGATCAGTTTCGCCGGAGTGCCCGAAGTTGCAAGCCTGATCCACCTGGGAAACCCACCGTTCTGTCTTCCCCTCCTGGGCCCCCCCCCCGCAGCCCCGCCCCCGCGCACACACACACACACACACATACACACACATACACACACACACACACGCACTCACCAGAGCTTTCAGGATCGAGGCCTGCCGCGCGTGAGGAAGGGGGGGGCCGACACACACACACACACACACACACACACACACACACACACACGCACACACACACGCACGCACGCACGCACGCACGCACGCACGCACGCACGCACGCACGCACGCAGCTAAACGGGACGCGGGTAGCCCTAATTGGGGAGACAGGGCGCGGGCGGGCGGGGCCTCAGGCGGCCGGAGGGCTCAGAAAACAGGCGGTGCCGAAGAACACACACACACACATGGCGTCCCAGCCAGCTGCATCCCGCTTTGGCATGCACAGACAAGGGTCGGAAGGTCAACTTTTCAAGGCGTTTGAGAATGAGGGCCGAACAGTTATCTCTGATCAGATGAACCTCGAGGGTGCGCGAGATCGTCCCCTGCACGGGAGCCGCGGGGTCGGCAGCCAGCGCCTCGCCGACAGCAGCTCGAGCCTGTTTCAAGAGGGTCTCTGGGGCGCGGTCAATCAACGAAAACCTCGGAAACCATAGCGAGCTCCTGAACAAAGGCATGATCCTGCCAGTAAAGAGAGCCCAACGCTGCCTCAGCCATTCGAACATGGGCGTGTGGGTCCTCGCAAGCCTGCAAGCTGCCCCACAAGGAGCGCCACTTCGTGATGGTGCTGCTCGCAGAGCGCAAGAGACAAACAACAAGCAACAGACTGGACACGAACGGCCACTCACTCACAGAAAATACGACGCCACATCATCTCACGACTTGCTGCTGGGCCGACCCACAAAGCTCGACACTCGGGATCTCAATCAATTTGGCAACATGGGTTCTCACGAAAAATTGGACGCGATTGTTGAGCTTCTCCGAAACAACTTCAGATACAGGTGCAACAACATGTACGGAACTAATGCATGAGGCCAGCAAGAACACGTACAGCACAGAAGACCCCCCAGAGTCCAGACGGAACAACGAATTCCCTCATCGCCACCCCCGCGTCGTCCGCGCACACACAGACACACAAGCACACACACAAGCGCACACACACACACAAACAAACAAACACGCACGCACACACACACACAAAGACACACAAACACACAGACACGCGCGCGCCTCCGAGAAGCTTCCTCAATCTGGCACAGATGTCCCGAAGTAGGGTTAGGTCGGGCGTGTCCTCCTACATTCAGCTTTTGGACGAAAAATGCAAAATTGTCAAAACAGGCTCCCAATGGCCCAAACGTAGTGGACAAGTCGTCCCCTGACTCTTGTCTAAACAAACAACTGTTTTAAAAGTTTCCTCCTGTAACAGGACAGGCCCGACTGAAAAGTAGGGGGGCAGTCACCAGAACCCACGTGCTGCCGCTCGCGGGGTGCCCCTCTGTACAACGCCGGGGTCCACGGGGCAGCATGGCACCCAAAAGACCCTGGAGCGGTGCTTCTGGCATGGGGGAAGCGTGCACCTGGGGGAGGCCGGTCCTGGACGCCAGCGCCTTCCTCCAAGTGCACGGCTTCCCCCAGGGAGGAGGAGGAGGAGGAGGAGGAGGAGGAGGAGGAGGAGGAGGAGGAGGAGGGAGGAGGGAGGAGGGAGGAGGGAGGAGGAGAAGGAGGAGGAGGCGGAGGCGGAGGCGGAGGAGGAGGAGGAGGAGGAGGGAGAAGGGAGGAGGAGGAAAGAGGAGGAGGAGGAGGAGGAGGAGGAGGAAAAGGACCACGGGTCGCCTCAGCCCTTCGGAGGAACCCTCCACCTGGACTCTGGTGCCTTCCTCCAAGACGAGCTTCTCATCACGAATCGTTCTCGGACAGTCCGAGGGGCCCGTGGAGGGCCCCAAAGAACACCAAGACGGCGAGGAAAATCTCCAGGCATGTTTCCCTCAGGACGCGCTTCCCGCATTTTAGGGGAACAAAAAGTGGCATGAGCATAAAAACTCGGAGGTGCGCGCGGATGTCTCGGATCGGCGCTGGGGCCCTCCTCTGGCGCCGCCCCTAGCGCGCTCCGCGCGCCAGGGAAGGGGGTCCAGCGCCGATCCGAGAAATCCGCGCGGACCTCCGAGTTGTGTTGTTTATGCCACTTGTTGTTCCCCTACATTTTTCTGCGTTTCGACACTGGGCGGGAAGGGGGGAAGGGGGGGGTCTAGCTCCAGACTGCTCAGTGCGTCTGTCTGCAACCCTGCGCCGTGGGGGGAGACCACACAGGTTCGAGACAGGCGCCAAAACCAGCCGAGATCTACTCCGTGGGGTTGGGGAGAAGCCTTCTCCCCACCCCCACGGAAATCCTGGGAAATCGTTTCGAATCGGCCCGGAGGAGTCGGAAAGCGCCCTGAGAAGGGGGGTGCGAGGGCCCGCGCCGATCGGCGAACCGAAGAATGAGAACACGATCGCCGCGATGTTTCTCTTCCGTGTTTCCGCCAGGCGGCGCGCTGAGGGCGGCCGCGCGGGCGGGGCGCGACGCGGGCGGCGAAAGCGGGGGATTGAGTTCCCGCAAACGTTGGGGCCCGCGCACAGGGGTGGAGGAAGTGGGGAAGGCTTCTCACAAGGAGGCTGCCTCTTAGAAGGCGCTGGCTATACATCCTCGTCCATTTCCTCCTCCTCCTCCTCCATTTCGTCCTCCTCCTTCTCCTCCTACACTTCCTCATCCTCCTCCTCCTTCTCCTCCATTTCACATCATCCTCCTCCCTCTCCTCGACGTTCCATCCTCCTCCTCCTTCATTTCCTCCTCCTCCTCCTACAGTTCCTCCTCCTTCGCCTACTTTTCCATTTCCTCTTCCTCCCCCTCCTCCTCCTCCATTTCCTCCTCCTCCTCCTCCACTTCCTCCTCCTCCTCCATTTCCCCCTCCTCCTCCTGTTCCTCCGTTTCCTCCTCCCCCTCCTCCAGCTCCTCCTCCTCCTCCTCCTCCTCGCAGGGCGGCCCCGTCCTGCACGCCCTGCTCGCCTCCGGGCGCGGCGGCGCCCACACCCCGCGGCGCGCCCGCCCCCCCTGGAGCGGAGGGCGCGCGCCCGGCTGCCGCCCGCCTGCTCGGCGTCGTCGTCGCCTTCGTCGGCGTCCTCGCAGTCGTGGCCCTCGCCGTCGTCGGCGCGGACGGTTGCCAATCGTCGACCGTTGCCAAGCATCCAGCCCCAGGATGGGAACATTTTGGCTATTTTCGGCCCCGGGTGGGCCTCGCCGGGACTCGGGACGAGAAACCGGTCCCAGGGAAAGGGTCGAGACTTCCAGGAACGCCGTCCTGAAAAAATCAGGAAGTCGCATGTCTGGCGCCGCTTCAATTTGGCGGCGCGCAGAGGGGGATGGGGGAAGGGGGGAAGGCTTCTTAGAAGGAGACTGCTTCTTAGAGGGCACCTGCCTGATGTCTACAGACAGGGCCCGCGCCTTCTAAGAAGCAGGGGTGCTTCTAAGAAGCCTTCCCCCTGCTCCCCCTGACCCCCCTCTGCGCGTAGCCAGCCAATTCTGCCGATGCGTGAGCCCCGGAAGTCTGGGCCACTCCAATCGGGCCGCACTTTCGTCCCGAGTCCTTGTTTGACGGCCCCGAGGCTGGGCGAGGGCCTCCAGAGGCCGACAACGGCCAAGAACCGACCGCTCCACTTTCTGTTCGGAGCGTCGGATCTCCGGGATGCGTCGAGGTCGGCGACGTCGCTCGTCCAGAAGAAGAAACAAAGCCATCAAGAGGATCTCTTGGGGCTCCGCGCGGAGTTCCCGGATCTGCGCTGCACCCCCCCCTCCCTGGCGCGCCAGGGGCCGTGGCCACCCGAGGCGCGCTCTGCGCTCCGCGCGCCCGGGGGGGCCACAACGCGGATCCAGGAAATCCGCGCGGAGCGCTAGAAGTATATGCTGATTCTGTCTCTTCTCCCGAGATCGTCGGCGGCGTCGTCGTGGTCGGTGCCGTCGCTCTGGCTGGCCCAAGGCTGATGCATCGAGCCGAATCGAATCGAATCGGGATCGCAGCCCTAACTTGCGAATCGAATCGCATCGAATCGGATCGTAGGCGGCCCTGCTCGGGGGCGACGATAGGGGCCAATAGCGGAGGGGCAGGCGTTACGCATATTCGTCCGGGAGCCTTGTCGAAGACATAGATCATCGGCGCCCCCGGACCCCGGATACATGTATTGCTCCCCCCTTTGCTATTCGCCCCTGTCGTTGCCTCCGACCTGCGTGCGTGGTCGGCGCCGTCGCTCGTCGTTCCGCGTCGGCGTTGTCGGACGTCGATCGGCGACGACCGCGCGGCAGCCGGCCAGCCTCGCGGATGCGGGTGGGGGCCGCGGCAGGGTCTCACTCCTGCGGGGGGGGGCGCGGGAGATGCGAGGGGAGAAGAAGCCAGAGTCAAGGAAGGCGGAGGGAGGGAGGAATGAGGAAGGAGGAAGAAGGAAGGGGCGAGGAGGAGCACGGGGGAAAATCACAAGGGAGGGAGAGGAGGAGCGAGGGGGAGGAGGACGAAGGAGGGAGAGGAGGAGCGAAGAGAGGAAGGAGGATGAGGAGGACGAGAAGGACCAGTGTAAACCCAAGACTTATCAATGATGTTCAAATAAACCCACCCTCCGAGCTTCCTCTTCATAGACCCCTGCACGGGTTCATTTCCACTGAGCGAACTGCCTCGCTTGGAGACAACCGCTTGAAGACCCTGAAGCATGCAAACCATCCTTCTCGGGACTCCAACGCGACGGGTCAACATGACTGCTGCGTCTTGACGATCCTGAATCTTGCCAGAACATCATTCCTGGGACCTCAACATCGAGAATCAACTAAACTGTTGCACCCATACATCCCTGCATCCTTCCAGAGCACAACTTACGGTACGCTGGCCACAAGAGTCCGTGAAACTCTTGCAAGTGGTTTCAAAGACTGCGCGCGGCGCTGAAGCGAAAATCCACATATTCAAAACGAACCGCCCCCAATCCATGAAACTCTAGCAAATGCTTATGACGAGTGTGAGCGGCGCTGGAGCAAGAAAACATGTTGAAAACGAGCCGCCTCAATCCGTTAAACACTTGCAATGTTAACAAAAACGGATGTGCGCGGCGCTAAAACGCGAACCACATGTGGAAAACGAACCGCCCTAAACCCGTGAAACACGTACAAGTTGTATAACGGATGTGGGCCGGGGAAAAGCGAGAGCCACATGTGTCAAGGATTCATCTTCAAAATCATAAGCGATGAGAACGGAGGAGTTATCCATACGGAAAAGGAATGGAGGACGAGAGGAGGAGGAAGAAGAGCAAGGAAGACTATGAGGTGGGCCATCCAAACAGGCACGCGCCCGTTGGGAAGCCATCCGCGCATTCCTGCGTAAGAAACACAAGGTCGTCGGACAAACACGGCTGACGGGCTGCCAACTTCGGCGTGTCGTTGATGCACCTTGTTTCCCTCCCGAGAGATGGGACGACCATAAGCCGCAGATGGGCACACCAGTACTTCAAGCATGCAGGAAACGGTTCCCAAAACGACCGAGCGAACGCCAGATCCGTGCGCACGCCGCGTGGGCGCCCGCACGCGCCCAGGTGGAAACGGGTCCTAGAGCAAAGAGGATCCCGGGCCCCTGGCCTGGGACCCCTCCAAGGGACACGGGGACCCAACACGTGCCCTGGGACACACCAACACTTGCTAGGTCCATTGACTTCCTACGCGCCCAACGATGCGCGACGCTCGATCATTTTCGCGACGCCGAGAAAGGCTAGCACGGCCGCAGAAATGCTCCAGCCCACGCCAAGCACTCATCGCAATCGCCGTCGCATAGGGGTTGCAAACCAGGCTGCGGAAGGCCAGCGGGATGTCTGCGCGAGCAGTGGAATTGACAGCTCCAAGTCCGGCCCCACCGCCAGCCCAAACGGCGAGCATTCATCGGGTGTAGCCCCGCATACATTTGGATGCCCACGCTTCGTCCTCGTACTACTCGCGGGCCCCCAGCACGGTGAGTGCGTTGACGGCGCCCTGGTCGTGCCAAGGGCACACATAGGTTGACACCATCGGCCGACGAGAATAAAGCCGTCTCCGATTGATTGCGCCATAGGTTGCGCCCTTTGGCGCCAAGAATAAAGCCGTCTCTGGGTTGCGGCATAGGTTGAGCCCCATCGGCCGAGAATAAAGCCGTCTCCTCTGGGTTGCGCCATAGGTTGCGAGCTGACCCGTCTCCTATTGGTTGCGCCATAGGTTGCGCCCTCGGCGGCTGAAAATCAAACCGTTTCCTATATGTTGCGCCATCGGTGGCGCCCCCGACCGAAGAGAATAACAACGTCTCCTAGCGGTTGCGCCATAAGTTGCGCCCTCGGCCGCCAATGATAAAACCGTCTCCTACCTGTTGCGCCACAGGTTGCGCCCTCGGCGGACGAGAATAAAACCAATCCTACCTGTTGCGCCACAGGTTGCGCACTCGGCCGCCGAAGAAAAAAAACGTTTCCTATCGGTTGCGCCATAACTTGCGCCCTGTGGCACCGAGAATAAAGCCGTCTCTTGTGGGTTGCGCCACAGGTTGCGCCCTCGGAGACCGAGAATAAAACCATTTTCTATCGGTTGCGCCATATGTTGCGCCCTCGGCGGCCGAGAATAAAACCATGTCCTATCTGTTGCGCTATAGGTCGCGCCTTTGGCCGCCGAGAACAAGAACGTTTCCTATCGGTTGCGCCATTGGTTGCGCCATCTGGCGCCGAGAATAAGACCGTCTCCTATCGGTTGCGCCATAGATTGAGCCCTCGGCGACCGAGAATAAGACCGTCTGCTATCAGCTGCGCCATTGGTTGCGCCCCAGGCGGCCGAGAACAAAACAGTCTCCGATCGGTTGCGCGATAAGTTGCGCCCACGGCGGCCGAGAATAGAACAGTCTCCTATCGGTTGCGCCATAGGTTGCGCCCTCAGCCGCCGAGATTAAAACCGTCGCGTAACGAGTGCGGCCAGTCCGTCCAATTCAGTTGAGTTTACGTCAGTCCAGTCCCGTCCAGTCCACTTCACCTCGCGAGAAACAAATTCGGGCTACGCCCGAGAATCGATTGCACCACAGAGATTGTACCACATAAGCCGTGCATTATGTTTTCTACAACCACGGTTGTATCACGCATATTGCACAACCTATAGTGCGCCATCTTCACTGCATGATAGTGACTGCACAACATAGATGGCGCAACCTAGATTGTACCACGTATGTTGCATGACCTAGGTTGGACCCGATATGTTGCACATCGTCCATGGCGGCACATTGGTTGCACTACGGATGTTGCATCGCATAGGACGCACCACATATATAGCTCAGCTGATGTTGCACCACATATGTTGCACAACACAGGTTGTACCACATGTATTGTTCCACGTAGATTCTCCATTCTAAAAGGAAAATAGAGTCCCCCCCCCCGGATTTATCGCCCCCACTTCGGGTATGTAGATCACATATGATTATGACCACATGTCCATCCTAAAAATGAAAGCACAATGTCCCAGGCCAATCGGGTTCCCCCCCTGAAATTCCCTTGTTTATAATATAAAAAAAAAACATGCGGTGACACTTGTTGTTCTAACACAACACTTTGTCACGAACCCCTTGCAACAAATATGACGAAATGCGCACGCGCGCGTCGTCGCGCGCGCATGCCAAAATCTGTATTTAAAAACCTTCGGCACCGGAAAAAAATTCGCAATCGAGTTTCCCAAAACACATACAATAACACAGGGCTTCGCAACACTGGTGTGTTAAAAAAGCTTACGCGCGAGCTCTTGCAAAATCTTTAAAACAAAAACAAAAAACATTGGTTTTGTACAAGATTTTCACAACATGCTACCAAACGGGCGTTGCGCGCGCATGTCGAAATCTGTCGAACGCCCTTGCGCGTACGCCGTCGCGAGAATCCTCGGAAAAAAGGGACGAGGTGCAGACGCGCGCGTCGTCGCGCGCGTAACCCCGGGAAGCAAACTGTAAACCCCCCGGCGATATCGCTAGCACAGAAAATAAAATAAATAATCATGTTGGGCGGCGCCCTCCGGCGATATCTTTAGCACATAAGAATTTGTTTTAAATACAATAATAACTAATTTTCCTTCCCCTGGGCCCGAAGCTGGCGGCAACGTGAGGCGACAGCCTGAAGAACCAATGCGCACGAAAGCTTGCCCATGGGTTCCCGCCTTGCTAGAACACTGGGAAATTGACGCGCATCGAATATCAAGGGTAAATCCAACATGACAAACAATGAAATCACCGCAAGCAACTATACTTGAAAGGACCCCCCAAAGGAATCCCAGAGGAATCTCAGAAGGAAGCCCACGCAGAATCTCAAAGGAACCCTACTGGAAATTCAAAGTAATCTCAAAGGAACCCCACAGAAATCGCAAGGGGATCTCAGCGGCAACTCAAACGAACCACGAAGGAATCTAAGGAATCTGAAAAACGCAGGCTCGCGTGGACATAAGCAAGCCCTTTTGCGACCGCAATGGGGATTTTTTTTTTTTTTTTTTTTTTTCAGCGGGTCCTAGGGGAGAGTCCACGGAGGGATATCGCAGACGGATTCCGCGAACCCCCCCGCGATATGTTAGCACATTTAAATAAAATAATCCACAGGCGCCGGAGGTCGATGTGATGCTCCCTTCAGGGATTGCCGAAGGAATGTCAGAGGAACTTGAAAGGACCCCCAAAGGAATCCCATAAGAATATCACAAGGAATACGACGCATAATATCAAAGGAACCAATGGAAGTTCAAAGCAATCTCAAAGGAGCCCAACAGAAATCGCAAAGGCATCTCAGCGGCAGCTCAAACGAACCACGAAGGAATCTAAGGAATTTGGAAAACGCGGGCTCGCGTGGACATAAGCAATCCCTATTGCGACAGCAATAGTGCAATTGATTATTTCAGGGGATCCTATGGGAGAGTCCACGGAGGGATATCGCAGACGAATTCCGCGAACACCCCCGCGATATGTTAGCACATTTATTGAAAATAAAATAATCCACCGGCCCCGGATGTCGATGTGATGCTCCCTTAAGCAATGGGGCATCAAAGGGATATGACCAGAACCTCAAGGAACCCCCAGAATAACATCAAAGGAACACCAGAGGAGTCTCAAAGGAGCCCAAAAAGAATCACAATGGAAACGGCAAGGAATCTTAAAAGAAGCCAATCGGAGTATCAAAGGAATCTCTGAGGAATCCAACAGAAACGCACAGAATCACAGGAAGCGACTCTGGGCAGGTGTGCATTGTCGCTGGGCTCTGGACTACAAGGGGACCGGGTATTCAGAGGCTTGTGGAGGCCTTTCTGGATGCCTCCCGGGAACCTCCGGGGACCTCCCCTCCGCGGACCTTTTGTGACCTGCGGGGGATATCGCTTCCGCACCGGCCCCGGTGCCGGAAGCGTTATAATTTCCTCTGATGAGGGGGGGGGGGGGAGGGGGGTTTACTGATTGCTTCCCGGGGTTACGCCGAAATCCTTCAAAACCCATCGGTTTCGGAAGGACTTCAAAATCGCGCGTTCAAAAACCCTACAAAAACACAAGGTTTCGAAACACGGATTTTCAACAAAAGCGTGCGCGCGCGCTCTTGCGGCGTCGTCGTCGTCGTCGCCGTCCTCCCCTCCCGCGTCGTCGTCGTCGTCGCCTACGTCGTCCTGTGTCTTTCCTCGTGTTCGTCGTCGTCGTCCTCTTTGGCGTCGTGGTCGTTTCCGTCGTCGTTGTCGTCGTGGTCGTCCTCCCTCCTCCTCCCTCGTCGTCGTCGTCGTCGTCGCCCGTCGTCGGCGTCTCGTCGTCGTCCCTCCTATTTCGTCGCCGTCGTCGTCGTCGTTGTCGTCGTCGTCTCGTCGTCGTCTTCCCTCCTCCCTCGTCGTTGTCGTCGTCGGTGTCGCCGTCCTTCCTCCTTCTTCGTCGTTCGCGTCGTCGCCGTCCTCCCTCCTCCCTCGTTGTCGTCGTTGTCGTCGTTGTCGCCGTCGTCGTCCTCCCTCCTCCCTCGTCGTCGTCTTCGTTGGCGACATCGTCGTCGTCTTCGTCGTCGTCGTCGGACTCGGCGTCGTCGTCTTCGTCGACGTCGGCGTCGTCGTCGTCGCCGCCGCCGTCGTCGTCTTCCTCGTCGTCGGCCGTCTTGCTTCTCCGGCCTTCTTGGGGCGCTCTTGAGACGCCCCCAAGGGCTCCAAGACGACCCCGGAGCAATATCTGTGCTCGGTCCCGCATGGGTTTTGCAAACCAAGTTGCGGGTGGGTGGGTGGGATGATTGCGCGAGCAGTGGAGTTGACAACATCAAGTTCGGCAAGTGAATTGCACAGCATAGAATGTACCACATGTATTGCGCCGTATCAATTGCACTACAAATGTTGCACAGATGAGAGACACGGATTGCACAACATGGATTGCACAACATGAATTGCACAACATGGACTGCACAACATGGATTGCAAGAAGCACGCTGGTTGGGGTCCACGCTGCCTAAAACGTATATGTATGTATGCGTAAATGAATGCGCATGTGTATGGCAATGGCCTGTATTTTCACAGAATTACTCGGCACCGCTATACACCATAACATCATCACGGGTAACCCGGAAACAACGGGAAGTCAGCTGAGCTAGAAACAACATGAGCCATCTTGGCAACCTGAGGAAGGAACATATGAGCACGGAACCAGAGGGAATACGAACGACATAAGCACACTTTTGGAGCCCTGCGCGGATTTCCTGGATCGGCGCTGGACTCCATCCGCGGCGTGGGGAGCGCGCCAGAGGGGCGGCTCCGGAGGCGCCGCCAAGGCGGCCCACAGCCGATCCAGGACATCCGCTCGAGGCTCACACGGTTTATGGTCATGCCATTCTCTATCCTTCGAGGAACGGCCCTGGTGGTGACATGCTGTGGATGGCATGTGTAGGTCCAGCATGTCCTCCAACAAGCGGCTTTTGGAAGAAAGAGCAAACACATAGTCAGCATTGGCCTGGCGAAGGACCCAAACGTGCGAAGGTGAAGGTGCCTCAAGTGTGATCATCGTCCACGAAGCGTGTGAGAGGTGTGCCCAAATATGGGTGGAACCGCATGCAAACTTTGCCAATGAGGCCTTCGGTGGAGATCCCTATGGGGCCACGAAGCGCGTGAGGGGTGTGCCAAAATGGAGGTGGAACCGCATGCGAACTTTGCCACTGGGGCCTCCGGTGGAGCTCCTAATGGGGCCACGAAGCGTGTGAGGAGTGTGCCGAACTGGGGGTGGAACCGCATGCGAACTTTGCCGCTGGAACCTTCGGTGGAGCTCCTTATGGGGCCACGAAACGTGTGAGCGGTGCGCCAAAATGGGGGGTGGAACCGAATGCGAACTTTGCCACTGGGGCCTTCGGTGGAACTCCCTATGGGGCCACGAAGCGCGTGAGGAGTGTGCCAAAATGGGGGGTGGAACCGCATGCGAAGCGGACTTTGCCACTGAGGCCTTCGAATGAGCTCTTTCTGGGGCCACCAACAGTGTGAGGGGTGTCCCCAAATGGGGGTGGAACCGCATGCGAACTTTCCTGCGAATTCCCAATAGGGCCACGACACGTGTGAGGGGTGTGCCGAAATGGGGGTGGAACCGCATGCGAACTTTGCCACTGGGGCCTCCGGTGGAGCTCCCAATGGGGCCACGAAGCGTGTGATTGGTGTGCCGAAGTTTGGGTGGAACCGCATGCGAACTTTGTCGCTGGAGCCTTCGGTGGAACTTCCTATGGAGCCACGAACCGTGTGAGGGATGTGCCGAAATGGGGGTGGAACCGCATGCGAACTTTGCCACTGGGGCCTTCGGTGGAGCTCCCTATGGCGCCACGAAACGTGTGATTGGTGTGCCGAAGTTTGGTTGGAACCGCATGCAAACTTTGCCGCTGGAACCTTCGGTGGAACTCCCTATGGGGCCACGAACCGTGTGATCAGTGCGACGAATTTTGGGTGGAACTGCATGCGAACTTTGCCACTGGGGCCTTCGGTGGAGCTTCCTATGCGTCCACGAACGGTGTGAGGGGTGTGCCGAAATTTGGGTGGAACCGCATGCGGACTTTGCCACTGGAGCCTTCGGTGGAGCTTCCTATTGGACTACAGAAACGTGTGAGGGTGTGCCAAAATCGAAGTGGAACCTCATGCGAACTTTGCCACTGGGGGCTTCGTGGAGCTCCCTATGCGGCCAAGAAATGTGTGAGGTGTGCCGAAACAGAAACATGCGAAGATCAGAGGCCAGGAGGGGGGGGGAGGAGGGGGGGGGAGGAGGAGGAGGAGGAGGAAGGGAGAACGCAGGGCGCTGTCTCTTCAAAACGGGGACCGAACACCACAAAACGGGGACCACACACCACGGAAAATCGTCCCCAGGCTATTTATGACTATTCTTGAATATTCCTCCTATACACGGAAAAGGACCGGCTTAATGGTATGCACGATAATGGCACGCGCACGAGCTGACAATACAACGCGGACCGGACAACCCCTCGGACAACCCAGCAACGATCCGGATTCCCCACCACCTGGACCACCACCACTCGGACAAGCCTCCCCAGTATTTCTGCTGGCCCATGACAAAATACAGTGGGAGCTCGACCAAAAGAAGCCCTCAACAAGAAACCCAACACTGGAACTCAAGGACTTCCATTAGTTTTTGGTGTGAACGTCACGGTCTCCACAGCAAAACCACCGAGTCCCAAGAAACCTCGGCATGGGTTTCCACTGTATTAGAACTGTCCATGTGTTTGCGCTCCGCGCGGATTGCTTAAATCTGCGGCGCCGGAGGCGCCACCGGGATGGGTCGAGCGGGGATCCAAGACATCCGCGCGGAGCGCCACAGGCTTATGTTGATTTGCCGATGTGTCCTCTTCCACATGGGTTTCGACCACATGCTCGTGCCGTTGCTCTCTTTGTTTCGAGGAACGGGGCCAGGGCTGTCCGTCGCTCGTGAGGGCCGGCGGCGGCGGCGAGCGGCGGGCAGTGGCACCGCTGGCGGAGGCCAGAGGTCCTCTGGGGACCGCGGGGCTCCCGCGGTGGCGCCCACCGGCCCAGCGGCCACCTCCTCGATGCCCGGGGGGGGGGCGGCGACCCCAAGCAAGCTCCAGCAGTCCCTCCTCTCTCCTCCCTCCCTCCCCCATTCCCTGTACTCCCCTCTCCATCTTTCCCCCCTCCCTTCGCCCCCCCCCCTTCCACCCCATCACCTCCTCCCTTCCGCCTGCCTTCACTGGGGGGGGCAGAACGGTACCGATGCTGCTACTCCCCAGACCGCTCCTAGGGCGCTTTCTGGCCAGGCCTTCGAGAAGAATCCAGCCGTCGCGACTAGGGACGCGTAGATCACAGTTTCGGCATTGTTTTCCCCACATGATCCATCCTTCCATCCTGCTCGCTCCCCCCCCCCTCCTTTCCTCATCCTCCCCCGTTCCTCCTGCTCGTTCTCCTGCTCGCCCGCCACCTCCTCCTCCTCCTCCTCCTCCTCCTCCTCCTCATCATCATCATCATTCTCTCCTGCTCCACCTCCTCCTCCTCCTCCTCCTCCTCCTCCTCCTCCTCTGTACGCAGCTCCCCCTGTTCGATTGCGCATGGCATGATGTTTGTTGCTGTGTTTTGTCTCGGGCCAGTGGTCATTGCATGGTTATCGTGTTCTCTTTCTTTGTTGTTTTGTTCCAGCTCTCTCTCTATAGTCAAAAACTCCGCCGCCCCGCGCGGAGTAACGCGTAAACGCGAAAGCAGCACAGATGCAGCACGGAGAGGCGAGGGATCCATGCTTGTCATGGAGGAGGCTCCTGGCACGCGCCAACGCTTGCGCACAACACAATGGGGGCCGCGGGGCGGGAGGCGGCGGGGCACGGCGACGGCACGGCTGCGACGACCACAGCGACGACCGCGACGACGACCACCACGGCGACGACTGCGGCCACGGCCACGGCGAACACGACCTGGGCTCGGCGGCAACGGCCACGGCGACGACCGTGGCAACGACGACGAGCAGCCCGAGATCCGACGCCAGCGACGGCCCAGGCGGCGGGGGCGTAGCTTCGAACCAGAGCGCCTACCAGAGTCACCGCATCGCCGAGCGTCCGTGCAGTGGCGAAGAGTGAGCTCAGCTAGCCGTGGAACAGCGCGGGCCGCCTCGAGATGATCGCCTGGCGTATCTATGTGGTTCTATGTTTCGTGATGGCGGCCGTTACCGGCCCCGGCCGCCATCCTCACGACCCGAGGTGACGTCGCGATTCGTGCTCAAGCTGTCTTTCGCTCTTCCTCGACATCCCCAGACGGCGCCGGAGCGAAAAAACGTACGGTAATGGCCCCCTTCAACTCCATCACTCCCCCGGTGACGCCCTTTTATCGCCTATAGGGATACGGCCAGATCTAGAACAGAAGAACACCCCTCAACAACATGAGACCATCCGCCGGCCAATATGAAAAATCTTCGAGGCAACCCTCCCCAAGGATGCACGGGAACAGCCAAGATACACGAAGAACATCAGGGCACCCTCCCCGAACAGATCTCGATCTATACCTCGGTCCGATCGTGACGCGTTGACCTCATGTGCGTGCGCCTCGCTCTATGTTGACATGCAGCATGCGGTGGCACGGGCCCGGCACAGCGGGAGGCGGCCGGGGCTGGCGACGACCGCGGCGACGACTCGACGACCACCCCAACATCAAACACAAAAACATACACAAAAATCTCAGGAAATCTCGGCCGGAACCCTGGGCCCACTCTTGTTGCAACAACGATCCGAGCAAGAGCGATCCGTGAGGGCCCAGGGGGGCCCGAAGCGAGCCAGAGTCGCCCGTGGTGCAAAAAGTGCAAAGCCACTTGAATGAATCCGCCTTTCTGCAACAATTTATTAGACTTCATAGAAGTGAATCGAATGTATAAAGACATTAGCATGGTTATATTGACTATCGTATCGACTTGTATGACCACCGTGTTACATATCTATATATAATATAACATATATATAACCCAACTTGGATTGTCAATTTCAAACGTGCTGCGAGATGAACCATAACATGTTCAGAGGCAGATTCCAATGTCGAGCTCTGGTTCTGAACCTGCCGAACACTGGTTGTTAAGCCTTCAAGCTGTTGGGGCAAGATTCTGAAACCCTGTTCTGCAAGACTCAAGGAACATCCATGTTGCAATTGTGCTGAACAACTGTTTTGACGAGGTTGTAAAACGCTGCGAAACGCTGCCCAGGGTGGGGGAAACGCATGCGAGAGCAACCACTGGAGCCTTCGTTGGAGCTCCCATATGGGGCTACGAAACGCTGCCCAGGGTGGGGGAAACGCATGCGAGAGCAACCACTGGGGCCTTCGGTGGAGCTCCCTATGGGGCCACGAAACGTTGCCCAGGGCGGGGGAATCGCATGCGAGAGCAACCACTGGGGCCTTCGGTGGAGCTCCCTATGGAGCTACGAAGCGTTGCCCAGGGCGGGGGAATCGCATGCGAGAGCAACCACTGGGGCCTTCGGTGGAGCTCCCTATGGAGCTACGAAACGTTGCCCAGGGTGGGGGAAACGCATGCGAGAGCAACCACTGGGGCCTTCGGTGGAGCCCCCTTATGGGGCCACGAAGCGCTGCCCAGGGTGGGGGAAACGCATGCGAGAGCAACCACTGGGGCCTTCGGTGGAGCCCCCTATGGGGCTACGAAACGTGTGAGAGGTGTGCCGAGAACAGAGGCAAGGAGGGGGAGGAGGGAGGAGGGGGAGGAGGAAGGAAGGTGAGGACACGCGGGGCGCTGTCTCTTCAAAACGAGGACCCAACACCACAGGATGGTTGGGAACAACTATTTTTGAATATTCTTCTTGTAGAGGGACGTGCCTCACTTAAAACTACAACGAAGAAAAACGCAGTAAACATACACTGCCGGCGCTCCGCGGGGATTTCTTGGATCTGCGCTGGAACCCCCCTCCCTGGCGCGCGGAGCGCGCCAGGGGCGGCGGCGGAGGCGCCGCTTGGGGGGCCCGGCGCGGATCCAAGCAATCCGCGCGGAGCGCCAAAAGTGCATGCTCATGGTGTTCTTCGTCGAGGAACATACCCGTCTTGACTTCTTCGACACCTTAGAGGTCTGGGATTCAGATGTTCAAACCTAGTGTAGCCTTGATCGCAAGTAATACTTTCGAGCACCAAGAAAGTACTGACGCTTGAGGGTTTTCACGCGTCGGGCCCCCGGAGGCAATACTCGTTCGACAATATCTCGATACCGCTCTCGGTGCCCGAAATTGTTTCTGGGATGTGGTCCTTCCGCTTGCGGGGAGGAACCTCGGTCGAGCACACACGTGCGTCGTGACGTCTGCCACACGCTGGAGGTCTGGGACCTCAGGGCACAACGACGACGGCCACGGCGGCCGCGACCACGCCGGCGACCCAACGCGCGCGGGTGGGGGGGCCTCGTCGGCCTCCGCGGCGCCGGCAGCGGCGGCGCCCAGCTCGGCAGCCGCCTCTTCGAAGAGCTCGTCGCCGGCGTCTGCCTGCCACGAGGCCCCGGCCCGTCCAGGGGTCGCGTGTTCGCGCTCATATGGAGGCCTCCTGGATGGCATTCTTCTGGGAACCGGCGATCAATGGCGTCTGTGTTTTTTACCCTCCTGGGTCGAGGCGTCCACCCCTGACGGCCCAGTGGCTCTGGTACCTGGAACCATCGATGCCCATCTTGCGCACCCTCCTGCCGATGCCGAGGCATCGCCAGCTCGATACCTAGGCATCACCAGGTCGATGCCTGGGCATCGGCTACGCCCAGCTACGTCCATGGACGCGTCCCTCGATGCATGCGCAGGCACACCCGTGCGGATGCCTGGGCATCCGAGGCATCGACACGGCCTTGCCCAGGCATGCTACGATGATGCGTAGGCATGCGGGGGGGGTCACCGTGACTGATGTGCCTGTTTTCCACCACCACCACCATATGTTGGATGGGGGGAAGAAGGACAGGGAGACGGAGGAGTAGCGGCAGGAGGAGGAGGAGGAGGAGGACGAAGGAAGAGGAGGAGGACGACGCGGTGGGGGTGGTGGAAAACAGGCCCTTCAGTAATGGCTGGTGGCAGAACGCGTGGGCCGGCCCAGAGCTCATCCCCACCAACAAGCTGACACGCGATCAGTCGAGCCGTCGCTGCCACAGCGCGGCAGCCATCCGGCGGCCGATCGGCGGCCCCGGGACCGCCCCCCGATTCGAGGCGCGGCGTCTGGATGGGCACCCCGAGGGGCCGGAAGGCCGGCGCGAACCGAGGAGAACGCTCGACGTCATCCCTCCACGACAGGCCTGCTATTGCTCCCATCGTACTTGAAGACCACATCCAAGAAACAAACATCTCGGGCACCCAGGAAAACGCACCGAGACAGGGTCCAGCGAGGTATCGCTTCCAGGGGCCCGAAGTGTTTTCAAGTGGACCAGGCTAAAGTAGGCTGGAACAGCGTAATCCTAGATGGGGTCAGAGTAAATGGGTTTGGAGGATCGCGCCGACGCCGATGCATTGGCGCATCGGCGACACATCGCCGACGCATCGGCGATGCATCGGCGACGCATCGGCGACGCCAGCGTACATGAAAACCGGGCTCGTCCACGAGCCGCGTCGTCGATGCACCGATGATAGGGCGCGGTCCTCCGAGCCCAACCACTCGGGCCCCATCTAAGAGGTCTTGAGTTAGGTCGGGCCTGTCCCCCTACAGGCGGAATTTGGACAAATAATTCGCTTGGCGGAGGACCCAATCATAGTAGGCGGCGAACTGGGGGGAAACTTATATGGGCGTGCGTTCTCGGAAACTTCGGATGCCCCCCGGATTTCTGATAAAGTTTGCTGAGCTTTTCCCGAAAACAGAAACAACTTCTCAGAAGGCGGGAAGGTTTCTGAAAAGTCCCGCCTCCTGCTGAAATGGCATTTTTCCTTCTGATTTCCCCCCGCGCTCGCCGTCGTCATACGAAGTTGCGCATACCGTCGTCATGTGCACCGCATTAGCCCCTTATGGGGCCAGAGGGGGGTGCGCCAAAATTTGTCCGGTGGGTGCATGCGGAAGCAGCCACTGGGGCCGTCGGTAGACTTCCCTCTGGGGTCACGAAGTAGGTGCGGTGGGCGCATGCGAACGCAGCCACTGGGGCGTCGGTGAGGCCCCCATATGGGGCCACGAGACGTGTGAGGGGTGTGCCGACATTGGTGTGGGTGACGCATGCGGGCCGTGGCTCTGGGGCCTTCGGTGGAGCCCCCTCATGGGGCAACGAAACGCGCGAGTGGTGTGCCGGAATGGGTGTCGGTGACGCATGCGGGCGGTGGTGACGGGGCCCCCCGTGGAGCTCCCTATGGGGCCACGAAACGCGTGAAGGGTGTGCTGGAATGGGCGCGGGTGACGCATGCGGGCGGTGGCACCGAGGCCTTCGCTGGAGCCCCCTATGAGAGAGAAAGAGAGAGAGAGAGAGAGAGAGAGAGAGCCATGCACGTCAAAGGTGCGTTGGCAGTCATGTACAAACTGCAATCGACACAATCTGTCAGCATCGCCGGCTGCCTTGCAAGTCGCGGCGCGCGCATTGGGCTTCCGCGGTTTCTTCGGCCGGCCGCGTTTCGGCGACATCCCACGCGGGAAAGCGAGAATGACCCAGGGGCGAAACTGCAGCGTCGGACGGCGCTGTCGTCTGGCAAATGGGCCGCCTTACCCACCAGCACAAGCTGCCGGCATGCTTACTGGCTGCTGCATGTCTGATTGCTGCACTGGGCCAAGACGGCATCATTCGAAACGCGGCTGGCAAACCGGCGCGCTACGCCAGCCACTCTGCGGCGGCAGCGCGCTTGGAAAGCATCCAGTTTTCTGAGTTCTGCTTGGTTCAGCCACAGAGTGCGCAAGCAACGCATCAGGCCAGATACGACGCAAGGCTGGAAATCCAAGGCCTTCTTGGAAAGTGAACGCTTCGCTTGCTTCCAAATTTTGCACAAACTATGGAATTGCCTGCGTGCAATGCCGATCCCTCTGCTCAGCGCGGGGCCGCTGCCGCCGTCGGCGTTCAATAGCCCGCCCAGGTAGATCACGCTGCCACTCTGCGGAATTGTTGACTCGCGCGGTCTGGCAATATGCGTCTCGCACCCCGCGGACAGGACCGCGACACTGCCCCAATTGAACCCCAATCCATAGTTCCTCCTGGCCACGCGCACGCTCTCCATCAGCTGGTAGACGAACTCTTATTCTGCTCCGACTACAAGGGCGCGCGCATGAACTCGCTAAACGGAATTGAATTGGATTGCAACATCCCGTGACCAGCAAAGCTCTGCCTCGCGTCGTGCACGAAGACCGCCGCCGCGATCGAGAACAACAAATGAGAATGGGCACCCCTGCGACATGGCGAACGCCTGCGGCCAAGATTCGGAAGTGGAGCCAGCTTCCCGGACGCGGAGGCTCCTGTTGCGGTAGATTTCCTTCACAGCGGCGGCGAAGTGCACAGGGATGCCGGCGCGGATCAACGCCAGCAGGAGGCTATCTGGCGACGCGCTGTCGAATGCTTTAGCCCATTCGAGTGCGAGAAGAAGCAGCCTCCCAGACGCTGTGTCCACGGTGTCCTCGATCAGCCGCCGTGCGACGAACAGTGCGTCGGCCGTTCCGCTACCAGATCTGAGTCCGAACTGCGTTCCCCGAATCCGGTCCTCGGCACCCGCGCTCTTCAAGCGTGCAAGCAATTTCGGGGCGCAGAGCTTGCGCCAGATGGGTAAGAGTGAAATCGACCTGTAACTCTCGCGCTCGGCGACGTCGCCTTTCCTGAAGATAGCCGCGACAATCGCCTCGCGCCAGGCGTCGGGCACATACGCTTCCGCCCAACACCGATTGCAACGCAGAGCGGCCCACTCGCGCGCTGGCGTGTCTGAGCTGCAGATTTCGAAAACCCAGCTGGGGCGCCGCCATTGCCGACCGCGCGATTCCGTTTCAGCGCGCGCGCTGCCGCGCGCACTTCCGCCTGGGTAATCGGGCATGCCTGCGCTGGTAGCTGGGGCCCCATAGGTTCGGGATCGTCCGCGGCAGTGACCGGCCGCACGGCCCACTGCACTGTCGCGAAATTCTCGGCGAGCGTCTGGGCCAGCTCGTCTCTATCAACTTCTTGGCTGCGCAGGCTCCGCAATCGCCTTGGGTGGCGCCGCAGAGCTTCCAGAGCTTGCGCGCCTGGTCCCAGTCGCCGTTCTCCAACAGTCCGTGCGACCAGTGCTCCGTGTCCATCTTGATGGGTGCTCCGATATTTCCGCGAAAACGTGTTTCCTTCGCTGAATCCACGTGTCGTCTCGCCTCGTTCCGACTGGTGATGAGCTCCATCGTGGCGCTGCTCACCCGCGGTTGCTTTCTTCGTTCCGCCTCTCGCGGGAGGCATTCTGCGGTAGCAGCGAAAGCATTGGCCACTGCATCGCGCAAGCTGTCCAGGGACTGGTGCTGGCACCATGCGGGCACATGGTTGGTGAGAGTATCAACGAACAAATGTCGGCCTGCAGTGCTGGCCATTGCTGACTGGTCCCGTTTCGAGCCCTTCTCGCGCTTCGATTTCGGAATCTCTATGCGCGCGCGGAATTGTGACAGAAAGTGATGCGAAGCAAGTGCATACTCCCGGCTGCCCAACATGTCTGCCACCAGATTCACGCAGCCCGCGTCGCATGAAAAACAAATCGGCGCGACCAGAATGTCGCGGCACAGCCGGATCCTGGATGGGGCCCCGCATTCTAGCACATGATCTGGTAATCCGCGGAATGGTCGAAGAACGCGTTGGTGACAGCCGGCCCCTCTCTCTGGCATAACTCCACGAGCAGGCTTGGGTTGGATAGAGGGTTGCGCGGAGTGCGCGGGTCTCCGAAGACGCGGCCTCCCAGAATCGACCCCTCCCCTCCGAATTGCCCGCGGGGCCTAGCGGCGGGGCCCCCCAGCGCCACGGCATGTCCATGTCTGGAAGTGCCAGCAAGAATATTGCCAACTGATCGCAAAAAGGCTTGCCCATCATGGCCCAGCTTCCCCTTATGAGGGGCGCGCGCGCTGAAGATCGGCACCTTTCCGCCGCGAGAACGAAGCTTCGCGTGCGAAATTCTCTCGCCCATCAGATTGACTCCAGTAGCGCTCCTGCGAGCCCGCGGCGACGCGAGAAAACCAACTCCAGCAGTCTCATCGGAGCCAGGGCTCCCAGAAAGAAATACCAAACAACTTACGTTCGGTCGTATAATAAAAGGACTCGTGCTTGTGAGTCTCTTAGATGAGCTCGTCGTTGCCCAGCTTCTCAGTATAGCTATGCAATTTATCATCCGCCGCCCCCGCCATGCCCTCGACATTCTGCGAACCGATAACGATATCCACTGCGCTAGATTGCGAGCACCCTCCTCGGAAACCAACCATTCCTCGCCCAGTGCTGGCGTTGCCTTGCCGTGCTTTGGTCGCGCCTTGAATGAACTCGTGAATTCTCAATCGATATATAGGAGCAGTATGGCCGACTGCGAATAAGATAATTGTGTCTGTTATTTCCCACTCTGGATGGCGCCCTGCGGCCCCGTTCGGCGAGCCCTTGACGCGGCCCTTCAAACCCCTCATGCCGGCCGCTGCCTTTGCGACCAAGTGGTTCGACCTGCCCAGGAGATTCACGAGTTCGGGGCTTTGTCGAAGCTCCTCCCGCCCAGCCCACCCCACGCGCCGCTGGCGGGTCACGCGACCAGGGAACACATGCGCAATCAGTGCGAGCTCGCCGCCCACTGCCACCGCGTAAAGAGCAGAACCGTTGACGGACGCTGTGAATGGAATGTCCCATGCCTTTTTTGAATAGGCGCTGTATCCAAAACAGTAATTCCTAGGGCGGTCCTGGTTGGCCCGCGCGCATTTCCCACCCGATTGCAATACAGTCCACCTCGAGACGTCCACGGCGGCGTTCCTCTCCACAAAGTTCCAGAACTCCGCGAACAGCACTCCAACGCAATCCCCTTTCGTGTAGGTCTTGGTCAGGATGGGGGCTTTCAGGGACGTCAGCTTCTCCTGCAACCACTCCTCGGCCTTCAAAAGGGTGTCGAGGCAGGAAATGTTGCCGACGACCATGGTCACTGAGCGTGTCTCTGCGCTCGGGTCGCCCGCGGATTGCGCGCAGACTGGAGTATGCTGCGTGCTCTCCTGCGTCACGGCTTCCCTGATATAGTCCTAAATCATGGTGTCAAGCTCCTGGGGGGGCGTAGGTCGGCTCACCCTTCAGCAGCTCGTGCATGTTCTCCAGCTTCTCCGCCCGCGCTTCGACATCGAAAATGGCAGTCTCCACGTGGTCTACGCGGCCAGCCAGCGTCTCTCCGATGCTCGTGACCTTGGCATCGAACTTGCCGGGTTCTGCGCGCAGGCTCTTGATCGCTGACATTACAGGGAACAGCTGTTCATGCAGGAGGCTAGCGATGCCAGCCATGGTCACGTCGTTCTGCTGGTCGAAGTTCGGCTTGCGGGCCGGCGCCTCGATCAGCTCGTCTTCGGGATCATCCTCGGGCATCGGGACGTAGCCCTCCCGCTGCTCGCGGTGTCCTGGGCGTTCCTCGCCGAGAAGAGGAGCAAGGGGGGAATGAGGACCATGTCCAATCCGAGATTTCTTGTCCTCCCTCATATGTCCCCATGGGTCCTTCACGAGACTTCCGACAGGAGTGCCAGCCATGCGGGTATTCCCACTCTTCGGAGGTGGTGTGGGAGACATCATGGCCTCCAACTCCTACTGAAGATTCCGAGGCGATCAGGCCATCGGCGCCGACATGGGGCCCGATGGTATCAGAGGGTAGAGACAAGGGAACGGAGTTCGGAATTGTGAATGCGAGTGTAAGTAAATAGAAAGCGCTCTTGGCGGCTTGAGTCAAGACGGACTCCTTGAGCCAAAATGGTTACGGGGCTACGGGGCCAGGACGGATTCCTTGAGACGGAGCTCCCTAAGGGGGGCCACGTCAAATGTGAGGGGTGTACCGATATGGGTGTGGGTGACGCATGCGGGCGGCGGCCCTGGGGCATTCGGTGGAGCTCCCTGTGGGGCCACGAAACGTGTGAGGGGTGCGCCGGTTTGTGCGTGAGTGACAATGCGGGCGGTGGCAATAGCGCCTTCGGTGAAGCTCCCTATGGGGCCACGAAGCGTTTCAGGGGTGTGACGAAATGTGCGTGGGTGACGCATGCGGGCGGTGGCACCAATTATTCGCCGTCGGTGGAGCTCCCTATGGGGCCACGAAACATGTGAGGGGTATGACGAAATGGGCGTGAGTGACACATGCGGGCGGTGGCACTGTGGCCTTCGCTGGAGCACCCTATGAGGCCACGAAGCGTGCGAGGGGGGTCCCAATATGGGTGTGGGTGACGCATGCGTGCGGTGGCCCTGGGGCCTGCGGTGGAGCTCCAAATGGGGCCACGAGACGTGTGAGGGGTGTCCCGAAATGGGTGTGGGTGACGCATGCGGGCCGTGGCACTGGGGCCTTCGGTGGAGCTCCCTGGGCCACGAAACGTGAGGGTGTGACGAAATGGGTGTGGGTGACGCATGCGGACGGTGGCACTGGGGCATTCGGTGGAGCTCCCTATGGGGCCACGAAACGTGTGAGGGGTGTGCCGAAATGGGTATGGGTGACGCATGCGGGCGGTTGCACTGGAGCCTTCGGTGGAGTTCCCTACGGGGCCACGAAATGCTGTGCAGGGTGGGTGAAACGCAAGGAATAAGGAGGAGGGGGAGGGAGGAGGGAAGAAGACGCGGGGCGCTGTCTCTTCAAAACGAGGACCCAACACCACAGGATGGTTGGGAAATTAATACCCACAAAATGCCCAAGGCATGCCCAAAATTACTCAAACAATCGTCCCCTGACTACTTTTTAAAACTATTTCTGAATATTCGCCCTGTAGAGGGGCAGGCCCGACTGATGTCTAAAGCTCACACGCGCCCAGGAAGGCCCGGACCTCCCACGCAGCGGAGAGCTCCAGCGCTTGGTGCTTCGTCGTTGTCTCAGCGTCTGGGGCCTGTCGCCGAGCCCCGCAGGGCCGTCCAAAAACCGTCCCGGGCAGAGGACCGACCCCGGGGAAGCGGTCTATAGTGGGACGCACAGAGACATACGGGTACTATATGTCCTCCTTGGAGGCGCGCGTCCGACCCGAACAGAAAGTATACCCATCCTGCAGTATATCGTTTCCCGAGCGGTGCGGCCAGAAAGCGTCCGCCACGAGACATATACAAGATTTCTCGGTGCGCGCCTCGCCTCTGGGGGGGCGACGTACATATAGTACAAGTATGTTAGGGTGACGCCGATATGGGGCCCCAAGGACGGGCGGGAAAAGATAAAAAAAAGCGGCACAGACATAAACTTTGTGGCGCTCCGCGCGACCGCCAGGAGGGCCCCAGCGCGAATCCGAGAAATCCGCGCGGAGCGCCAAAAGTTTATGTGTATGCCATGGTCTTCTTCGAGGGGAGAAGACGGGAATGCAGAAGGGGCACCCCGTGATTGAAGGATCGGGGCATCGTAGGTTCGGGATCGCGGCGCCTGAGATCTGGGCGCTGCTCGTTCTCCACGCTGGGCGGTTTCGCCGGGCTTCGGGACCCGAGGCCATCACAGACTGATCTGGCTCGGAAGATGCCGCAGCGAGATGGGGTCGAGGGCTCCCGCCGTGAGGCTTTGCAATGTTGTACTTTAGCAAGGTCGGATCTCAAGGTCCAAGCGTAAAAAAACATATGTTGTCCGTATGTCTTTGGGCGAGTCGGTGTTTTTCTCTCTCTCTCTCTCTCTATCTCTCTTGTCCACCCTCGGAGAGTCCAAGAGATCCCAAGAAAGGCTCCCCCGGTGACCCAGAGACGGCCATAGAAAGTCTCCCCTGGACCCCGTCCTCCTGCTCCCTCCTGCTCCTCTACTGATCGATCCTCGGAGAATTGAGATTAGCGGTGTTTGGAAGCCCTGGACTATCGAAGATCGAGCGCACCAGTTTTGGAACCTCTGGGGTCAAGGGGCCTTCAGTGGCCTCTTGGGAACTCTGGGACCTCCGAAAACCATGTGAGATGATGTCATCGAGCTTAGTTGTGCCAGGCTCCGCCAGAGTTTGCAAGCTGGCGTCTACCCTCTCGGACTGAGCGCGCTGAGCCTAACCAAACACAGGCGACGGCAAGTTTGTGTCGTGACGACCCCGGCGATGCTTTCTGACCCCGCGTGAATCGTTCGACCTCTCGAACGATCGGCAACTTCTCGATTGCCAGATCCCTCCATCATGGCAGACTCTGGGCCACTGGCGGCGCTCATCCCTGATCGCCCGCGGCGGGAAGGCCGCCGCGTCGACATGTCGCGTACGGAAATATGGGGGAACTGCAAGGTGCCGATGCTGCTGCTCCCCGGACCGCTGATGGAGTGCTCTCTGACCAGGATTTCGATGCAAATCCAGCGGTGGCGACAAGGGGCCTCCCAGGAGGCCCAGAAAGGCGAAAAAGAAGCAGGGGAAGCGGATGAGGTACCCTTTCCTCCTCTGAGCGTCGACACGTACAATGCTGAAAGGACACAAGTCATGCTGCTGTCTGGTGCTTCAGTGGCCTGTGTTGGCGGCGCGAAAGAGGGGCTAAGGACAGGGCGCGAGGGTTTCTTAGGAGGCTCCCTCTTATAAAGGCGTCAGCCCCACATCTATAGGCAAGGCCGGCGCCTTCTAAGAAGCAGGGGTGTTTCTAAGAAGCTGTTCCCCTCCCCCAAACCCCCTTTTGCGCGTGGCCGACAGACATGAAACTTATACTCTCCGATCGGTAGGCCGACGATGATACCACGCACAAAGACAAAGCCGAACCGCCGTCTTCTTACTGTTTTTCGTCCTCCTGCACCTCCACCTCCTCCTCAAACTGGACATCTCAGTACCCCCCCCCAGCCACTGTGCCTTCTCCATCCGAGCGCCCTTCTGTTCTCGTAGACGCGCCCCTCAGGGTTCCTCCTCCCCCTCATCCCTGGAGGTCTCTCTGAAGAACTCCAGAGATCCCTGCTCGCCCACAGGCACCGAAACTGCCCCAAAACATACCACATGTTGGCCAGAGCGGACCCAAGACAGCGAGGCGGAGGAGGAGGGGGAGGGGGAGGATCATGGGGCGGGGGGGGGGTGAGGTGGAGCAAGCAAGCAAGACCGTGGCAGCTGGTGTCTATCGCTGCGTGGCTCACCTCTTCGGGGTAAGGCCTGTAGCCCTGACTGTAGCTGCTGGTAAACTCAATCCGCATCTCGAGCACGCCCGCGGGCCTTTATAGCCCATCACGGACCTTCAAAGCCCGCGTTAGCACGAAGGCGCACCACACTTCATTCAAGTCGCTGTGGGTTGAGGCTTAGAGCGCTTGGGCCCATCACCTCAACCGCAGGGCTGACGGGCGCGGAGAGGGGGCCCAGGGAACTCGGGGCCGTCGAAAGCGAAAACAGTGCATCGATCCCGTCGGACCGCTAGGTAAGTAGTTGTGGGTGCGCCTTCGCGTGTCTAGGTCGCCCGCCCCCCACCCCCCCCCACCCCCCGCCCCCCCCCCCCCCCCCCCCCCCCCCCCCCCCCCCCCCCCCCCCCGCACGACCCGTGAGCAACTATCCAGCACGAAAAGGGCAGCATGTGATTTACCTCCCCGTCTGCCCAACTCACCCAGGAAACGGCCCCGAGGCAGAGAAGACAGAAAAGAAAACAGCATGAGCCGAACGCTCAAACAGCACCCAGCGCAGGAAGCCCAGGATGCCCTCACATCTCACCGTCAAGCTCGAGAAGGCGTGGGCCAGCATCGGCAGCCCTCTCTCGCTTCATCTCTCCTGTCCCTTGAGATCCCGGAGCAATTGGCGAGCTCGTTCGCTGCCTGCATGAGCCATGTGTCGTAGGCCGCCTAAACCGATTGTTCCTGCACCGCTGCCTGAGACGCTCGCTCCAGCGCCCCTGGCGGTGGGCCCCCTATCTTCCCGATGCCGCCGCTGGCGACCAGCCCCTTGATGATGCGCAACCGAATCTCGTCGATCGTGGCGTTGAGCATGTCCGACTGGTCGCCGTTCTTCTCCTTGCACCTCTGAATCAGCTGGGGCCTGTGAAACGGGCTGATGGCAATCGGGCTCAGCATGACGTGCAGCTTCGCTTGGTCTGCCTTCTGGTTGTCCTCGGTACGTTTTCTCGATGCGGAAGTATCGCGCCAGGTCGTTCAGCTCCTCGCGGTCCATCGCCGCCATTAATACTCTTGCACAGGGTGTCTAGTGCTCCGACCACTTTATTTCGGCGCCGTCGTCGCTCCCCCCCAGCTGCTTTGTGCCCTTCACGTGTCGCTATATGTGTCGCTGTGTGCCTTGTGCCCCTCATGTGCCGCTACATGTGTCGATGTATGTGTGTGTGTGTGTGTCGGTGTGTGTCGCTATGCGTCTCCATGTGTGCGTCGCCATGTGTCGCTGTGTGTCGCTGTGCGTCGATATGTGTGTGTGTCGATACATGTCTCTATATGTCGATGCGTGTCGGTATGTGTCGCCATGCGTCGCTCCACCGCAGCGAACCGCCCCCTCCGCCCCGACGACTTTATTTCGGCGTCGTCGCCCCTCCCCCCCCCCTCTTCTTCTCCTAGGCAGCCCAGCGCGCTGCCCCCTCCGCCCCGACCACTTTATTTCGGCGTTCTGCCGACATGCGTCGCTATGCGTCGCTCCCCAGCACCCCAGCGCACCGCCCCCTCCGGCCCGACTACTTTATTTCGGCGTCGTCGTCGCCCCCCCCCAAACCCCACCTCCCTCTCCTCAGCAGCCCCCTCCGCCCCGACCACTTTATTTCGGCGTTCTGCCGACATGCGTCGCTATGCGTCGCTCCCCAGCACCCCAGCGCACCGCCCCCTCCGGCCCGACTACTTTATTTCGGCGTCGTCGTCGCCCCCCCCCAAACCCCACCTCCCTCTCCTCAGCAGCCCAGCGCGCTGCCCCCTCCGC
>CAUYUJ010000259.1:126461-137091 GCA_963575745.1 Prorocentrum cordatum | reverse complement strand
TGACCCTGCCGCGAAGGGCCTGAGGAGCTCGAAGAGATCAGCCAAGAACTTGTTGGGCAACATGACGTGTACCACGCCTGGCGAGCAGGGAATGAACATGGCCCCGATCCACTGGTGCTCGCGCGCGTAGAGCGCGCCCTTCTTCCAGGCGAGCGGCACCCCGAGGAGGAGCCACCAGGTGAGCACGAGGTCGATCGCCAGTTGCGCCGCTGGTGGCGCGCCCGCAACGGCGAGACCCCGGTCGTCGACGTAGAGCTGCAGGCGCCCAGCGGCAGCGGCAGCGCGGCCCACTCCCGACCGCGCGAATGGCCGGAGCAGGGCCTGCGCGGCGCGGCGCGCGCGGCGAAGGACGCCACGCGCCCGAACACGACGGGGCCAGGCTTGCCGCCGGAAACCCAAAACCCGCCAGACCACGGATCGCCCCTCGCGCGCCTCCTGCGGGTGCGCCAGCGGCCTGTCCCTCCGCAGCGCGTGCCCGACGTGCGCGCAGTTGAGCGGCTGCTCGTCGGGGCGCAGCGGCACAGACATGAAGGCGTCCGCGAAGTCCAGCACCAGCGTCCAGGACGCGACGCCCTCCTGAGCCCCGAAGGAGAGCAGGGCGACGTCTAAAGCGTGGTCGATGATAGCCGGCAGTACCTGGCGCTCGGCAAGGGTCCCCGCCGACTTCACGTGGTTCGCCTTCAGATCCAGGATGATACGGCGCTCGGTCGCGCCGTCGGGCTTCGCCCGCGCGATGTTGCCGAAGGGCGCCGGGAAGACGGCGGTGGACTAGAAAGCTTCCGCCGCCGCTCGGTCCTCGAAGAGGATCCCGAAAACCCTGGTTGACCAAGCTCTGCAGCTGCTCGACGCCTGGCAGCCGATCCTGGCCGCGCCGCCCGTAGAAAGACGGGTGGCTTCCCAGGTCGGCCGCGCGCTCGAGGAGCGCGTCCAGGTCGATGGGCGCCTCTGAGACCGCCGCTGGAAAAAAGCCCGCCGGGGGGGGGTCCCGCTTGGTCCCCATCGGCGCGCCCTCCAGTAGCCAGTCCGCGATGGCCCGGTCAGGGCCCCCCGCCTGCCGCTGCACCGCGCGCGATCTCTGGCCGCCACGTCGAGGCGGGGTGGCGCCGCTCCGACGCCGCCGCACCGATGCCCAAGTGCCCGGCGAGCGCGTGGCGCAGCGGCAGCGCTGGCATTCCGCCGGCGGCGGCGGGCGCTTAGGCGAGACGCCGCACGCACCGGCAAACCCCTGAAGCAAGGGCCCCCTCCGACGGCGCGCAGCTATGAGATCCGCGATCGGCGCCATCGTGGACCAGAGGCCAGGCCACGCTCGTCACAGGTTCCCTGGGTTTCGCAGACCCGCTTGGCACGCGGCATACTCCGACCGCGGAGGACATGCCGATGCGCGCGGCCGGAGGCGGTGCGCGCCAGCAGTGCCACCGCCGCGTCGTCCTCGCCCCCCTGGGGGATCGGCGAGCGGCGAGCCCAGCCCCGACGGGAGCGGCGTCGCCGCGGGGGCGACGTGCGCGAAGGGCGGCGCGGCTGGCGCCGCAAGGGAGGCGCTCGGGCCCGGGGCGCAGCCCCCGTGGCCTCGGGCCCGCGCCCCTCTCAATGCTGGTCGACGGCCCGATGCTGGCCGCCGCAGGCGCGGCAGACGCGCCGGCGGCCCCGCGTGCACGGCGCCCTGCATCCGGTGGACTCGTTGCTCCACTTAGAGATTCTGCGTGGTTGTAGGAGAAGCAAGCTTGGTAAAGCATATATATATATATATATTGGCCTATATGTCCCATGATCCCACATCAAATGCCAGCTTAAGCCTAATATGTGGTATTTGCTGTATACGTAGATATAAGCCCACATGGTGTAATGTATGAGCTTATTCCGCTTATCATGAGTGCATGTAGGTGACACACGTATATTACTCTTGTCGGTTGATCTGATCTATGTATATATATATAGCTATATATATATATGCTAATATCTCATATATCTCAGTGGCCCTGGTGCCCACCCTCCCACCCCCCAGCGGTAGGTCGACCGCTCTTTTTACCGTTCAATAACCAGCACGTGTGAAATATCTTCAAAGCTCCACATCGCAGCGTGCCTGATCAAGGCACCGTCACGCAGAGGAAACAATTGTGGGCCGCCTTCTTTGGCGAGCCGCCACCTCGTGGCCGTGCTGGTCTCCCGCACGCCATCGACGAGACAAGGGCCAAGGAGCGAGTACCGCCCGTCAGCGGCGCAGCACGCTGCGACTATCAACGCCATCGCCCCAGCGTCGTCGATGATGATGTCGCCGACCATGCATTGCACATGGTTCCAGGAAACACCACGGGCCACATTACAATCCAGATAAGAGCAAAATTCTTGCTTGCCCACCAGATTATTGAACCAAAGGTGGGGCACAGATAAAGATCGAAGCTCCTCGTGCCAAACGCGGAACCATGCACTGCGCTCAAACCTGCCTCCGAATTCGATGTGCCCCGCAGCACGCTTGACAGAACCACCTTTGCGCTCTTGTGTGAAGCAATCGAATATGCCACCATTCTTCCTGGCATTGTCGGCGACGTGCAATTATTGATGGTGCTTCGGCTTGAGCTTGTCAGCCCCATACGCAGCTTGAAAAGCGAGCATGTGCCTGCTGACAGCTCGGACGATCTCGACAGGATCGACCCTATCATTGCCGAGTGCCTTGCATTGCATCGTCAATGTAAGAAGATCGTGGACAGCGCGAAACGAAGACACCTGCAAATTCAGTGATGGGTATCGCGCAAGAGTGCTGTCAACATAATACCGAATCAAGGGCACAGCGCTCAGCATCTCACTCGCTTGGCATTTGAATGCGCCATCACCGTCGTAAGAAGCTGTCTGATGGTATGCGTCGAAAGGTCGAGAAAAATCGACTGTCGAGAACTGCTTCGGGACTTTCCAATTGGCCGTTGAAACGGCGCGCATACTCGCATAAGAACGGGCGAGACCGCAATGCGAGAACATATCGTACACATCATGAATTCACAACACCATTTGAAACAAGTACATGCGTGGGGTCACATTGCCTGGTCTGCTGGGCGCATGTACCGTCGAAGGGCGGCGTTGCCCAGCACGCTTGTCTCCACGCAGTGTATCCCAGCCGCCGTTTCCATTCGTTGGAACGCAGTCTTGCCAGTCGTGGGTTTGGCCGCTGCAAGCATGTCGAACTTCTCCCACACGTCCTCGTTTGTTGCCCGAATAAAGCGAGAACGGTCTGCGCAAGAATATCCACTAGGATGCCAGATGCGTCATTCACAACAATCTCTGGTGAACGCGACACCAAATTCAGACAACCCAGGGTGCATGGCACATTCGCGTTGCATCCAAAGGTGCCCCAAATTTGCTGCAGCGCTGGCGAATCACCGATGGTGGCATGCATCTCGAAGAACTGCACCCTCGGTGCGCAGCCTGGTAATTGCAACGTGATGCCAGCATCGCGGATGCTCAGAGGCCCCAGAAACATCCGCTCCAACAGCTTCGCAGCAATCGTCGACCAACCGCCCGCCACATCCTTTCCAACTGGAGAACGCAGGAACCCCATCGGGATCCACGCCTCCCTGTGAAACTGTAAAGCGCTGGGCAACCCGAGGACATTGATGTAATAAGCTTGCGTCTTCCTCGAGTTATTGATTTGTTTGGCAGCACCTGGGAACAGCTCGTCGCAGTACAATACCAAATGCCAAGGGTTGTCGCAGCTGTTGCCGCATTGTTTCAGGGCTTGCAACGCGAACGGGGCGAACGCGTTTGATGGCAAATAATGGGGAATTATCTTGTCGCAGCGTGCAACTCCCCACGTAAATGTGCCATGGGTCTTTGTTTTGGCGTCATGCGTCGAAAGCTCAATATTCTGTCTCAGCGGGCCATATTCTTCCTCCAGCGCCCTCTCAATCGAAGCAGGGTCGAGGACATCCGCGGCCCCATCAGGATCGGCGGCCAGGCGCTTCGTGACGCGGCGATGTGCCTTATATGAGACACCGCTCTCGAGTGTAACCAAAATATTCCTCTTCTCGGCTTGGGCCAACATCGGGCGAGCCTGCCTGAGCCCAAACCCTACGGCACGCAAGCCTGGCAAAATGCCAATGAAGAAATTAAGGGGCAGAGGGGGTGGGGGAGATAGGGCGGCGATGAAGGCGGCCCCGCTCGCCGTGACATGAGCCTCCGAGGTGCGCGCTCGCAAAATGCGCGGTGCGCTAGCGGACGGCTAACCGCTTGGAGGAAGGGGGGCCCGGTGGTAGGAGGCGGATGGAGGGGGGGGGACAACCGAGCATCAATAGTTCCGGAACAGGGAGGCGGAGGAGGAAGAGGAACGGGGGAGGGGGAGAAGGATGAACGGGGTTCAAGGAGTAGGATGGAGGAGGTCAGAATGTGGGGCGCATTATAAACGTCACGTGCGATCGCATGCTTAATGGCGACGGCGCCAGCGCCTCCAGGGCTCGCGGCTCGCCGAGGTCTCACCTTGGACAGGCGATGCAACGATTTGTTTTTCCGTCAGAAGCGCACGACGTTAGGTGATAGATGCGCCTCCCCATGCGGCGGTCCTCAAGAGTTAGCGCGCCAGGCCCGTCTCACCCATAGCTCGGGCTATGCGTGACCCCATCGGCCGGCATTGTGCCCGATTCGGGCAAAAGAGGCGGCAGCTCTACATCGACTCTGGCACCTTCTTGACAGCGCTAAGCTGGACTGCCAGCAACTGAGCGGCTTCGACCCACCGTGGAACCTTCGTGGGAAACGTATCCACTAAGTCATCCTCCCAAGCTTCAGGCGACTCGCTCCCGAGGTTATCCGTCGCCTTCTCCACCAGCGCTCTGATCTCTTTGTAGGCCTTTTCCGCAGCAGCCTTCACGACGCTCGGGACTTCTTTGAGGAACGAATCCACGAGGTCACGATCCAACGAGACTTGCACTGCGCTAGCTTTCTGAATCATTTTTTGGAGCATGAGTGGTTGCTTCTCGTGGCCTTGTCCCCGGTGGACTTCTCGAGTTTCTCTGCTTTGATGCGCTCCTTCTCCTCCTGCTTTACTTTTTTTGGCTTCCCTCCTCTTCTGATTGGCCTTCTTGGCGCTCGAGCCCGACGAGCTCGAAGAAGATTTACGTTTCTTGTTATTATTGTCCTTCTTGCCTCTCTCCCCAGCGTCGCCCTTCTCCGTCTCGATCCCCTTGACTGCACTCGCGCCGACGTTTGTGAGGTTCGAGCCCGTGATACCTCCAGGCGCCAAGAAAGATGGCCGCGGGGAGCCGCTGCCCTTGGCCATGGCCACGTCGGTTCTCTTCTGTAGAATCTGGGTGCGCACAGTCTCGAAAATATTGCCCTTGCTCTGTTTGTGAACGGCGACGTTGTAGGTCTATCCAAGCTGGCTGCGCCACTCTTGCATGTGCTTCGGGGCGTTGTTCTGGATCATCTCCACGTCGTACCCTTTTTTCTCCCAGTGCGACAGGGGCTGGAAACCTCCCTCGTGCACGTCCGTCTCCTTGTCAGCGATGGACTTGGCGATGCTCCCCACCACGAGCTTCTCGAGTGCTGCGTCGGAGTCGTTCTCTACAGGAGCACCCCAAAAGGCCTTTTGTTCAGACTGTGGGAGCCCCTGGAACTCCGAGCAGGGCCAGCTGCCGTACATGCGGAACAACTTCGTGCCCCTTGCTCCGCACGAGAAGCACATCCATTTGGTCTTCGTCTTCTGGGTCGCCTTCAGCGTGTTTACCACCTTGCAGCAACGCATGCACCTGGTGTCCGTCACCAACCCCATCGTGACTTCGGCGAAATCGGCCTTGACATCAGGATCGCGTGCCAGCGTGGGGGGCGGCGCGCCACCCGTGTGCAAGCCCTCGTCCTCAACGACCTGTTCCGCCTTGACACCACTTGCTACGCTGTCAGCTCCACCCTCGGGCTCGGCAGTTGGATGCGCCTCATCTCCTGGCTCGGGAATCTTGGCGAAGACCTCGGCGATCGCCTCTCGGGCCTGCTTATTCAGCCTCTTGGTGCCCTCTCTTGTCGCAGCAAGTTTCGCCTTCTTCTGCGCCGCCTTATCTGCAGCGGCGGCTGCGTCTGCGCCCCGCTTCTGCTGCCGCGCCGCCGCGAGCCCTTCCTTGCCGCCGAAGAGCGCGGCAGCCCCCTTCATGCGAGCGACGCGGAAGGCCGAGGCTGTTCGCGGCGCTGCAGAGCCAGCTGAATATGCAGCGGGCACTCTGGTCTCCGCGGTCCTCTGTGTAGCGGTTGGCGGACCGCTTGGAGTCGGGAAATATAGATTCGCAATGTTGGCGATGGGAGCGGTTGGAAGACCGCTTGGGGCCGAGCAAGAGGAGCCCCCCCCCCCAAGCATAAGGAAGGATATATAGATAGAACGTCGCCTGCAAGGGCAGGCCGAAGGTCAACTTTGACACGCCAGAAGCGAAGATGAGCGTCCTCAGAAACATGGGATATAAAATCGAGGGACGCAAAACCATCCAACATGAAACCCCCAACCAGCGGGACGGAGGCCCCAAGCCAGAACTGAGCGGTACGAGCCGATAGGGTTCGATACGCTTCGATACAGGGTCGATACAGGGTCGATACAGGTACCGGTGCATCTCGATACATGTTTCGATACACGCCCGATACACGCCCGATACACGCCGATGCGCGCCGATGCGTGTATCGGCGCGTATCGGCGTGTATCGGCATGTATCGGTGGTGTATCGGCGACGCATCGGTCGCGCATCGGCGGTGTATCGGCGGTGCACCGGGACGCGTATCGACGGCGCATCGAGATGTATCGATATGTACCGGGACCACGGCGATGATGGCGATGATGTTTTTGGTTTGCTCGTCCGCAGCGCGATGTCGGCGCAAGTGTGCCACTGAACGTTGCAAGCGGCGGTCTGGCCCGCCCCGACGAGGCCCCGCGCAATCTAAAGACCGAAAGCGACGGGCATCCTGGCCTCTACGTCAACCACGCTCTGATCCTGAACGTTGGCTTCAGAAGCAAAGAACCGCGCTGCTTGCTCGCAAATGCGCTGAGCAGACTTAGCTGCGGCGCTCGAGCGCCTCGCCGCGTCGATCACAGCCTGGAGCTCGACCGAGCGAATGACGATGGCGCAGTTGGGGTCGCCGCGGGACAGCCTGGCCCGAAGCTGCGGGGTGGTCGCAGCGCCGCTCGGTCCCGACGATGATTGCGGCAGCGCCAGTGCGTCTTGCTGGTCGCACGCGGCGTGCGCAGGCTGGGCAACCTCAGCACGATGAGGCCCAGGTGGTGGCTTCGGGACGACAGAAAGGCGCTTCTTCGGCTGTTCGGTGCCTGGTGGGTCTACCACGATAGGCTCCTGCATGCGCGGCGGTGTCGTTGGTGCGAGCGTCTTCGGAATGGCGACACGTGGGGCGTCATCAGAGGTCTTCTACTTCTGCTTCTTCTGCAGCAGCCACTCTTTCAGCTCCTTGGCGTGAGCGTCGGCCTCCGTCTGCGCAATAGAAACCTCGACGTACTCTGCTTCCTCGATGAGGTTCTCCAGCCTGAGCTGCGAGTGGATCTCACCCATGCGGAGACCAGATTGCGCCAAGTGGGCCTCGAGTCTGTCCGTGCACCCCCCCATTGTCCAGCCCCAGACCTTTGCGCTAGACCAAGCCCTCTTGGAGCATTGCTCGGCCATCGGGCATTCTTTGCAATAGAACCAGGTACCCCCAGCCGCCCACCCCTCGCGGCTGCGATCGTCGTCGGCCACGCGGCGAGCTCGATTTGAAAAGAATGAGCGGGCAAGCGGGTGTCTCGAGCCAAAGCGCCTACACGCTCGAATGGCAACCGAGAAACGAAGGTGCCCCAGCAGTTGGCAGACCGCTAATACGTGCGGGGGCGCACATTGACCTTTGGTCCAGTTTCGGGGAAATCGTTTTTGTTTGCCGCCCCTCGCCCCCCCCCCCCCGCCCCCGCCCCCCTCCCCCGACCTAAACGCCACCCCTTTGCCCCCCCCGCACCCGCCCCCCCTGTCGCATCCGCTCGATTCCGTGGCCCCTGGCCCCCCTCGGCAGCTTCGCCCCCTAGGCCCCCAGACGCCCAGACCCCGCTCAATCCCATCGGCCCCTCCTTCCCGAAGAGTTTGGGTCGACGCTGGTTGTTTCAAACCCGTCGCGCCTTCAGCGGACCTGTCGGGGCAGCCGAGCGCACTGCGGCCCAACTCAGCGGCGCCACGCGGCGTCGCGCTACTTCGGCGGCACAGGCCTGGAACCGTGCTGCTGGTGAAACTCTGGCAGTCTGCCCTCGCACTTGGCCTTGTAGAACTGCTTGTGCCACTCCTTGAAGTGCTCCTGATTGCGCCCGCCGCTGTTGCCCCAGCGTTCAGCTCGGCCTCAGAGACGCTGCGCTTGCGCGAAGCCGACGTGGACGCCGAAGGGTCTGAACTTGCAGCTGATCCCGCGCTTGTAGCTGGAGCTGGAGCTGCCAAAGGGCTTGGAGCCGGAGCTGCCGAAGGGCCCGAACCATCCATGGGGATAATGATGGTCCCGCGCTGCGCGCTGTCGACCTCGTTCGAAGCAGCGGGCGCGCCCTGAACTGGCAAGCCAGGCTCCTGATAGTGGGCGCCGCCTGGTAGCCAAGCTGCGCAGAGCTCCTGGAACGCCTCGAAGTGGGCGTCCGATTGGGCAACGGCGTCGCCAAGGCGTCCCATTGCAGGCGATGGGTCGCTTGCGCAAGGCGCCAAAAGAGGCCAAGCTCGAGCAAAATATGACAGATGAGATTGGCGAGGAGGAGGGGGCTCAGCGCAATGGCAAGTTCGTGCGTCTGGGCAGGATTTACCCCGACGCTGTTTGACGAGACGGGCCTCTTGGGGCCAGGGGTTCACACGGCATTTTTTGACCTGAAGGAGCCTAAACAGAACAATGGGGGAGTAGGCTTAGCACGAGGATGATGGAGAGAGGAGGGAGGGGGGGAGGGAGGAGGGGGGAGGGAGGAGGAGGGAGGCAGGGAGGAGGGAGGAGGAAGGAGGGAGGGAGAAGGGAGGAGGGAGGAGGGAGGAGGAGGTAGGAGAGAGGGAGGAGGGAGGAGGGAGGGGGGAGGGAGGAGGGCGCTTGACCGTCCGTGGCATTAGCGGTTGGATGACCGCTGAGATAACGCTTTACCGACCCATGCGCTGCATTAGCAGTTGGATGACCGCTGACATAACGCTTGGCCGTTGACATTAGCGGCCGGGCCCATAGAACAGATGATGGCAGGTGGCCGTCGCCGCCCCTCGCCCCTTCCCCCGCAGGCGTGAACGGACCCCATGGATCCACCAGGGAGGTCGCCCGTGATAACGCAACCAAGAATTATGGGGAATGGTTGGATGGGGGAGTGGAGGGAGCAACACTAATGATGTGGTATTTGTTGTTTGCACCTTCCAAGACACATCACGATTCAATTTACAATGGAACCTTTCTAGCTCTGTGCACTCGCCCCGAAAAGTGTCACCTAGATGCATGCTTGGGCGACGCAGCTCAATCAAAGCCCATCTCGCGATTCTTCGTGGCCACCCACTTCTCAGCCGCCTCGATGGCCGCCATAGTCCTTGAAACGGAACCCGACGTTCTCGGAGGCACCCTTGGGGCCCGCGCGAGCCATGGCCCTGCCGCGGGGCCGCTCGACGCTCCACGAAGCCTTCTTTCTACTGCCGTCGTCGTGCGCTGCAGGCCTCTTGTTGCATGCCGCGGGGCGCTTCATGGTCACGCCAGGGGCCTCGTCGGACTTCGCGCGGGGGGCCTCGTCGGATTTCTTGCGGGAGCCCATGGCCTTCTGGACAATCTCCATCGCCTCCTTGCCGCTGACCTTCGGCGCCTTTGGGCCCGGAGTAGCCGTGGGGGGCGCTGTCGTCGGCTGGTCCGCGGGCTCGCCCTTGCCCCCCCCCCCCCCCCCCTCCTCGCCTTCGGCCCCGTCCTCGGCGGCGGCTCTTGCCGAGGGGGGCGCGGCCGACATCGCGTTCCCGAGATCGCCTGCGCCGAGTTCGGGCAATCCGAGTCTGCCGCGCGGCTGGCCATGCTGACCACGATCCCGGCCGAAGATCTTCAAGTTGCACAGGTTGGGGGCCGACGGGCCGCTCTTGATGCCAGCGAGCATCTCGAGGATTTTGGACTGGCCGTCAATGACCTGCTTCACCGCGCAGCCCAAAACATTCGCGAACTGATCGAACCCAGTGCCACCTGCAACGGCGACCATTGGGCCAGCGCCAGCACCGCTGGGCCCTGCGCCCCTCTGCTTCGCACCCCTGCAGCGAATCCCGCTTTTAATGAAGCCGATCTGGACGGCAGTGAAGGGGCGCGCGGTCGGACCTTCATCCCTGTACAACTCGCTGTAGAAGTGCGGGTGCTTCTCCTTTAACTCAGCGGGCGTATTGGGCAAGTGTTTGAACGGAGGCACGCCCCTGAGATGGGTCTTCAGGTGGCCCTTCGTGGCGTCGTGCATGGGCTGCCAGATGCCAGCATTCATCGCCCGAACTTTTTTTCCAAGGGTCAGACACCAGGGCCAACGCTACAGTCGCAATTCTGGACGTCTTCTCGCAAGGGTTGCGGCAGCCCAGGGACTGCAGGAAGCGGCGCAACAACACCAGGATGTCTTCGCCCCCATCACACAGCTTCTTCCATTGAGAGGCCGTAAGAAAGTGAACGAAACTCTGGAAATCTTGCTGGGACG
>CAUYUJ010000259.1:103961-121461 GCA_963575745.1 Prorocentrum cordatum | reverse complement strand
GGATCCGCGTCGGATGCACGCCGGGTCCACATCGGACTACGTCGGATGCACGTCGGATTCACGTCGGACTGACTCTGGAGCATCGCCGCGCGGGAGTCGACCCATAGCTTGCGGAACTGATATGGACTAGATCATACTACTATCACGCGCCGCGCGAGGCCTCCAGAGGCAAACACCTTTCAAGACGTGCACGCTGGCGACGCGTGACGAGTGAAACTGGGGAAGTTCGAAAGTCAGTGAAAGTGGAAGCGGCCAGGGCTGGCCAGGGCTGAGGGGGGCGGCAAGAGAGGAGTGCGGGTGAAACAAGAGCGCGATCACTGACCGCACAACTCTGAGAATAAGCGCAGGTCTTCTAACGTCAAACTATCACGATCCATGGCCTGGATCTCCATGATGCTGCCCCACATCTCCTTGACCGCTTGTGAGCCGTAGCGCATCTGGTTCCGCGCAAGAATGTCGAACGAGGCGTTGAGGCGCTTGTGGGCACTAGGCTGATCAGTGAAACCTTTTCGATCAACGCCCAGATGCGCTGCAATCCGGTCGAGCACCCAGTTCATTCTAGTGTTCTGGTCTTCCAGATCTACACACAACACTTGACTTTTACCAAAAACGTGAGCCCACCGACGGAACATCCCTCGACCTTCCAAAGCTGCATGCGGACCATCACCCATGTGGCCACACAATCGAACAAGGTACTCCGCCGACCCCTCGTGGGTCTCTAGGCGCGTGAGATGGCTCACCCCCCATACCCCCCCCCCCCCCCATAGGGACCCCAAACCGGAGATTCGACCCCCCCCCCGGCCCCGGGGACCCAAGCCCGAACCCCCCCTCGGCCCCGGGGCACCCATGCCCGAACGCGCCATAAGGGAGCAGAGGGCCCCACAGCGCGCCAAAATCGCACCAACGGGCCCCCGAGACGGTCCAAGAACGCCCCGAATCGCCGAAAGATCGAGCCAAAACGCTCCAGATGGCATTCAGACGATCCCAGATGCCTCCAAGACGGTCCCAGACACGTCCAAAAAGCTTCAATCAAAATGCGACTAAGAGCGCCCCAAGAGGCCCCCAACAAGCAAAACTCATCCATTTTCTATGGGAAAACGTACCTTTGTGATATATATATATATATATATACACACACACACGGTTTTTGAGCTTCCACGGCGTCGACAACGGCCCCAGAAGCTCACGAGGCCGCGACAGGACGGCCCAAGAAACGCCCAAGAGGCCCCCACAAAGGCCCAAGAGGGCGCCAACACAGCCCAAGAGGCGCTCAAGACGGCACAAGATGGGCCCCAGGACAATCACACGAGGCCCCCCCCCCGTCGGCCCCGGGGCACCCATGCCCGAACGCGCCATGGGGGAGCAGAGGGCCCGACAACGCGCCAAAAGCGCACCAACGGGCCCCCGAGACGGTCCAAGAACGCCCCGAGTCGCCGAAAGATCAAACCGAGACGCGCCAGATGGCATTCAGACGATCTCAGACGCCCCCAAGACGGTCCCAAACGCGTCCAAAAGGCTTCAAAATGCGACGAAGAGGCGCCCCGAGAGGTCCCCAACAAGCAGAACTCAGCCATTTATCATGGGTAAACGTACCGTTATGATATATATATATATATATATGTATATATATATATACAAATATATAAACATATATATGTATCTATATATGTATACATATATACATATATATACATAAATATACATATACATATACATGTACATATACATATACATATACATACACATATACATATACATATACATCTACATCTACATATACACATACATATGCATACATGCATACATGCATACACACAAATGCATGTATATACATATATAGATATACAAAAAAATACATACAGACATACATACATACATACATACATCAATATGTATATATACATGTGTATATATATATATATATATATATATATATACACATGGTCTTTGAGCTTTCACGGCGTCGACAACGGTTTCAGAAGCTCACAAGACCGCCCCAGGACGGCCCAAGAAGCGCCCAAGAGGCCCCCACAAAGGCCCAAGAGGGCGCCAACACAGCCCAAGAGGCGCTCAAAGCGGCACAAAAGGGCCCCAAAACAACCCCAAGAAGGCCCCCCCTCGGCCCCGGGGCACCCATGCCCGAACGCGCCATGGGGGAGCAGAGGGCCCCACAACGCGCCAAAAGCGCACCAACGGGCCCCCGATACGGTCCAAGAGCGCCCCGACTCGCCGAAAGATCGAACCCCAGATGGCATTCAGACGATCTCCGACGCCTCCAAGACGGTCCCAGACGCGTCCACAAGGCTTTAATGTGCGACCAAGAGGCGCCCCAAGAGGTCCCCAACCAGCACAACTCAGCCATTTCCTATGGGAAAACGCACCTTTATTTTTTTATATATATATATATATATATATATATAATATATATATATATATATATATATATATATATGGCATACCGGAATAAAGCCCCAATCAAATTTCTGTTCGGGCTATAGGGCTATCGGGCTATAGGGCTATACGGCGATCGGACTTAGGGCTATGGGGCTATAGGGCTATAGGAGTGTGACCTATAGGGCCATAGGGTTATAGGGCTATGGGGCTATAGAGCTATATGGGCGATGGGGCTATAAGGCTATAGGGATGTAAGGCTATTGCGGCTATAAGGATACAAAGGTTTAAGGCTACAGGGCTATCGGGCTATACGGCTATAGGGTTATGGGGCTATAGGACCACTGGGCCATTGGGCACCCCCGGGCACCCGGGCACCCCCGGGCACCCGGGCACCCCCGGGCACGAGGGCACCCGGGCCCGGCCACCGAAACCGGCCACCCGGGCACCCCCAGGCACCCGGGCACCCGGCCCCGGCCACCGAAATCGGCCGCCGACCTCACCTCAGCTTTATATCCGCTAGGACCCCTACAGGAGCAAGCTCTGGTTGGGGAATATGCGGCCTTTGGGCTTTCACGGCGTCGACAACGGGCCCCCGGCCCGACACGGTCCAAAAACGCCCCGACTCGCCGAAGGATCGAGCCAAGACGCCCCAGATGGCATTCAGACGATCTCAGATGCCTCCAAGACGGTCCCAGACGCGTCCACAAGGCTTTAATATGCGGCCAAGAGGCGCCCCAAGAGGTCCCCAACGAGCCAAACTCATCCATTTCTGGAAGGAAAACGCACTGCTTTGATATATACATAACTATATATATTTATATATATATATGTACACATGTCTATATACACGTATATATATATGTACGGCATTTGAGCTTTCACGGCGTCGACCACGGCTCCAGAAACTCACGCGGCCGCGACAAGACGGCCCAAGAAACGCCCAAGAGGCCCCCACAAAGGCCCAAGAGGGCGCCAACACAGCCCAAGAGGCGCTCAAGACGGCGCAAGATGGGCCCCAAGACAACCCCACGAGGGCCCCCCCTCGGCCCCCGGGCACCCATGCCCGAACGCGCCATGGGGGAGCAGAGGGGCCCCACAACGCGCCAGAAGCGCACCAGCGGGCCCCCGAGACGGCCCAAGAACGCCCCGAGTCGCCGAAATATCGAGCCAAGACGCCCCAGATGGCATTCAGACGATCTCCGACGCCTCCAAGACGGTCCCAGACGCGTCCACAAGGCTTTAATGCGCGACCAGTAGGCGACCCAAGAGGTTCCCAACAAGCAAAACTCATCCATGGTCGATGGGAAAACGCACAATTTACTAGTTTTGTATTATCATTGGTATTATTACTATTATATATACACGACCTTTGAGCTTTCACGGGCTCGACAACGGCCCCAGAAGCTCACAGGGCCGCCCCAGGACGGCCCAAGAAGCGCCCAAGAGGCCCCCACACAGGCCCAAGAGGGCGCCAACGCAGCCCAAGAGGCGCTCAAGACGGCGCAAGATGGGCCCCGAGACAACCCCAAAAGGGCCCCCCCCCGGCCCCGGGGCACCCATGCCCGAACGCGCCACGGGGGGGCAGACGGCCCCACGACGGGCCAAAAGCGCACCAACGGGCCCCCGGGACGGTCCAAGAACGCCCCGAATCGCCGAAAAATCGAACCGAGACGCCCCAGATGGCACTCGGACGATCTCAGATGCTTCCGAGACGGCCCCAGACGCGCCCACAAGGCTTTAACATGCGACCAATGGGCGCCCCAAGAGGTCCCCAACATGCAAAGCTCACCCATTTCCCATGGGGAAACGCACCCCGCTGCTATAGACACGGTCTCTGAGCCCCCACGGCGTCGACAACGGCTCCAGAAACTCACAAGACCGCCCCGAGACGGCCCAAGAAGCGCCCAAGAGGCCCCCACGAAGGCCCAAGAGGGCGCAAACGCAGCCCCAGAACCGCTCAAAACTGCGCAAAAGGGCCCCGAGACAACCCCACGAGGGCCCCCCCTCGGCCCCCGGGGAACCCATGCCCGAACGCGCCACGGGGGAGCAGAGGGCCACGCGACGCGCCAAAATCGCACCAGCGGGCTCCCGAGACGGCCCAAGAACGCCCCGAGTCGCCGAAAGATCGAGCCAAGACGCCCCAGATGGCATTCAGACGATCTCAGATGCCTCCAAGACGGTCCCAGACGCGTCCACAAGGCTTTATTTAATACGCGGCCAAGAGGCGCCCCAAGAGGTCCCCAACGAGCCAAGCTCATTCATTTTCCATTGGAAAACGCACCTTTTTTGATACATACATATATATATATATATATATATATATATATACATATATATATATATATATAGACACTCCCCCCCCGCACATGGTCGTGCATAGTATCCCCTCCCTCATCTGCTCCATGCTCTCCGTCGCACTGCCTCATCCTCTTATCCTCCTTCCGCGGGGTGCGTTGGGGCCTGTCCCGTCAGTTGCCCCTCTCCTTGGGCGGCAAGGACAAAACGATCGACTGATCGACGTAATACTTTTTCTCGCTTTGCAAGCTTGCTTTCAGTCACTGCCTCGATGAGCGTGCCATCCATCCATCCATCAGCGGGGCAGTGCAACCTCGGGCTGAGGGCGGCGGCGGGGCACTGCCACCTCGGGCCGAGGGCGGCACGTTTTTTTAATATTTTTTCGCGCTGGATCCCCGTCCCTCTGCACCCTCAGGAGGGGAATGAGGATGCGGAGGAGAGGGATCAGGACAGTGAAGAACTCGATAATATGAGCGAGGAGGAAGAGGAGCTAGATAAGACGAGTGCGATCCCGACGATGATGGCGTGAATGATGATGACGATGATGATGATGATGACGATGGTGATAATGCTGATGATGATGACGATGACGATGACGATGGTGATGAGCAGGACTGCAGAGGCCGAGGAACTGAACACGCTGAGAAAAGGATCCTTTTGCACAAGCTCCCAAAAGGAACCCATTGTGCACAGGCTGTCAACAGGAATCCTTTTTGGACAGGCTCTCAATATGAAGCCATCTGTATAGCGTTGGATCCTTTCGTCGAAACTCTCAACAGGAAGCCTTTTTTTGCACAGGCTCCCGAGATAATTCCATTTGTATTGGGTTTCAATGAAGCATCCTTTGTGTAGAGGAATTCAACAGGAACTCTGGTTATAGAGGCTCTCAATAGGAAGCAGGTTGTAAAAGGCTCTCGATAAAAAGCCATGCGCACTGCGCTACAATACTAATATGTTTGTTTTGGTTTTCAATAGGAGTCCGTTCTGTAGAGGCTCTCAATCGGAATCCTTGTGCAAACGCTTTCAATAGGAATCTTGTTGTAAAAGTTGTCGATCGGAATCCTTTTTGTCCGTGGAGGCTCTGAATAGGAATCATTTTATCGAGGCTCTCAGCAGCACTCCTCTTGCACAGGCTTTCAATAGGAATCCATACGTTTTGGGTTTCAATAGAAATCGTTTTGTATTGGCTTTGATTCGGAATCCTTTTTGTTGAGGCTCTCAGTAGTAATCACGCTGTAGAGGCTTTCAATAGGAATCGTTTCGTAGAGGCTCTCAATAGGAATCCTTTTTTGTACAGGCTCTCAATAGGAATCCTTTTGCAGAGGCTCTCACTAGGAATCCTTTTTGTAGAGGCTCTCAATAGGACCCCTTGTTGTGGAGGCTCTCACTAGGAATCCTTTTGTAGAGGCTTTCAATCGCAATCCTTGTGTAGAGGTCCTCAATAGGAATCGTGCTGTAGAGGCCAGCGCGACAGGAAAAAAAACAAGAACACTCACAAGGAAATACAAACCAAACCAAAGACACCAAAGCCTTAAGACTGGAAAGCGAAAAAGCCGTCTTGCAAGCCGTCTTGCCCGCGAAACGGTCGATGCCGACCACCCACCCGAAAGGGCTTGCGCGATGAAACAGAACGCCGTTCAGAAAGCACAGCAAAACAGTAACTGCGACAGGAGAGGACCGAGGAGGAGGAGGAGGGCCAGGAGGGGGAGGAGGGGGAGGAGGGAGAGGAGGGGGGGGGAAGGGGGAGGGGGGGAGGAGGAGGGGGGAGAAGGCCGAGGAGGGGGAGGGGGGGGGAGGCGGAGTGGGGTGGAGGAGTCAGCGAAAACGCTTGAAATAAACCCCCCCCCCCCCAAAAAAAAAAAAAAACCTGGGAGATTCTGGGGTTGGGGGGGGGGGGCAAGGTTCTCCCGAAATCATAATGTTGTTTAGTTTTGTTTGGCTTTTTTTTTTTGTTTTTTTTTTTTTTGATTTTTTTTGTTTTTCTCCAAGGGTGTTTGCTGTTTTCCGCAATGCCGATGATTTCTCGCAATTCTTCGAAGGCGTTCGAAGAGGAGGGGGAGGAGGGGGATTTGGAGGAGGAGGAGGAGGAGGAGGAGCGACGCCGAGCAATAATAAACATAATAAGAAAAACATGTATGATCATGTGGGGGGCTACCATATATATATATACATACATATATATATATATATATATATATATCCGCCAATCCGGCGCGTGAGTTTCAAGGAGTCTCAGCTACGGCCTCGAGGCTGAGCCTCAGCCTCTGGGGGGGGAGTGCCGGGGTGGCTCTGCCGGGGAAGGGGGGATGGGGGGGGGGGGGTGCGAGTTTCCGGCGGATGCGGGGCGCTGCGTTTACAGAAGGCTCTACTCTCGAGGGTGCGCTGGAAGGGTGGCCGCGGCCGCAAAAGTCTCTGAAGGTGGTCTAAGAAAGTCCCGAGGCCCCGAAGGATCGCCCGGACACGCCCAGGATGGCCCCAAGCCGGCCCAAGAGCCTGCCAAGACGTCTGAAGAGGCCTCCAAGAGGCCTCCCACGATGGCCCCCAGAAGCAAAAACTGTTGATTCCCACTGGTTTCTTTTAAAATGTTTTGGGGTCGTCGTTTTTTTGCTGCTTTCCGGCGCTCCAAGACGGCCCAAGAGGCCCCCAAGACCGCTCGAAGACGGGCCAGAAAGCCCCCAGACAACCCCAAAACGGCCCCAACAGGCCCCCAAGACGGCCCCAAGAGGACCCAAAAGAGGGACGAACAGCGAAAAAAAATCTAACCTTCCAGCCCGCGAGGCCCCCAGGAGGCCCCAAGAGCCTCCAATAGGGCCTCCGAAAGCCCCCAAGAAGCCCCCACGACGCCCTGACGAGCTCCTAAGATGGCTCAAAAAAACGCCCCACGAGGGCGCCTTTGCGCCGATAGGCTCGCCTCCACCGCTCGCACCACATCGCCCAGGCCACATGTTTCGTAACAAAACTCCGCGCAAGACGTATCGTGAGTTTCCATAATGATCGGCATCCTGTATGGAATTTGCATGGCATTATCATTCCCCGCCCCCACGGTCACTGCCAGCGCCCCGCCGTTGATAGAACCACTGTTGCGATATGGCTCTATTGACCCAACTGCATTCCTACGTCCTTTCGCATGTAGCCCGAGAAGTTTGCGCGGTTGAATGTGCGCCCATAATGTCTGCGTCTGGAGAATAACACCGAGCGCCCCGGATCGGCGGCGCTGGCCAAAGGCCACTGCAATATACACACACACACGCACACACACGCACACACACACACGGCACATGAGATCCCACGGCGTCGGCAGCGGGCCCCCGAGACGGCCCAAGAACGCCCCGAGTCGCCGAAAGATCGAGCCAAGACGCCCCAGATGACATTCATACGATCTCAGATGCCTCCAAGACGGTCCCAGACGCGCCCACAAGGCTTTAATACGCGGCCAAGAGGCGCCCCAAGAGGTCCCCAACGAGCCAAGCTCATTTATTTCCCATGGGAAAACGCACCTTTTTGATATATATATATATATATATATATACACTTGCCCCCCCCCCCGCACATGGTCGTGCATAGTATCCCCTCCCTCATCTGCTCCATGTTCTCCGTCGCACTGCCTCATCCTTTTATCCTCCTTCAGCGGGGTGCGTTGGGGCCTGTCCCGTCAGCTGCTCCTCTCCTTGGGCGGCAAGGACAAAACGATTTACTGATCGACGTAATATTTTCTCTCGCTTGCAAGCTTGCTTTCAGTCGCTGCCTTGATGAGCGTGCCATCCATCCATCCATCAGCGGGGCCGTGCAACCTCGGGCTGAGGGCGGCGGCGGGGCACTGCAACCTCGGGCTGAGGGCGGCACGCTTTTTAATATTCTCTCGCGCTGGATCCCCGTCCCTGTGCACCCTCAGGAGGGGAATGAGGATGAGGAGGAAAGGGATCAGGAGAGTGAAAAACTCGATAATATGATCGAGGGGGAAGAGGAGCTAGATAAGACGAGTGCGATCCCGACGATGATGGCGAGAATGATGATGACGATGATGATGATGACGAAGATGATGATGCTGATGATGACGATGACGATGATGATGATGAGCAGGACTGCTGAGGATGAGAAACTGAACGCGCTGAGAAAGGGATCCGTTTGAACAGGCTCCCAAAAGGAACCCATTGCGCACAGGCTCTCAACAGGAATCCTTTTGCACAGGCTCTCAATAGGAAGCAAGTTGTATTGCGTTTCGATCATACTCGTGTTGCATTAGCTTTCAATAGGAATACTTTTTGCACAGGCTCTCACTAGGAATCCTTGTGTAGAGGCTTTCAATAGGAATCGTTGCGAAGAGGCTCTCAATAGGAATCCTTTTGTAGAGGCTCTCAATGAGAATCCTTTTGTGGAGGCTCTCAACAGGAATCATTTTGCACCGGATCTCAATAGTAATGCAGTGGTCTTGTGTTTCAGTCGGGATCATGTTTGTATTGGCTCTCACTGGGATTTTCTTGTGGAGGCTCTCCATAGGAATCTTTTTGTAGAGGCTCTTAATAGGAATCGTGTTGTAAAGGCTCTCGCTAGGAATGATGTTGCAGAGGCTCTCACTAGGATTCCTTTTTGGGGGGCTCTCAGTAGGAATCCTTATGAAGAGGCTCTCCATGATAATGTTTTCGTTGAGGCTGTCAACATGAATGGTTTTGCACAGGCTTTCAGTAGGAAGTCATTTGTATCGCGTTTCGATAATAATCCTTTGGTTTGGGCGTTCAATAGGAATCTTTTTCGTAAGAACCTCTGGTTCGGAATCCTTGTGTAGAGGTTTTCAACAGGAATCATTTCGAAGAGACTCTCAATGGGAATCTTGTCGTGGAGGGTCTGAACAGGAATACTTTTGCACAGGCTTTCAACAGGAAACCATGTGTATTGACTTCCAGTAGTATTCATTATGCACTGGCTTTCAATAGGAATCATTCTTGTAGAGGCTCTCAATGGGAATATGTTTGTAAAAGGCTTTCGAAAAAATCCTTGTTCGCAGAGGTTCTGAATAGGAATCCTTGTTGTAGAGGCTCTCAATGGGATTTTTGCGTGGAGGCTCTCAGCAGGAATCCTTTGCACAGGCTCCCAATAGGAATACATGTGCATTGGGTTTCAATGGGGATCCTTTTGTAAAAGGCTTTCAACCGGATCCTTTCGTCGAAACTCGCAACAGGAAGCCTTTTGCACAGGCTCCCAAAAGAATTCCATGTGTATCGGGTCTCAATGAAGCATCCATTGTGTCGGGGAATTCAACAGGAATTCTTGTTATAGAGGCTCTCAATAGGAAGCAGGTTGTAGAGGCTCTCAATAAGAAGCCATGTGCACTGCGTTACAATACTAATCATTTTGTATTGGTTTTCAATACGAGTCCGTTTCGTAGAGGCTCTCAATCGGAAACCTTCCGCAAACGCTTTCAATAGGAATGTTGTTGTAAAGGCTTCCGATAGGAATCCTTTTCGTAGAGGCTCTGAATAGGAATCATTTTGCCGAGGCTGTCAGCAACATTCTTCTTGCACAAGCTTTCAATAGGAATCCATACGTTTTGGGTTTCAATAGGAGTCGTTTTGTATTGGCTTTGATTCGGAATCCTTTTTGTTGGGGCTCTCAGTAGGAATCACGCTGTAGAGGCTTCCAATAGGAATCGTTATGTAGAGGCCCTCAATAGAAATCCTTTTGTAGAGGCACTCAATAGGAATCCTTTTTGCAGAGGCTCTCACCAGGAATCCTTTTGTAGAGGCTCTCAATAGGACTCCTTTTGTGGAGGCTCTCACCAGGAATCCTTTTGTGAAGGCTCTCAATCGTACGTAATCCTTTTTGTGGAGGCCCTCAATGGGAAACATGCTGTAGAGGCCAGCGCGACAGGGAAAAAACAATAACACTCACAATCCTGGGGCCTCCTGGAGCCTCTTCTGGTATCCAAGCCAGGCCTCCTAAGGCTTCCTGGGGGCCCTGGTACACACATCGCAAGGTGTGGCAACCCCACTTGCGCTCGAGTGCGACTTCGATGTTGCATTTCACTCCTGCTCCAAACGCCCCTTCAGTTTGTTGTATGAGCCTGGGCACACACGTGCCACGTGTATACCTATACGACCACCCTTCGGGTGATAAGGGTTCGGGGGGGGGGGGGGGAACCAACGTCTCACTCAATCGGTCTCACTATCGATCTCAGTATCGATCTCACTATCGGTCTCGCTCGATCGATCTCACTTGATCGATCTCACTCGATCTATCTCATTCGATCGATCTCACGATTGATCTCACAATCGATCTCACAATCGATCACACAATCGATCGCACATTCGGTCTCAATATCGATCTCACTATCGATATCACAACCGCTTTCACAATCAACGTCATCCTCATCATCATCATCATCAATATCATCAACATCAACATCATCACCAACATCGTCATCATCATGAGGGCACAGTCATCATCATCATAAGCATCATCATCAACGTCAGCACCATCATCGGAACAACATCATCATCACCATCACCATCATCATCTCATCATCAACATCAACATCATCATCATCGGGGCACAGTCATCGTCATCATCACCAGCAGCATCATCATAATCATCATCATAATCGGGACACCATCATGATCACCATCGTTCTCATCAGCAACATCATCATCAACATCGTCATCATCCTCGGGGCAACATCATCATCATGATCATCGCATCATCATCAACAACATCATCATTGGGGCACCATCATCATCATGAGCAGCATCATCATCAGCATCGTCATTATCATTGCTATCATCATCGAGACACCATCAGCATCACCATCATCATCATCATCACCATCATCATCATCATCAGCATCGTCATGGGGACACCATAATCATCATCAACATCATCATCAACATCATCATCGCCGGGACACCAGTTCCATCAACATCATCATCACCAACATCATCGGAATCATCATCATCATCGGGACACCATCATCGTCATCATCATAAACATAATCATCATGAGCATCATCATCCTCATCATCGGGACACTATCAGTATCATCGACACCATCATCAACATCATCATCTTCATCGGGACACCGTCATCGTCATCTCATCATCATCATCATCATCATCATCATCATCATCATCATCATCATCATCATCATCTCATCATCATCCTCGCGGGACAGGACACCGGCGGGACACCGCGGGACACTGCGGGACACCGCGGGACACCGCGGGACACCGCGGGACACCGGCGGGACACCGCGGGGCCCCGGCCGCCCGGAAGGGAATCATTTGGTCCGGCCGCGCCTCAGCCACACGGGACACCAGCGGGACACCGGCGGGACACCGCGGGGCCCCGGCCGCCCGGAAGGGAATCATTGGGTCCGGCCGCGCCTCAGCCACAGGAGACTCTCTCTCGCCCGCCCACGCAGCTTCGCCTCGCCCGCACGGCACGCACGAACACGAAACCGAAATCGATTTCCCGGTAGGGGGGCTCTCCGTTCCACTTCGATCTCACCCCCCAACCTCCGATATATATATATATATATATATATATATATATACCTATACGACCACCCTTCGGGTGATAAGGGAACCAACGTCTCACTCGATCGGTCTCACTATCGATCTCAGTATCGATCTCACTATCGGTCTCGCTCGATCGATCTCACTCGATCGATCTCACAATCGATCTCAATATATCTCATTCGATCGATCTCACAATTGATCTCACAATCGATCTCACAATCGATCACACAATCGATCTCACATTCGGTTTCAATATCGATCTCACTATCGATATCACAATCGCTCTCACAATCAACGTCATCATCATCATCATCATCATCACCATCATCAACATCATCATCATCAACATCATCACCAACATCGTCATCATCATGAGGGCACCGTCATCATCATCATAAACATCATCATCAACGTCAGCATCATCATCGGGACAACATCATCATCATCATCACCATCATCATCTCATCATCGACATCATCATCTTCATCATGATCATCATCATCATCGGGACACAGTCATCGTCATCATCATCATCATCAGCAGCAGCATCATCATAATCATCATCATAATCAGGACACCATCATGATCACCATCGTTCGCATCAACAACATTATCATCAACATCGTCATCACCTTCGGGGCACCATCATCATCATGAACATCGCATCATCATCGTCATCAGAATCATCAACATCATCATCATTGGGGCACCATCATCATCATGAGCAACATCATCATCAACATTGTCATTATCATTATTATCATCATCGAGACACCATCAGCATCACCATCATCATCATCAGCATCATCATCGGGACACCATAATCATCATCAACATCATCATATCAACATCATTATCGCCGGGACACCAGTTCCATCAACATCATCATCACCAACATCATCGGAATCATCATCATCATCATCATCATCATCATCATCATCATCATCGGGACACCATCATCGTCATCATCATCAACATAACCATCATGAGCATCATCATCCTCATCATCGGGACACTATCATTATCATCGACACCATCATCAACATCATCATCATCTTCATCGGGACACCATCATCATCATCATCTCATCATCATCATCATCATCATCATCACCATCATCATCATCATCATCATCATCATCATCATCATCATCATCATCATCATCATCATCATCTCATCATCATCATCATCCTCGCGGGACACCGCGGGACACCGGCGGGACACCGCGGGACACCGCGGGACACCGCGGGACACCGGCGGGACACCGCGGGGCCCCGGCCGCCCGGAAGGGAATCATTTGGTCCGGCTGCGCCTCAGCCACGGGACACCAGCGGGACACCGGCGGGACACCGCGGGGCCCCGGCCGCCCGGAAGGAAGTCATTTGGTCCGGCCGCACCTCAGCCACAGGAGACTTTCTCTCACCCGCCCACGCAGCTTCGCCTCGCCCGCACGGCACGCACGAACACGAAACCGAAATCGATTTCCCGGTAGGGGGGCTCTCCGTTCCACTTCGATCTCACCCCCCAACCTCCGATATATATATATATATATATATATATATATATTTGTATATATGTATAGCTTTCACGGCGTCGACAGCGGGCCCCCGAGACGGTCCAAGAAAGCTCCGAGTCGCCGACAGATCGAGCCAAGACGCCCCAGATGGCATTCAGACGATCTCAGACGCCTCCAAGACGGTCCCAGACGCGTCCACAAGGCTTTAATATGCGACTAAGAGGCGCCCCAAGAGGTCCCCAACAAGCAAAACTCATCCATTTCCGATGGGAAAACGCACCTTTTTGATATGTATATATATATATATACACGGTCTTTGAGCTTTCACGGCGTCGACAACGGCTCCAGAAGCTCACAAGACCACAAGACCGCCCCAAGACGGCCCAAGAAGCGCCCAAGAGGTCCCCACAAAGGCCCAAGAGGTTGCCAACACAGCCCAAGAGGCGCTCAAGACGGCACAAGAGGCGCTCAAGACGGCTCCAAGACGGAGCCCACAGGGCACCGTTTCGAGCCTTCGGCCCGAGGACGCCCCCAGCGCTCCAAGAACAACCCAAGAGGCCCTGAGGGACCCCCAAGAGAACCTCAAAGGCCTCCAAGAAGCCCCCAGGAAGCCCCCAAGAGGCCCCAAAACTTGGCCCAAGATGCCTCGAGGCGGCCGGATATGGCCTGCAGACAGGCCAAGATGCCACCAAAAGGCCGCAAAAGAGCACCAAGAGATACGATGACAGCAACGAAGCAACAGGAACGATGTCGAGCGCCGTGTCATGATTCGGACAAGCCTCGTGAAATGCAGTCCTGGAAACGCAGTAGTTTATAGGGGTCGGCGGATGTGGCGTAAGCCTATAGAATCTTCCATTGCGGCTGTCGCATGAATGGTAAACGTCGAATCGTAAATCATCCGCTCCGTCAAACTAAACTTCTGCAGCAGGTCCTTGCGGCACTGTGCAATTCCCCTGAAAGTGTCCAAGTGACGATCCGCCCACTGCCTAAAATTTGCATCCTTCAAAGTTGCCCTCGACTCTTCATACAATTGAAGATACCGCGACGCGAAGATCTGGGCTGGATTGCGCCAGGTGAGAAACAACTTGAGCGAGGGGCCAAACATGGCCCTCGCCCGGAAGGGGACCAGCCGGTGCGACGAGTACATGGGAGTTTTCTCCCCGAACCAATGGGTTTTCCTTTTTGATTTCGTGTCGCTGGTGAAGAAATCCACGTACGCGCTCTGACCTTTCGCACACTCCCTCACCTTGTCCAGTATGTACAGCTCGTAGTAGCAGCACTTCTGGGTCGGATGATTTCGTGCGTCGCCTACAATCACACTTGGATGATCTCTCAGTGCGGAAATAAGGCTAGTGCTTCCAGATCTCCCAGGACCGACACCAAGAAAAAAGTTTGGGAACTCCGCGCTCTCGCGATCAAGGCGCAACGAACATTGCCCCTCAAAACAAAACATATCTTCCTCATTGGGAAACATAGCCACGCGCTTCTCGTTAAAATACCTGACCAAGTCATCATTCGCCCGTTCCGCATTGTTTTCATCCACGTCTCCATGGTTGGGAGAAGTAGCCGATTCTTTCTTGTTGGGAGACTTGGTCACGCTTACCTCGTTGGAAGACCTAGCCACGTCAGCATTCGCCTCTTCCACCTTGTCTTTATCCACGTCTCCATGGTTGGGAGAACTAGCAGCGTCTGTCCCTTTCGGAGACTTGGTCACGTTTACCTCGTTGGGGGACCCAGCCAAGTTCAGTCTTCCGACACTCCCAATGTTCAATATCCCGACGTTCTCCAACGTTTGGATCGGAAGTGAGTTCGAACCAACGGACCCCAACGTTCCCAGAGAACCAGGTATAGCGGCCACATACTGCGAAGTGGCACTGGCGCGCTGGGCATACAAGCTCGGGTAGACGGTGCCACCAATCAAGACCGCACCCAAAATCGGCAGGACTAACCAAGTGTTGCCAAATACACCTCGCAAGGACCGCATCTGCTGCACTCGAGACGCCGGCCAGCCCTTTCAGCAGCCCGAGCCAAGATGAGTACAGACAGCAGCATTACCAGCCTGGGATAAGGGTGAAGTTAGAGGAACATAAAAACTGCAGGAACATCAACTTTCCAAGGTCCGCGCGGATTTCCTGGATGCCGCTGGTGACCCGATTGAAGGACAATCTCGTGCAAGTAGGAATCTGGTTGGCGCAAGGGCGAGAGCATCGATTTCAACTAAGAGGGATGTCAATTCCACCAGCCCTGTGGCGGGTAGTGACAAGCTGCTCTCTCTAGTCCGTGCGATCCTGTCCCCTCCTCTTGATCTCAGCTTCGGTGGAATTCTATGCCAAAAGGCTTCATATTTCCCCTGTGAGACAGATGACGCGGACGATGTGAAAAGAAACTGATATTATGGATTCGGTACGTAGACGATGTACCACCGAACAATTGCCCCTGTGGGGCGTCCCAGATGGCCTCGAAAGGAACACATGGGTTCTGAGCATGGCCTCCCTACTGTTTCCAAGAATCCACATGGCCTGTTAGATCTCGAAGACGTCACCAAGAAAACTGAAAACTAATCCGCCGACACTGTTGGCGCGTGTGAGGGGCTCGTTCGTTGGAGTCGTCGTCTCCGTCAACCGTTAGTCATCGACTCTGTCGTCACCCTTCCCTGCGCCCTCCCGTTCCCTGGGCCCGTCGCCGCTCAACGCCCCTTTCCCTGCACCCTCCTCCTCAATCGCTGGGCCCATCGTCGCTCCCCCCTCTTCCCCAGGCCCTCCTCATCGAGCGCACCAGCCAAAGCGAAAGTGAGCAACGTCGCAATTGACTCGACGGGAAGTCCCTTCCCTTTGATCCCTCCCCCGCCGGGAAGGGGGGGGGTCCTGGGTCAGATACGACTACCCCCAGGGGGTCCCGGCAGGGGGTCCGGGGTCCCGGGTCCCGGGAGGGGGGGGGCCGTCGCCCAAAAGAGCCCCAAGACGGGCCAAGAGTGCCCCAAGAGGCCCCAAAGACGGTCCACGAGGGCCACGCATCGCCGAACGATCTGTCAGAGACGCCTTGACGGTCTCCAGACGGCCCAAGAGCACTGCACGACGCTCCAAGAGGCCTTCAGGAGCACTCCCAAGAGGGCACCAAGAGGAAAAATCACAGATTTTCCTTCAGTTCTTAAAATTGTCGGTGTTCTCGCCTCTTCCGCTTCCCGATCTTCCAAGACGGCCCAAGGGGCCCCCCAGATCGCCCCAAAACGGCCCAAGAGGGGTCCAGGAGGGACACAAAACAGCCAAAAAGAGCGCCAAGACGGCCCCAGACGCCTCCAAGACGACACAAGAGGCCCCCAAGACGGCTCCAAGAGGGTACCCAAATGAGGGACCAGAACGGACATTTCGAGCCCGGCACCCAGAGGCTCCCAGCAGGAATCAGAAGGCCCGCAAGAGACCCTCAAGAAGCCCCGAGAGGCCCCCAAAAGGCTTCCAAGAGGCCCCCAAACTATCCCCCAGAGGCCACCGAGAGCGAGCGCTTCGAAGAGACCCCAAAAAGCATCCATGAGGACTCTGACCCACGTCAGCGTCGTCGTCGTTGTGGCCGCCACCATTGTCATTCCCCATTCAGGGTCGGCGGCCCCGGCCGTAAGGCCTTCGCCATCGCCAGAGGGATCCAGGAGGCATGTGATTGCTGGAAAATCCACGGGAGGCCCCCGAGACTGCCAAAACGGCCTCCAACTGACTTCCGCGATAGCCCGAGAGGCCCCCGAAGACTGCCGGGCGCCCAGGAGGCCAACACACGAAGCCCCAGCAGGCAAGCCACCG
>CAUYUJ010000259.1:72811-97811 GCA_963575745.1 Prorocentrum cordatum | reverse complement strand
GGCGCGCATTGTTCATGATGTTCGGTGTGTATGTTGTTTTCGGATGCTGCGTTTTATGTTTGATTGTCCCAGTGTTTGTTTAAGTGCTTTGTTCTTCTTTGGCAACGCATGACAAGCCATTGGCGCGCGTTGATCGCCCGCGTCAAGCCTTGATAGACCTCGACCGCCTGTGGCAAGCCTTCAGCAGCGCAGCGGCCTGTGAAGGCGTATGGCTGTTGTCAAGGTTCGAACGCTGACCGATGCGATTTCCGAGTTAACATTGGTTTGGGCGTACGTTTCCTACGATGGACAAGACAGAGTCCCCCACCCGCGTGGAGTTCTGTTGTGTTCACGATCGAATAGTCGCCATGTGTGTATAGATATTGAAATGAAACGTTTGCGGTCACCGACACGATTCTGGGTCACCCGCGCGACGGGCGGGTCGCCCGCCGCGCGCGCGCGAGCGCGTGGCGAGTCCTGCGTTGCACAAAAAAACGAAAAAGCCATGTTGGTCCAGAAACTAGAATGAGCCCTTCGCGGTGGCAAATTTGATTTTGAAGCGAACATGAGTTGTGGTGTGCGGTTTCGCACATCATACATGCAGAAATCCTGCACGAGCAATCGCGTGACGATCTCTGTATCCCCACACTAGGAAAGTCGGCATGCCGGCTTGGAAATCCAAGTGATGCCTTAGCGGTGGCCGACATGAGTTTGGGTGACCCGCGCAGTGGGCGGGTCGCCCGCCGCGCGTGCGCGCGCAAGGCGAGTTCTGGAATGTCCACGGTAGAAACGTCGCGTTGTCCCTCTGGCAACCCAAGTGAGCCCCCTTGGCGGTGACCGAGAGGATTTCGGGCGACCACGGGTGGGTCACCCGTCGCGCCTGCGCGCGCAGCGAATTCTGTAAGGTCCACAATGGGAAAGACGCCATGCTGGCCCGGGAACTAAAATGAATCCTCAGCGGTGACGGACTTGATGTTGAAGTGAACATGGGCTTTGGTGCCAGAGCTCCCCACGCGCGCGCCTGTGGAGCTTCGCGATGTCCGCAAAACAAACACTGGCCTGGGAACGCGAATGAACTCCTAGCGGCGGTCGACAGGATCCCGGGTGACCCGCGCGGTGGGTGGGTCGCACGCCGCGCGCGCACGTGGCGAGCGCAGGAATGTCCACGGTCGGGAAATGGCCATGTTGGCCTTGGAAGTTGAAGCGCGCCCTTAGCGGTGACCTCTTTGGAATTGAAGTTACCATAACTCCTGCACGCTTGCGAAGATGAGAATGACATCTCGTTTGCGAAGGCGCTAAAGCGGGCCCCTTGCGGTCACAGAGCACGCGCGGGTGACGGGAGTCGCCTGCGCGGCGCGTGGAGATGTCGACTTTGTCCACAGACAGATTTTGTTTGGCAGTGCGCGCGATCCTTGCATCGACAGAACTGCCCCCCCTCTCTCCCCCCCCCCTTTTCCTCCTACTTTGAGGCCCACCTCAAACTATCTCAGAATAGATATCGAGCATGATTATGAACAGTTCATGAATAGCTGTAGAAAAAAACATAAGGTAATTTAGGAATAGTTTGCGGAACTATCCTTAAACTATCATATAACTACCCGACCTCAACATGCAGCAAACTATTCGACAACTATCAGGATCTAAATTAAAACATCGCCAATACACTTTTCACTGTTTTGATTTTTTCCGCGTTCAATTGTATGTTTTCTGCGTTGTCAAACAGAATTGTTTCCCAATTTCAGTTCCTGTTTTCTGCTTCTCTTGTATTTCCCAATGCAGTTTTCAGTTGTCTGGTTTCTGTTATGTTGTAGCAGTGTTGGTCCGAGTGCCGCAGCCTTTGCCGCCCCTGCCGCCCTTGCCCGAGCTGTATCAGTCGCGTCGCGATCGCTACGGCGCTGTCGAACAACGCAGTCAAGGCCGCGTGGGAGGTATCCGCCTTAGTTTCCGCGGTCCGCTTTGCTCGCGTGACGCGGTATGTTGTTGCGGCGTTGCAATGTTGGCGAGCACGTTCGCATAATCCGCGGTGGGCGTTGCTCGCGTGACGCGGTATGTGGTTGTGGCGTTGCAATGTTGGTGAGCATGCTCGCACTCTGCAAACGTTGCCCAAATGGCGAGCTTTGCCCCCGAGTGTCACGCGACGCGCACATGTGTAACTAAGGCCAGAGTAGCTGGCGTGAGGTCCAAGCGCTCGAAGGAGGGGCGCACCATCGCGCTGGCGCCGCTCATCAACGAGCAGGTCGAGTCGCTTTACATCGGCAACGAGGTCGAGGGCGTCAGTGCGTTGGAGGCTCGGATCCTGAGCGCAATCAAGGCCCTCGACCTCTGCGAGCCGAAGCACGTCCACGCGACGATGGGGGCCGTGCACCCTGACAACAGGGACGGCGCGGGCCTCGTCCCATACGGCGTGCACGACCTCCTCGGCATCCTGGTGGTGAGGGGCTGGGACGACGACGAGACGTCGAAGGCGCTCGCCTGCGAGAGCCATCCGGCTTGCGCCATTCCCCTACTGCTGTCAAGACACGCGTCCGTGTCTCGTGCAGCAAGATTGGCGCAAGCGAGACATGCGTGCCTTGCGCGCTATTGCGAGCGTCATCTGGCAAGATCGGATCGGCAAGCGTGCAAACCTGCTCACGGCGGGTTAGCGGATCCCTAACGGCGACACCACGATCCGCGACTTCAACGTGAAGTTGGCGGTGGGGTCGGGCCCCCTGCTGCCCCTAATCGAGGATTTCAGCGAGCTTCAGATCGCCACGGTGCGATGCTCGCACACCACGGCCACGCTGCGCTGCATCCACGGCGCGGCGCGGTCCATGAACGCGGACATCTCGGACGCGTCTGGCCGCATCTCGATGGCTCACACATGTGAGCGACAGCCGTCGTTCAAAGAGCCACTCGAGCGCGGCTTGCGGTACAGCGTCATCAGCTCGTTGTTGGTGACGCGGTGCCCCGAGCTCATGAAGCTCCTGGCGCAGTCTGGCAACGCGGACCACGGCGCGGCACGCGTTGCCACGACGGTGCACCGAATGAAAAAGGCGCGGCTCATCGCTCGCGCGTAGACGAGCCTCGAAACCGCCGACGACTGGGCCAAGGTGGAGCGCGTCGCGGCGCTCGGCACGCCGAGCGAGTTCGAGAGGGAGCTGCCGTGCTAGACAATCGGCTCATGCCACGATCGCCACCGCCCATGGCGAGCGCACTCGCCGCCTCGGGACGAGGGCACAGGATGGCAGGCATGAGTGCGACAGGGGGGTGGGGGGGCGGGGGGGCGAGGAAACTGCGTGCCTTGCACGGCTGACTCATCACCGCCATGGCGGGACAGTGCGGACATCGCTTTCGTCAGAGCGTGGAGTGGTGGGAAAGAGGGGAGCATGCTCGACGTCCTCGAGCAGTTCGAGCGGCCCCTCAACACAAAGCGCACCATCGCGGCTGACAGTCCCCAGGCGCTCAGCCAGCTGCAGTTCGCGGAGGGCCCGCTGTGGACATTGGCGGTGATCGAGGCGCAACTGGCGTCGCCCCCTAAGTGGGCGACGCCAGGCAGCGAGAGCACGCTCTTGAGCACATCTGACTACAAGTCCATGTCCCCTGGCGGCAAGAACAGGAGCAAGGCCGTGCGAGCGGCCAACATCACGCATGCGCGCAGGCAGTTCACGACGGCCTACACGCACACCAGCGAGCTCGTCAGGCTTAAGCACCTGTCGCAGCTCGACATCCGCCTGGTCACGATGGCACTGGGGCGGGGGGCGACGAGCGCTCGCTGGGAAGCGGCGGGCGGGGGCGAGAACGATGTTCGCCAGGACGCGACCGATGACGAGCGATGCTCGCTTGCGCACGCGCGCGCGCAGTAGGCCCAGGTGTTGGGCAAGACGTGCGAAGGGCGCAAACAGTACACTTCTATGGTCGACGTGGTGGCCGGCTTCTGGGAGGCCATGAACGCCGACGAGCAGCATGTGCGCAACGTGCCGTTGCCGCGGCTCGACATCGAGACAGGCGCCGGCGACGATGAGGTCGATGCCCGTGTGCCGAAGAAGGCCAAGCTCTCGCCCCCCAGCACGGCTTTGGGGATGGCGCACGTGTCATTATCTGGCGGTGGCGACGTCGGCCCACTGACCATTCAGGCCAAGGGTTTCGTGGTTGGCGCAACCATCGCCGCCGTCGACAAGCGTGAGGATACGGAGGTGACCAGCTACGTGATCACTGCCAACGATGATCAGACGGTCCACGTACGTGGTTCGTCTGATGACGTCAGCATGCTGAAGATGAGCGAGGTCCTCGACGGCTACAATGTGGTCGAGAAAAAGCGAACCCAAGGTTTCGTTTTTGTAATTCGCTGCATAGATTCAACAACTCGAGCTTTGCTCGCCGACAGGGTCGCATTGTCTTGGCAGTGGTTGTTTGGTGGGTGGGAGGGGGCGGGGCGGCGAGGATGCGCATGATGCGTGCGTGCCAGGTTGTCGATTGCGCGCAGCTCGGCAAGTTTCGGCATGGGAATAATGATGCTGCGATCGAGGACACGAAGGCGCGCCTGCGCGTCGCACCCACCGCCATCGAAGACGTCAAGATTTTCGGTGGGGAAAAGTTGGCGCACAGACAGCAGGAGACCCCGCGGTGTAGCAATCTCACGAGCGACGCTCGCACTCACGACTTATAAGGCCCCCGGATCCCGCCCCAATGCGAGCTAAGCTCTGCATGCGACACAGACAGATGTAGTGACGTCACGCCACCCGTATAGCCCAGGATGATAGCAGGGTGAACTTGAATGCGAAGGCCTCCTTCAAGGTCGGCGAGCTGCAGATCGTTGCAGCGTATGACAGGACCAGCGCCGACAAGAGCAACTCGCCCGACATGCGAATCTCCGTTGGCGGATACTTCGTTGCATCTGTCGTGCTGCCGTCCGCGCTTGAACTGGGCGGCGCTACGTGCGCGGCCGCGCTTAGGAAACAGCGCGGCCGCCTCGACGAGGAAAAGATCCTCTCGTCGACCCCATTCTGGCATGTACAAATGGTCCACGAGGGGGCCCACAACGTCGAGCTTCGCTCGACTGAAATTTCAATCATGGGCAAGGCAGTGAGCTTCCCTACGTGGGACAACGTGAAGGACATCAAAAAGGGACAGCTCATTCTGGGTCCGCCCCAGGACATTGGCGACGGCGCGGGCGGCGCAGTCGGCAGCGGCGACGGCGACGCCAACCGCGACAAGGGCGGCAAGGGCAGCAAGGGTGGCAGCAAGGGCGGCAAGGGCGGCAAAGCTCCTGGTCGAGGGGGGGGGGGGCGGGGCGCATGAGCCGTGCTGACGCCCTGCCTAACATCGACCATGCGACTGCTTATGAGCGCGTGGACGCTCGAAACTCGTTCTCTTCACCTCCCATCCGCCTCCGTGCCACGACAGCTACCAGCGCCAATGTGGCGAGAATGCTCGCCGAGGCAGCGCAACGCACTTGATCGACGCACGTGGTGAGCAGAGTGTGATGTGCGCCACGCGAGCTCCTCAAGCACGGCGAAGCAGTGCGGCGCGCCGCGCGCTCGCGGCGGATCGGGCTCGGCGGGCGCCATGGCGCCGAAGGGCCCTCGCCCTGCAAGGGTGCATCGCGACACCGTGGCGGTCTACGGCGGCAGCGGCGTGAAGAAGTGACACCCGCGGCTGCCCGACTTGATGACGATCGAAGAGAAGGAGTTCGTTCGCATAGGCCAACAGAACCGAGAGTTTGCTCGGTTCCGTGTTTTTTTGGTTGTCGTTCGTGTCGCGCATAGTTCGTGCCGCATGTGCGCGCACAGACGTGCCAGCTATAGTTTCCCCGGCTATGACGTGCACAGCGGCAACCCGATGCAGGGCGCCGAGTGGCGCTTCCAGCTCACGGCGTTGCGCGACGCGGCAGTGGACAGCCACATCGAGAAGAACAAGCCGCAGATCGCTGCGTTCTGGAGTGTTTTCGTGCATGCGAGCTTCGCTCGCGATCTAATACTGCATGCGAGCATACTCAACTTGCACCGCCGCTAAGACCCACTGGCCGATGATCCGTCGGCAATCGTGACGGCGGTGCGTCGGGGCAAGCTCTACTTGTCGGCCAGAGCGCCGGCGTGCGTGGTGATCACGCACCCGTCCTTCAACAGCATGGTTCGGTCCTTCGGACCGACCCAACTACTCGTCAAGGCCAAGCCGAACAAGGGCGAGAAGCTGCACCTAGAGTTCAGCGATGATAACATCAATTATTCTGCTCACGCGCGCCCGCACCCCCATACGTTTTCGACCACAGAAGGTTCACAATGTGCAGCGCTTCTGCTGCAGCGAGCCTCACTCGCTAGGTGTGGCAGACTACCGTCTCACGTGATCCATTCGAGCATAGCTCGAAGCCGGACATCTTGATTTGGTTGGCGAGGTGCGATGAACTTCCTGATCTGCCAGATGTTCACGTGCAATATCGCGGCTACAAGCGCGAGGCCGACGGCGACCCGCCTGTTGAGCAGGTGTCGCCGAACGGAAATTGGATCAAGCGGCCCCAGCCGACAGGTGGAATCATCTGACCCATGGTCGCGAAGTACATGACCACGGAAGGTCCCAAGGAGCCCCAAACGACCCCAGCGCATTGCGAGGACCGCGCAGCGTCCAGATTCGCATGCACGCGAGAGCAATGCTCGCGCATGCAGGTATCCTACTGACCCCATCCCTCCTTTCTTCTTCATATTTTCCTTGCAATGTAGGTTCAGTTGGCATACCCACAGGATTGGGAGAAATACGTCGAGGACGTTCGCCTCACGGAGGCAAACTTGCAGATGATCTACGACACCAAGCACAGCAGCGACGCTTGCGTCGACAGCGTGGGTTCACCTGAGGCGACAGCGTCGGCAGCTCAGGCTCGCCCGCAGCCGAGCATGCCCGACAGTGGGTGGTCACGTGAGGCGACGTCCTCGAGGGCGACGCCCTCGGCGTCGCCCGCGGCGTCGCCCGTGGCGACGTCCTCGGAGTCGCGCCCCAAGCGCCAGGTCTACCTGTCTGGTCATTTTGTTGACCCCTAGGCGTTTACCGAGCCGCGCGGTTGCGCATGCGCTCGGTTGAAAGGCGATCATGTGCATCGCCATCACCTGACACAGTTAACATCACCCCACCTCATTCCCCTCCTCCTCCGCCTCATCCTGATCCTCCCCCCCCTCTCACCTCTTCCGAAAACTCGGAGCCGATGGCGCTCCGACCCGTGCCGCAGCGATTGTAGATCGCGTCCACGTTTGCGCCGCGCCGGGCGCCCCCGCGCGCGCCATGGCCGCGTCCGTCTGCACCGAGTGCGCGTTCCTCGCGATAGACGAGGACCCGTCGGTCACGCTGTTCGATCCTCGGATCACGCGGCACAAGGGCGGGGCGGTGTTCACGGAGACTGCGCTGGACAACAACTGTCAGCGCCTTAGGTCGCACTCCACTTGCGAGCTGTGCTCGTACTGATGCACGCGAGCATCGCTCGCCATGTGCAACATATTGGGGCGGGTTCTGTACGTGCGCCGCCATGCGCACTGCGTGACACGCGAGCGCTGCTCGCCATCAGGGTGTCCGATCATCGATCGGTAGCGCGCTGAGGCCGCAAGGTGCCAGTTCAGTCCTTGAACACCAACATCGGCAAGTGGCAATTCGTGAAGACGGCGGCGCGGCCGCCCCTTCAGCCCCAGGCGTCGCTCCACGACAAGGGGGCTACCTACCTGAACGTTTTTGAACGTTTCCCAAGTGCTGTCGCACGCCGCCGTCTTTAGTCAAGATCTGCAACGGGCATGGGAGTGGGTGGCGAGACATGCTCGCCAAGATGCATGCACACGTACGCCGCTTACCATGGAGGGGCACGGTGAGCGACCCTCAACAAATTGCGCGCGCATCGTACCTGACCACCATCAGGTAGCGGACATCGTGGAGTATGCGCGTGGTGTGCCCAGAGTGCTACTGGCTGATCGTGCGGTACTTTACGGTTAAGAACGTCAACCTACAATTGCACGAAGACCTTCATCCTCACCGGCCGCATCAGATGTGGGTGACGGTCAAGGACGCCATCCATGGTGACCACCTCGGCAACGTTCAGGTGCGGGGTTGTGCGCGGACATGTATACATGTCTAGCGTGCTTCGCGCGCCGTATAGTTGTCTGGCGCGCCTCGCGCGCCGCATAGTTGTCGGCGCGCGTGCGACGCGCGCGAGGTCCACTACGACGCGTCCGTCGCGGCCGCGTTGACGGACTGGCAGGCCGCGAACGATATCCCGCCGCGGCGGCCGCGCCAGGTGACGGGGCACGACGGGCGGAAGTTTGCGCGGGCGGCCATGGACTTCAAGCCCTTGGTCCGCCGCGTGCGCAGGCGCCTTGGCTGAGGGAGGCAGCGCGCGCGGCGGTACCTCCCCCCTCCTCCTCCTCCTCCCCCTCCTTCTCCTACTCCTTCCTCGTCCCCCTCCTCCTCCTCTTCCGCCCCCCCCCCCCCCCCTTCCCCTTCTCCTCGGGCGGGCCCGTGGGCGGAGAGCAGATCGCGCATGATCTATTGTAAACAGAGCGCGCGTGCGAGAATGCTCGCATTCACTCGCGCAGACCGCATGCGAGCATACTCGCATTCACTCAATCCCGTCGATATCGCTGGTCGTCGTCCTGGACCTCCTATCATTGGCATTGAGTGGGGGGCGATGACGGCCGGCTCGGGGGCGCGATTGGGATGGGGAGGTGAAGGTGGAGGTGGTATGATTCAGCTGACAGGGAGGGCGGGGAGCGACGAGCGATGCGATGTTTCGAGAGCACGATGGCGTGATCGAAGACGCCACCGTCCGTCGTCGAAGGCGATGACGATGCAGCCGTTTTTGGCTATAGGCGCGCCCCGTCGCGCCAGTGGTGCTGCCGCGCGTCGCGCGGCCCGTGCCCAGCGGCGCGCGGCGCCGACCCGCCCGTGCTCCGCGGCGAAGGAGACGGGGTCAAGCATGTATGTATGTATGTATGTCTGTATGTGTGTATGTATATATGTATCTATGCATGGGTGGATGGGTGGATGGATGTATGCGTGGGTGTAGGCATGTAGGAATGTAGGTATGTATGTATGTATGTAGGTATGTAGGTATGTAGGTACGTGTGTATAGAGGCAGGTATGTGGGTATGTGTGGATGTGTGTATGTATGTATGCATTGTGTTTCGGAAAGCATTCTCGCCATTACGTGCGGGCAGACCCGCGTGCAGGCGGTGCGCGTATGTGGAGGCACGCATGCATGCCTTCACACACGTGCATCGCGCATGTTGGCATGACATCCGCATCCCCAGGAGGAAGCGCGGGGACCGGCTGCTCTCGCAGGTGCTGCGAGCACCAGCGCGGCGCCGCGCGCGCCAGCGGTGAAACCGCCGCGGCGCCACAGCCAGCAACCCGCGCCACTGCCGCGGGGTGCGACGCAGGACTGCCGCGGTGGATGGCATCGGCATGGATAGTGGAGGAGCAGGAGGAGGAGCATAAGGAGGACGGGGGGAGCAGTAGAAGAAGGAGGAGGATGGGGAAGATAATCAGGGGATGAGACGGAGCGGCGGAGGAGGAGCGGGGGGGGGGAGAGGCTCGGAAGAGGATGAGAAGGAGGAGGAGCGGAGGCGGACGAGCGGAGACGGGTGATCAGAGGAGAAGGCGGAGCGGAGAATGGGGGGATGATGATGAGCAGGATGATGAGGATGAGGATGTTGAGGACGATGAAGAGGATGACGCTCGGCGGGACGCCCCTCCCCACCCCGCCTTTCTCCGAGCTCACAGGACCCCATGCGGTGTCTCGGAGCCTGCCGACGCTGGTGGCGAGGCCAGCGAGGGTGTGATGACCACCGAGTGGCCGCGCCCATGTCCCGATGCGATCACATCGGCGTCGCAACCCACGCGCTCCTACAAGATCGCCGCCATCCCGTACTGACGAGTCAGTATGGGATGACAGAGATCTGGTAGTAGCAGTTGGGTTGCGACGCCGATGTGATCGCATCGGGGCATGGGGGTGTCCCAACTGTGGCCATTGCGCGCTCCAGCAGGCGCCCGAGGCGGAGACTGGCGACTGGCTGGAGGAGTTCCCGCTGGCGGAGACTGGCGACGGGCTCAAGGCTTACATAGACGTGTCGCGAGCTTCGCTCGGTCGATGTCGTTCAAGCTCACGCAGACCGTGTGCGAGCGTTGCTCGTGCATGGTATGCGTCAGCATCGCGTGCGTTACACGCGCGGTCGCCCTGCCCCAGCAGGGCGAGACCATCGGGCAGGTGGACGCGGCGGGGCTCGAGAGGGCCAGGCACGGCGACCCGCAGGTGATGTGGGAGGACAGCGGGTATCAAATGTACATCACCCTCCACATATATGTATATATACGAGCCCACTGCGAGCTTTAAACTCGCTGGTGTTCGTATATATGCTTACCAACGAAATTGCCGATCGCCGCCGCGATCTTCGATCGCGGATGTGATCGGCCAGGTCGTTGATAGTTGCGATCGTAGGACCTGCCGCCCGCGACCGAGGGCCGCGCGCCCGTCGCGCCCGAGGAGGGGCCGCTCGAGCGGTGGAAGCACGGCGACGACCCGCCGCAGTTCCGCCAGTCGGCCGGCCCCCCGCAGGAGGAGGACGTCGGGGCGCGGCCGCCCACGCGGTACGGCGTGCCCGTGCCGCCGCCCACGGGGTGGCGTTGGGCGGAGACCACCTCGGGCGCCTTCGGCGCCTACCTGAACAGCACCTTCAAGGTCACGTTCAGGAAGGCCGCAGGGGGTAACAAAGTCGGGGGATGGGTGAGTTTGGTGAGCATCGCTCGCCATGTGGAAATGATATCGGAGGAGGGGGTGGGGTAGGCTTACACCACTTGGGGGTTTGGCATCGCCCCACCCCCAAGTGGCGTCATCCTACCCCACCCCTACTGGGAGATTGTCGTGAGTGTTTTTTTTTGTTTGGGCGGGGGGGGGGGCGGGGCCTTTGCATATCCCACGGGCCAAGACCCGCGGCGGCGAGCGGGCGGCGGCTGCGCGCCTGCAGGAGATCAAGGCCGCCTTGGCGCAGGGCTCTGGCGCCGCGGCGGTCGCCAATGCAAGTCAGTCGTCCTGTCGCGTTGTGTCGCGCGAGCATTGTTCGTGTGCGCCGTGTCTTCCGATGGCGGTCGCATTGAGCATAGCTCGTTGCGGTCGCCATCGGACTATGTCGCCCAGGCTGCGGGCACGGCGGCGCCGCCAGCGCCACCGCCGCCGCCGCCGCCGCCAGCGCCGAAGCCGCGCCCGACCACTGCGCCCACGACCAGGCGCCGCGTGCCGCCGCCGCGCACGCCGCCGCCGAGGAGGCCAACGACGCCGCCGCGGCGCGGGGGCGGCGCTGCACCGACGAGGCCGACTGCGGCGAGCAGCAGCGCGGGCGGTGCTGCGCCGAGCCGCAGCCGCAGCCGCCCCGCGCCGCGCGGCACGGTGGGCGCGGCCACCCCCGAGCGCCAGCCGCCGCCGCATGTTGCGTCGCGGCGCAACCGCGCGCAGCGCAGCATCAGCTACGCGGACTGGTGCGACACATACAAATGAGTGTCGCACCAGCGGCGGCGGCTGGCGCTCGGACCTCGGCGGCGGCCTCGGCGGCGGCCGCGGCGGCGGCCTCGGCGGCGGCCGCGGCGGCGGCGGCTGGCGCTGAGCGCTGAGCGGCGCGCTGAGCGGCGCGCTGAGCGGCGCGCTGGCGGCGCGCGTGGCGAGCCACGGCGGCCGCGGCGGCGGCGGCGCGCGCGGCCGCGGCGGCGGCGGCGCGCGTGGTGAGCCATCCTCCTCCTCCACGCCACCGACGGCAACGACAATGTCGACGACAGTGACGACTACGACGATAACGGTTAATGCGACGATGCTAGAACGACGACACCAACGACGACACAGACGTCATCGATGCTGATACGACGATGGCGACGACGATGGCGGCGACAACGATCATAATGTTGACGACGATGAGACATATGACGATAGCGACCACGTCGACGATGTCGACATCAGAGCCACGGCCGCCAGCTAATTTCCGCGCGCCACACCATGCGCTTCTCAATTTGGTGTGGCGCGCGCTAGTCCGACGACGATGACGTGATATGCCGCACACTGCGTTAGATATCTGATCTGTGAGTTTTGATTGGTTGCGTTTCAGTTTTTTTGAGTTACGAAATCAGGTCACGATCAAAACCACTGCGACACTGCAATGTATAGCAAGCTATACATTGCAGATCTGCAATGTACAGCAAGCACTACATTGCAGATCTGCAATGTATAGCTCGCTCAGAAGCATCTGTTACTACACAACTATAGCAAGCTATAGATTGCAAGCCTGCAAAGTATAGATTGTTATACACTGCAGATCTGCAATGTAAAGGTTGCTATACATTGCAGATCTGCAACGTGAAGCTTGCTATACATTGCAGATCTGCAACGTATAGCTTGCTATACATTGCAGTTTCGAATTGTGTGTTTCTGGTTCGTTATTTGTCAATTTGATTTCACAAGCGATGCAAAGACATACTCCCTACGTATGCGGCATACCGTCGTCGTGTTTCATGCGTGCGGTAACGGCGTCGTCGTGTGTACATGTGCAAATGCGCTGTTACACACGATCGTGACACCGCCACCGTGCGCATAAATACATCAGCAAATGCGTCACTACCTCGCCTGTCCACCCAGTCTTGCATAGGCGCCCGCGTGCCAGTGCTCCGCGGATGGAGGTAAGAGCAGTGCCGCGCTAGGCAGAAATGTCGCCCCCTTTCTGCCTCATTCTTCTCCACGCCGATCATGTGTCAACCATCCAGCATAAGCACCACAATGGTTTTAGTGTTTGCCACGTGCAACTGCGAGCATGCTCGCAGTTGCGGTATTGCGAATCACCTCGGGCTCAATTGCGAGCTATGCTCGCGCTGTCAGCACAACCCTCTCTTGCGTCGCAAACACATGCCTGTGAGCTTCGCTCACTGCCGAATTTGGCAGCCGTTTGGTGGCCCGAGTGAGTGGCCGCCACAGCCCGCGCGCTCCGTGGACCGACATCACCGCGGGCGCGGCGGAGGACCATGCCCGCGACCGCGCTCGAGCTCGCGCACGAGCTCGAGCACGAGCTCCGCGACGCGGGCTCGCCGGTGGGCACCCTCGGCGGCGAGCGGGAGCGAACTATCGCCAAGCTGTACATCGCTCTCAACGCCCGCCTGGCCAAGCTAGTCGGGCCCGACGCCGCGACCGTACAGGATCTGGTCACGGCCATCGACATCGGTCTGTGGTCCGATCGCCAGCAGAACGGACTTCGGAATATCGTCGAGACGATCGGCGCCAGCCCCACGAAGACCGCCAAGCAGCCGCACCAGCACTGCTTGAGGCACATCGTGCGAATAATGTGCACCCCCGTGCCATGTATACAACTGCGCAAGCGAGCTTCGCTCGCGATGGTGTCAGACAATATGCGAGGTTTGCTCGCACACCCTCAGGTTCGAGAACCACACCACCCAGGAGGAGTGGGCGAAGCTCCGCTCGAAGCCCATCGTCCACGCTACGTGCGATACGCTGGGCTTGTTCCCACGCGTGCCGCTGATCCCAGAACGCCATATGCTGCACCGTTGCATGTTGTGCGCGGCACGGGCTTTGCTCGCAACTTCGGCAGGTCCTCGCCAGCGTGGCCCCCCCATTATAGCGCGGGGATGCGTATTTTAGCCAACCGAGCGTGGCGCATCGGGCTGTTCAAGCCGTGCGAGGGCACCGTGTTTCGCCTGGTCGCGGCGATGGCGTATGCCTTGAACCTTGAGTTCTCGCGCGATGACGCGCTGAAGCACAAAGCGCCATTGGGGCCGATCACCAACACGTGTGCCAAGGAGCGACCTCGTGACCCCAGTCTGCAGCGCATCTTGGTGCACGGCGAGCTGAGCGAGCTCGACGACGCGACCCGCCGCTTCGCGTGCGGCGACGCGAAGCTGCCGCCATCAGTCAACATACACGGCACTGACGCGACATATTTCCCGTGCGGTCTACGTCGGGAAGCGGGGGTAAAATGTAGGGGTGGTATTGTATATTAAGCGTCGCTCTCAGGCGCATGTAGCGCTCGCTTTGGTGAGGCGTGCGAGCGTCGCTCGCTGGCATGCGTCGCCGCATTACGCGCCGTGATTGGCCCATGCAATGGACAGCGCGGATCCCAGAGCTGGACGCGATCCTGCCGTTCAGCTGCCGCGCTGAAAAGCTGAATCGCCAGAAAGACCCCGCGTTTCTGGACGCGGCGCCAGAACAGCACCGCCAGGCGACCAGAGATCAGATCGCCAGCGAGCACAAGAAACCAAAAAAGGAATATGTGAAGGCCGAGAAGAAGGATGACGACGAGGACAAGCAAAGCAGGATGTGACACAGGAGGTGAAGCACGAGCAGCCAGAGCTGGCATCGCCTGCTTCTGCGGCACCGCCTGCTGATGTGGAGCGGGCATGCCCCGCTGCCGTGAACATCAACAGCTTCGGCGTGTTGACGAAGACGGACCTCGGCCCCCGCGCCGTCCTCGGTGCGTGGAGGGAGGGGCCAGGCGAGACAGCGGTCGCATCAGTCGCCGCCGCAGCCTCTGTCAGGGAGATTGAGGAGCGGTTCAAACCGGCCCACGACAGCCACCTCAGCGCTGCGGCGGCCAAGCGCCGCCCCGCAGCGGCGGGGAGCGCGGCGGCAGCGGCGCCCATGCTGCGCCCAGCCGCCGCCGCCGCTTCCCCGACGGGAGCGGCGCGCGCGCTTCGCGCGCGGCGGCGGCTGGCCGGCAAACAATCCATCCCCGCCGCCTGGGCGGGACAGCTCGACACCGCCCAGGTGGAGGAGAAGCTGGAGACGTCATCCACGATGGCCGTCTCCCAGTCGTGGGGCTGCCAAAAGGTCCGCAAGGGCATGAAGAAGGAGGGCTTCTCACGCGACACCGCCACGGGCGTGGCGCGCGAGTGGTACCGCAAGCTCAAGACCATGTGGATTGAGCGCTGGGGCCCCCCAGAGTAGTCGCGCCCGCGGGCGCGGCTGCGCGGCGGTGCCCGCGCGACGGCAGTGCGTGCGTTGCGCGACTGCCACCGAAAACGCATGTCAGTTCAACTGCAGTGCACTCGCTTTACTGCGCACTTCCCATCGTCATCAATGCCACCAGCTCCCCACCCAATGCTACCTTGTTAAGGTTCAGCGAGCTATGCTCGTCTGGCGACCGCGCGATACATTCCGTAGGCTTGGTCCAAGGTGGACGCATGTTGACGCACCGCGCGCGCCGCATGGACTGTCATGCCAAAGCGCCCTTCGATTGACCACGAGAAACGCAGGTGTGGAAGGCGCTGCGGCTGGGGAAAGAGAGCTGGGCCAGCCAGCGCGCGATCACACATCTATCCGACTGCCTTGCGGCACCCGCTCCTCAACAGCATGTGCGAGTTTGGCTCGCGCAATACATGTGCATAGTGACATGTCGTACCGTATGCCAGCATCGCGGTTGCAACGCGCTGGCCCAGCGGACTTAATCTTGCTGGTAGCGGCGACGCCCCTGAAACCAGGGGCGCCCAGCACCGCGCGCGCAAGGCGCAGTGCCAAGCGCGCGGTGCGCATGGTAGACTCGTGGGGTCTGCGCCCCTGACCATTGATTCATGCGAAAGCGTGCACATCGCGATCCAGAACCCACTGGAGATGCTGCACTATGTCACGGAACGCAACACGCACTTCTCTGACCTGCTGGCGGCGACCTTCGACGCGACGCAGTGTAGTCGCGAGAAGCCGTGGTCGATCGTGTTGCATTCATCCGTCTCATTGACCTCCCGCCGCCACGTCTCTAACGCGGGCTTTGCTCGCAGCAGGGAGCGAGCGCTGCTGGCATCGCGCGCCATGCACGCCACCCTGCCTCGACAATGAGGCGCGCGGGCCTAGACGGCGTGAACCCCAGTGACGCCACCTCGAAGAGCCACGCGCGTAAGTCTGGCCTCTTCTATTGGTCGAGTATGGAATAACGCACGGCTTTGCCCAACTCCGCCAAGGTCAACGGTGATATCAGTAGATCGGCGAGCTACGCTCGTACCGCTGGTGCTTCTGGTGCGCCATGCATGTGGCTGTCGGCGGATTCGGTCCGCTGGCACTTGGGCGCGAACATAGCTGGCTGACAATATGCGGCGTCCGACAGCATGTCTGTGCGAAGGCCGAGGGCCAGCTGACGCAGGTTGCCCACGAGTGCATCAAGTGGTTCTTCGAGCGCACGGGGACCGACGTGCCCGACGTCAGCATCAACTTGGTGATCAAGGGGGGGCGCCAGGTCCGCGTCTTCTTGGAGCTCGCCGTTATTGCGGGCGACGAGCCTGGTATCAAGGAGATACTGGCATCCAAGGGACATAGTGGCGCGAAACCTTGCGCATGGCGTCACAATCGCGCGCTTCACACGCACCCACGTGCCGAGCGAGGAAATGGGCCCCACCAGCACGGCGACTGGATCGCCAGCATCGCGGAGACCGGCTTCTCCAGATTAGCATTGCGGGGTGCACCCCGTGACGCAAGCGTCGCTCGCGCCAGGCTGTGGTCGGATCGCAATCGGGATGGCGAGCGAAGCTCGCACGGTCGACGCTGGCGCGATCGGTATGAGCTCGCCAACTTAGGTTGCACACCGACGAGACCATCGTCGATGCCGTGCGGCGCGCCCAGGAGAACCCGTTGGACGATCGCGTCGCTCTGCACAACGGCTTCTCGCACACCCCGTACCAGCTCATCGGGGACATGCTGGTTCGGCCGTCGCAATCAATCATGTACGACTGGTCGCGCACCGACCAGCAGGATGGCATCTGCCACGCCGAGTTCGGCACCTTCATGTCATCCTGTAGGACGGTCGCGTCCTACGCCGAGCTCGGCGAGCTCGCGCGTGCGATCGCGCCGCCGCGCGTATTTCCGCGCCTCAGCTCGCTATTCGAGCCGAACAAGATCCGCAGCGCCCTGAAGAACGAGAAGTTCCAGAGCGATTGCGGCGAGTTCTGCACGCTTGCGCAAATCGCATCGCGATATCTGCGCGAGGTGGCACGCACGCGCGCCGCATGGGAGGGAGGTATGGGAGGATATATGGGTCGGGGAGGTGCGGTACCTGTCATGATGGATGAACTATCCCATCGGGGCCCCACGCGCGTTGGACAGGTAGTGATGACGCGCTCCGACGAGCCGAAGGGTGCGGAGCATGTTGGCTGCCTTCGACGTGCTGGAGCTGCTGATGGCCGCACGCAACGCGGGCATGGTGCGACCGTCGCAGCTAGCGGCCGCGACCAAGCGGCATCTGGACGCATACGTTCTGCACGAACTTCCAGTGTCAGCTTATGCAGCGAGCGTTGCTCGTCGTAAGTTCAAGTAGCATGTCGGCGATTCACTCAGTGAGTGCTGCGACAGCCTGCTGCTACCGCACATGTTTATCGGCGAGCATTGCTCGGTCCATCGGATGCGCTGGGGGTCGCACCAATTGACGCGCGGATTGTTCAAGGAGGCGCATGGTGCTGTAGCATTTCGACCAAAACACCATTCCGCCCTCCACCACCCACTCCAGATGCACCGCCACGGCTTCCCCGTCGCAACCATGACGATGGAGCGCAAGCACCGCGTAGTCAAGCGGTACTTGCGGCCGCGCCGCGCGCCCACCTCCTTCGAGCTCGGCGCAATGGGGGAGATGGCGTTCTTCGGGTTGTGGCAGCTCTGCGACGCGGAAGTGGCGCAGCGAGCAACGCTCGCTGATGACATCGGCGGTGGGGTGGCGCAGCGAGCAGCGCTCGCTGATGAAAGTGTCGGCTGATGCTTCGGTGAATCTCCAACTGCACAGGAGACCATACGCGGTCTGATCAAGCCCAGCCCGCCGCGGGCCATGCGCCAGAAAGTCATGCGGGAAATCCATAAGGCTCATCGCATTTCCCGCTGCACGTAGATCATCTTACGAATGATGTCGAGCGACGCTCGCCATGAGATGCGACCCATCATGCATTGGCATTTTGTCTTACCGTGCGTTGGACGAGCGGATATTTGGTGACGCCACTGCGCGCGCGAGCTCCGCCGCGGCTCTCGATCGCGGCACGGCGCGCCCCGGCGACGCGGTCATCATCCAGGCTCGGAAGCAGGGTGGGTGGAGGGGGAGCGCAGGGCAACAATTCACATTCGTCTCTCCTTCCTTCATTCCTTCTCTCCTTCAATATTATCTCCGTCAATCTTCTTCTTCGCTCACCCTACTTCAATCTTCTCGCCTTCAATCTCGTTTTCACCCCCCTCGTCTTCCCGTAGTCTCGCCCCTCTCGTCTTCACCCCCCACTCCGTTCAATCTACTTCACTCCGCTGCCGCTCGGCCACAGGGGCGGAGGTCGAGTCGACCCTATAGGCGCGCCCCCTGCCCCCCCCCGCCCCTCGGCTCCGCCGCGCGCCCTGCTGCGCGCCATGGCATCGCCGCCGCCGCCGCCCGCGGCCGCAGGCGCGCGCCCCCCCTCGCCGCAGGCGCCGCCCCCCCCCCCCCCCCCCCCCCGCGGCAGCGCCAGCGCGGGCGGGCAGCGCGGCCGCCTGGAGGCGGCCATCGGCCGCTTGAACTGGGCGGCCTTCGCCCCAGAGGCGGCGGAGATGGCCGCCCGCGCCGAGGATGCGACCGCCCGCGCCGACAGGTGGCAGCACTCCGCGCGGCGGCGCGCAGAGCGGTCGCAGCGCGGCTTCGAGGAGGTCGCCGCGCAGCGCGAGTTCCCGCCGCCGCCGTCGCCGCCGCCGCATCGGGCGTTAACAATATAGTACCCCACCACCACATCCATCGGTGTATGACGTTTTGTCTAGCGAGCTGTTCTCGCGTGCGTTATTAATCGCGAGCTTTGCTCGATCGAGCCGGACATCAGATCAACCCCCCCCCCCCGCCCACCCACCCCCCCACCGACGTCACGACCCCCCCCCCCCGCAGGGCCGAGCACACGGAGACTTCGACGCTGCTGAGCTGCGGTACGAGCTCCAAGAGGCGCGTGTCTCTATGCATGCACGCATGCTTGCGAGCTAGCTCGCTGAAGGGTGTGTATCTCAGTGGATTGGTCAGACGGAGCGTTGCTCTCCCCGAACAAACCGATGATGATCTATACGTGTCTGCTTCCCTTTATCCTCCCTTCACGCACGCCAGGAGGCGCGCGTCTCGCGCCTGGAGGTGCAGCACATCGTGGATACGGTCCGCGAGTTGCGCTTCGCGGAGCCCCACTGCCGCGAGGAGCAGGAAGGGCGCCGGCAGCTGGCGCTCAGGAACCAGCACCACGCTGACCAGCAGACGCTGGTCAGCGTCAGGGCCAGCGAGGCGGCGCAGGACCAGGCCCTGGTCGGGATGGCGCAGCTGGTGGCGACGGCGTCGGAATCCGCCCACGCGGAGACCGTCGCGGCGCGCCAGGCGAGGGGGGAGGGGGAAGTGCTGCGCGAGCGCATGGAGGCGGTCGCCCGCGTGCGCGGGCTGCAGGCGCCGCCGTTCATGGCGCAGGCGCCTGCCCTTCCCCCTGTGAGCACCGCTCGCCCCCCCTACCCCCTCCTCGCCCTCCCCTGAACTCGTCTCATTAATCCTCCTCCTCCTTCTCATTCATCCCGCTTCTCCCACAGGCAGCCTTCAACGAGGCGGAAGAGCGCGCGGGGGAGGAGCGCCTGCAGGGCCCCCGCGAGGCGCTGCAGGAGCGCCAGGAGCAGGGCTGGGCTCGCGGCTTCCACCGCCGAGGGCTGCAGGCGGAGGCGCGGATGGTTCGCCGCGCTGAGGAGGCGGCGAGCCAGGCCGCGGCGCGCGAGCTCGCGCAGCAGCAGCGCGCTGCATCCCGCCATAGGGCGGCGGTGGCCACCTTCGAGCAGCGGGCTGCGCCGCCGCCGACGCCTCCTGGCGCGCCGCAGCCCAAGGCGCCGCCCGCGAGGCTGTTGAAGGCAGAAGCGGCCGCGCGCGCCGCCGCGGGGCCGCGCGCGGGCCCATATGGGCCCGCCCTCTGAGCGGGGCCCGCCGACGTCGGAGGGGGGGGGAGGAGGAGGAGGAGGAGGTAGAGGGGGAGCGGCAGCAGGAGGAGGAGCAGGAGGACGACGACGAGGGGCGACGACGTCGACGACGACGACGGCGTCGACTTGCGAGCGAGGCTGGAGCGACAGGCCCCCCGCTCGCCGCCACTTGCGGGCGAGGCTGGAGCGACAAGCTCGTCCTCGCTCGCCGTCCCCTGCGAGCGCGGCTCGAGCGACAGGCTCGCGCGCTCGCCAGTATAAGAGCGCCTGGCGGCGCAGCGGTGCAGCTGCGCGGCCCCTCGACCGCTTCGCGTGCATCACCCTCCACTTCGCCCCTCCCCCATCGACCCCGTCGCCGCCGCCGGCGCCATGACCCTTGCCCACGCGGCGTGATGCGCGCGCCCTCAACGATTCCAATCGCGTGCTTTTCACGCGCCTATGCTGTGTAATCGCTTCCGATATCAACCCGTCGATCGCCCATCGATCCTCCATCGGATCGTCGCCATCGCTGCGCCGACCGCTACTTTGCGCGGCGTTCTTCGCACGCCGACAGTCTTCGGAAATGCTGGCTTCTCGCATGTCAGTGATGCACGCGCGAATTCTCTCTCGGCGTCTGCGGCGCGTCGCGCGTAAACGATCGAACCGAGAGGCGGGCAACGTCGAGTTCGGGAAGGTCCATGAGCTCGTCGAGGTAGACGGCGTGGACCTGGCCTTCGTTCAGCGCATGCAATACGAGGCCTTATCGCGCGGGCGGTGGGTCGCCCTTAAGGGCGACTCGGCTCTGAAGCTCGTGAAGCCCCAGAGCATGCAATGCGCCACTGCGCATAGCGAAGACGCGGCGCATGCGCCATTCGACGACCGCAAGCGGCCGTGAAAAAATGTGGGCGCATGTACACATGCTCGCGAGCGTTGCTCGCCCATTCCGCCATCCCGCGCTGTCACGCGTGATCACGCGCGCTGCAATCGTGCGACCGTTGGTTGCATATGACGCGATTCGCGATGCAAGTACGTGCGCATGTCATGCTGTCACATGCGACCACATGCGCTGTATTCATACGATTGTACGCGAGCGCACCTCGCACATGAATTGATTTTGGATGCATTCGCCGCCTCGTCGTGCTCGAGGCTTGGCGCGTTTGCGTGCATCCACCCCCCCGTTCGAGGCCGGCTTCGCCCGCCATGGCCCCTCGCCCGGCGCGCCGCCCCGCCGCTTGGGGAGCTGGCGCCGCGAGCGACGAGAAACTCGCGAAGATCGCGCGGCTGAAGTACCCGTGGGGCGCCATGGCGCCCGCGGAGCACTCGGCGCCGCGCTTGATCGAGGACTTCCTCGGCGGCGCGATGGTGGACCAGCTGGCGGGCGCGTCGCGCGCGTTGCACGCGCCCTTCGCCGAGCACCTGCAGCCCCTCAGGGGCGAAGACCCGAAGGTGAACCTCGCCGCGCGGATGAGGTGGGCCTGAGCGCGGCGCCCCGCGGGTACATGGGGGAGGGATAAGGGGAAGGAGTGGTGGGTGACGATTTATGGAGGTGGCATTGCGCGAGCTCTGCTCGGCGGAGAGGGCAGACATGCATGTTGCAGTAGAGCTCTGCTCCCACACAATGTTCGCACATGTGGTATGGAGGGGGACGGGGAGCGTCGCGCTCAGGTCTGCTTCGCCCGCTCGGCGAGGTTCACCCGAATTCGGGCCCTCGTCCTGGCGGAGCTTGTACTCGGCGAGCGGCGCGTGCAAGCGCGTGCCAAGCACGCGCCGCTCGCCAGCTGGCTCGCCATCGCGCCGTCGGGGGGCTCCAGATCGAGGCGCGGTTGCAAATGCTCCGCGGGCGCCATGGGGCCCCGCGAGTACTTCATTTGAAGCACGCGGCTAGCGAGCTGGAGCCTCGCCGCCACCGCGCGCCTCACTATATAAGTGCGTGTTACAGAGCGCGCGCACCGATAGCGACGTAGATGTCGGCGACGGCGACGCTGCTGATGATGGCCATGCTGAGGTCGGGGGGACGATGGGCAGAAACAGACGAACCTTGGCGAGCATGCTCGCCATATCGGCACGAACCTCGGCGAGCATGCTCGCCAGATCAGCCTCCATTCCGCAACTATCATCCTCAATGCTCGCCATATCGGCACGAACCTTGGCGAGCACGCTCGCCATATCACCCTCATCATCCAACTCACCATCATGATGGCAATGAGCATCGCCACCATAACTATCATCATCGTCATCGTCGCCATCATCACCATTGCAAGCATTCCATCACCATTAACATCAACATCGAAAACACTCATCGCACACCTGTTCTTCACTCATCCTCATCATGTTCCCTCCCTTTCTCCTCTTTCGATGGCGACGACGTCAGCGGCGCATCGGCATGGCGTGTGTTTGGCCGCTTTCGTTTTGTATGTGCGTGCTTTTGGTTTGATTTCGTTTGATGTGGTTCGTGATTTCAATGTGTTCGGGTGTTTGATGTGGTTGGTGATTTCATTTGGTGTGGTTGGTGATTTCATTTTTCCGGTTGGTCGAGGTGAATTGGTGATTTCATTTGATGTGGTTGGTTTGATTTCGTTTGATGTGGTTGGTGGCTTGTTTTGTTGATGTGGTTGATGTGTGGTTGATAGGGTTGGTGTGTTTTTGGTTGAGGTGGTTGGTTGATGTTTGGTCGATGGGTTTTGTCTTGTTTACTGTTGGTGTTGGTTTTGTGTGCGTTGTTCTTGGTTTGTTTGTTTTTGTTTGTGTTTGTGTTTTGTGGTTTGGGTTGTGTTGCTGTTTTGGTGTTGCTTGTTGGTTTCGTTTGTGTGTTTTTTTGGTGTGGGTCGTGTGTGTTTGGTTGTTTGTTTTTTGTTGGTTGTGGTTGTGTTTTGTTTTGTTTCGTTCGTGTTTGTTTTGTGTTTTGTGTGTTTTTTTGTTTGTGTTGGTTGTGGTTTTTTGGTTTGGATTGTTATTGCGTTGTGGTTGTATTATAATTTCAGTATATATTCACTATAGGTTATTAACATAACTCTGAAAAAAAATGGTTAATGGATAGTTCAGATAGTTTGAGGGGGGCCTCGAGGTATTCCCCGTCCTCCTCCTCATCATCATCCTCCTCCTCGTCCTCCTCTTCGTCCTCCTCCTCCTCCTCCTCCCCCTCCTCCTCCTCCTTTTCCTCCTCACCTTCCTCCTCCTCCTCTCACTCCTGTTTCTCCTCCTGGTCCTCCTCCCCCTCATCCTTTTCCCTGTGTTGGCTCCAGGGCTTTGGAGTGTAACCAGGTTGGAACACTGGCCCCCGTCGTGCGCGGCGTTTTTGCCCCATCGTTCCCAGGGGTGGGGCCCGCTCGAGGGTTCGCCTGACGGCCGTTCGTCGGCTGGCGCCCCCCGCGCGGCCCGCTCGTCTGGGGGAGCCCCGCGCCCGGGAAACATGCCGGGGGCCCCGGCATCGGATTCCCCCGGCGCGCGGCGGGGGGAAGTATAGCAACAGGCCCGGTATTCGCCGGGCGAAATCAAAAGTGTAGTAGCCATAGACGAGCCCATCTGTAGCAAGCAGCAGCGAGGCCAAATGTATTAACTCAAAAACGAGGCCAACTGTAGTAAAGGTCGAAACCACGAGCCAATTCACTATTGCAGTACACGAGTTTGAACGAAACTACGGCCAAGTTTAGCAATTCACAAACGAGGTCACATGTAGCAACCCCTGAACAAAGCCAATCAGAAACGAGGCCGGGTGCAGCGAGTCAAAAACGAAGTCAATTGCAGCAACCGAAAATGAAGCCAGGTGTAGTAAAACAAAGCCAGACGTAGCCTCCACAAACGAAGCCACATGTAGAATTCAAAAACGAAACCAACGTTAACAACCGAGAACGAGGCCAAATGCAGAAACGGAGAACCACATCAACCGCAGTGGAGAATATGTGATATGTGGGCGCGCAATCTCGAACCACGACGCTGGCTTGCTCGGGGCCTATCCGTCGCCCTCCCCCACTTCCCCCCCCCCTGTTCCCCCCTATTTTTCCCCGTCGTCATCGTCGGCGTCGTTGTCACCGTGGTCGTGGTCGTGGTCGTGGTCGTCGTCGTGGTCTCTTCCTCCTCCTCATCATCCTTTTCCTTTTCCCTAAGGCGCAGGAGGGGAAGGCAGAAGACGAGGAGGAAGAGAGAGGGCCGTTTGTTTTGCGTTTGCAAGGGCCACGCGCACTGCAAGTAGCTGCTATTGGACGAGGTCGAAATCTTCTCTACGCGCCTGGCGAGTGACACGCGTGACCCGCGCGCGCTGGGTGAACGGAACGGGTTCGCTTTAAGTTTCTCGCAAACAGGATGTCTTTGCTATCTTCGGCAATGCGTAACATGTTAAGGTCACCGGTAAGGGCGCACTTTCAGCTTCAAGACCAACGTGGCGGCTTTCCTACCGTGGACACTACAGAGCACGCCACTTGCGCGCGCGTTTGGTGGCCCACCCACCGCGCGGGGCACCCGAAATCCTGTAGGCCGCCGCTAAGAGTTCACTTCACGAGCCGCCGTCTTTTCCATTGTGGACAACGCAAGACGTTTCACGCGCTTGTGGGCAATTCTGACGCCAGAACCCAAACCAACTTCAACGTCAAATATGCCACCGCTCAGGCTCCATCTTGATTTTCACGCCAACATGGCGACCGCCGGATTGTGGACATGACAAAGCTCGCCACGCGCGCGCACGTGCGGCGGGTGACCCACCCACCGCACGGGCCACCCGAAATCCTGTCGGTTACTGGAAGGTTTTGCTTGGGTTGCCAAGCCAGCATGGCGACTGTCTTGCCGTGGACATTGCAGAACTCCTCATGCACGCGAGCACGTGCGGCGGGTGACCCACCCACGGCGCGGGTCCCCCGAAGTCCTGTCAATCAACGCTGAGGAGCCTTTTTGGGTTGCAAGCTAGCGTGGCGACTTTCCCACCGTGGACATAACAGAAGTGTTCACGCGCACGTGCGTGTTGGGGTCTCCTTATTGATGAGGCGTGAAATCGTACACCAGAACCCATGTTCACTTCAATATAAAATCTGTCACCGCGAAGCGTTCAGTTTACTCCCCAAGCCAGCATGGCGACTTTCCGGTAATGAACACTACAGAACTCGCCACGGTCTCGCGCACGCGCGGCGAATGACCCGCGCACCGCGCAGGCCATGTGAA
>CAUYUJ010000259.1:35311-65311 GCA_963575745.1 Prorocentrum cordatum | reverse complement strand
CCGGGTCATTGCAGGAGTGGAGTCTGGAGAGTGCCAGGGCGTTGGCGGCACCGGCGGGCAGGTCTCCCCTTGCGAGGCGGCCGCACAGGTTGCTGAAGGCGGACATGGCGGCGGGCTCAGCCAACACCACCTTCCACTGTTCGAGAACAGCCGCCGCCGACCGCAGCACCGCGCGGGGAGGCCCGCAGTGGAGCGCGCTGGCGGCCGACGTGCCCCGGCGCAGTGCGGCGCCCGAGGCGCCCCAGGGCCGCGGCTGGACCTTGGGAGATCGGGGGGCCACCGCGCGCACCCATCTCCACCGGCGCCTCGCCGCAACGACGCAGCGGTGGCCGGCCATCCACGATCTGCCGCAGGAGATTCCCGACGCCTCCTGCGAGTCGGGGGTGGCATTCCGCCCTGACGAAAACCGACAGCAGGTGCCCTCGGCGCTCGCTCGGGGCAGACGCGCGGCCCCTTCGGCGCGAAGTGCAATCGCGCGCGCGCGCGCTCCGACGACGGCGCGCGCATCGGGCACCGCGGGCCCCCCCCTGGACGACCTCCGCGAGCGCATTCCACTCAACGCTCGGGCGTTGCCGCGGGCGGCGCGTGAGAGGATGCCCGCGGATACTGTTGCCAGACGCGGGCGCGGCAGCGCGGTGGGGGGGCTCTAGCACACCGGCCCCCCAGCGCGAGCCACTCCAAACAGTCCCCGCAGAACGCCGCGCGAACGCCCTGGCTCCGGTGAAGTACGGCGCGTGCCCGGGCGACAAGCGCGGGCCCGCGCCGCCCGAGAAGCGGGGGGGGGGCAGCATCTCGGGGGAGCGTCGGTGCAACAAGGAGACGGAAAGATGCGGCGGAAACCGCGGCGGCGCCAGCCGCGAACATGAGACCGGGATTTCAAAATACTGGTCGCGCTTCGCCCATGATTTCCCAGGAGGCACTAAAACCTTAGAGCCCCCTGCGGGGCCCCCAGGAAGGGCAGTGGAGGAATGTGTGTGGAAGCGTCAAAACCTCCTCCGTGTTGCCCAGGTTCAAATTGAAGTTGGCGCGCGCACGCCGCACTTCTGGCGCGACGCCGTGCTCCGGAACTGCGGCTGGCCGACCTCCTTGTGGCGGTGGGAGGTAGCGCCATCGCGCTTCTTGGTGCACACCTTAAAGAGGGCGAGCAACGAGGGAGGGACGCCTTCCCTGGCTTGCTCGGCGCTCGCCCGAGAAGCTCGGCGCAAAGAACTCACGTCCGCCAAAGGGCGCGCGCTGCGCTCAAAGCCCGAAGCAACACGGAGACAGGCCGGCAAGACACGATAGGACGGGGACTTCGGCTCCGATCACAAGGTTGCGCTGGCAGAGCAGGCCCGGCCCGTCCCAAGGGCGGGGAAGCGAGGGGGGAATGGCATCGCGGGGGGGGGGGGGCGGCCCCCCCCTTTGAACGCCGACGTCGGCGCTGTCCCCCGGCGGACTCTCCCGCCCGCCCCGCGCCGAACGGGCGCGGGGTGGGAGCCTGGGCGGAGAGGTCGACCTCCATCGCCTGGCTGGCTAGGCTGTCACGAGCACCTGGCCGCACTCCGCGTGGGCGATCCAACTCGAGGCGCTTGACCCCCGCTCTGCAGTGGGGGAACTCGCCCTTCGAAATCCTCCGAAACTGCCTTCTCCGCCCCTCGCCTCCAGGGCCGCCCCGCGACGGCGCAGCGCCTCGCGAGTGAGCGCTGGTCTTAAGTCGGGCCGGTCCCCCTACAGGGGGATTTTCGACGAAACATTAAAAATGCCCCAAAAAGAATCAAACCAAAATTCCAAAAAAGTACGGGGACTATGTTTGGGGTATGTTTTGACCTTTTTGGTGTATGTGTTTGGGTTGTATATAAAAGTCGTCGAAAATCCCCCTGGTAGGGGGGACACGCCCGGCATACGTAACGCTGGTCCCCGGCGGCCGCCATCGCGAGCCCCGGCGCGTGCCCGCGGCGGCCTCGGCGCCCGCCGCCGTCGCAGGGCGCCGCCGCGGCGCCCCGGAGCGCCCCGGAGCGCCCCCCCCCCCCACCGGACTTCCGAGCCGCAGCGGAGGCCGCCCTGCCCAGAGATTGCAGGGCAGGTCTTAACACATTGGATTTTTAGAATATGGGATTCATACATGATTTATATATGAATAGATGTATGCATGAACTTGTCGTTGTTTTTGCTACTAAGTCGCTGCATTTGTTGTACATGGTCCGCGCGCGGAGCATGTATTAAAAACGGCACTGTAGCCTGGACAGCGCCGAGCCTGAAGGTGGCCTTGGTCCAAAATGCCATGGTTGGAGCAAGAACTAATCCGCCGAGCCTGTCGGCGCGTGCGAGGGGCTTGTCCGTTCAAGTCGTCATCCCCCTCATTGCTGGTCGTCGCCTCTGTCGTCCCCTTCCCCTGCCTCCCCCCCGTCCCTGGGCTCGTCGAAGCTCCCCCCCTCTCCCAGGGACCTCCTCAGCGCGCCAGCCGAAGCGAAATGGAGCAACGCCGTAATGGAGTCGGAGGGAAGCCCCTTCCCTTCGATCCCTCCCCCCCCCCCCAGGGGGGGGGGGCGTCCCGGGGGAGCAGGGCCAGACGCCCCCCGCGGGAAGCCCGGAGCTCAAAAGAACTTCACAAAACGGGCCAAAGAGTGCCCCCAAGAGGCCCCACAGACAGTCCAAGAGAACCCCGAATCGCCAAGTGATCCGTCCAAGACATCTTGACGGCCTCCAGACGGCCCAAGAGGCCTGCAGAGCGCCCCAAGAGGCCTCCAGGAGCTTTCCCACGAGAGCCCCAAGAGGCAAAAATCATCGATTTCCCATACGTGTTTGAATGATTTTGGCGTTCTTGCCTCTTCCGCTTCCCGACGCGCCAAAACGGCCCAAGAGGCCCCAAGAGGCACCCAAGATCGCCCCGAAACGGCCCAAGAGGCCCACAAGAGGGTCCCCTAACGGCCGAAGAGGGCCCCAAGACTGCCCAAGACGCCTCCAAGACGGCCCAAGAGGCCCCCAAGACGGCTCCAGGAGAGTGCCCAGACGGGGGACCCGAACGGACAGTTCGAGCTCTCAGCCCCAAGAGGCCCCCAAGAGGCCCCGAAGAAGCCCCAAGAGGCCCCAAGAGGCTCCCAAGGGGCCCCCAAACTGCCCCAAGACAGCCCAGGAGAGCCCCAAATTGCCCAGGAGGCCTGCCCAAGATGGCCTCAAGAGAGCCCTGGACTTTCCCAAGAAAGCCTCTGGCCTCCTCCTCTTCTTCCTCCTCCTCCTCCTCCTCCTCATCATCATCCCCCCCCTCTGCTCACCCTCCTCCTGCTCTCCTCTGCCTCCTTCTCCTCTTCTTGCTTCTCCTCCACATCCTTCTCCCCCCTCCTTCTCCTCCCTCATCCACCTCCTCTACCCTTGCTCCACCTCCCACTCATCCTCCTCCCCCTGCCCCCACCCACGTGTTCAACTTCGTCGTTCTCAGGGTCGGCGGCACTGGCCGTAAGGCCTTCGCAATATATCTTCGGCTAGTCCTCATCCTCCTCCTCCTCCTCCTCATCATCATCAGCATCATCAACAACATCATCAGCATCATCATCGTCAGCAGCAACATCTAATCAATATCATCATTTTCATCCGCATCCTCATAATCAACCGCACCATGATCAGCAGCATCCTCACCATCAGCGTCATCAGCATCATCGTCATCCTCATCACCAGCATCATCACGATCATCATCATCACCACCACCTTCGTCATCATCAGCAGAAGCAGCATCATCATAATCATCGTCGTCATCAGCATCACCATCCTCATCCTCGTCCTCCTCATTATCATCATTATCATCCTTATCCTCCTCATCATCAGTATCATCAGCGGCACCATGATCACCCTCATCCTCATCATCATCAGCATCAGTGTCGCCATCGTCACCGTCATCCTTATCATCCTCATCATCCTCCTCATCCTCATCCTCATCCTCATCCTCATCCTCATCAGCATCGTCATCATCATCATCATCATCATCATCATCATCATCATCAGCATCGTCATCATCATCAGCATCATCATCATCAGTATCATCGTCATCAACATCATCATCCCGCCCCTCTCTAGTCCTTTCCTTCATCGCCCTCTTCTTCCTCGCCTTCCTCATCCTCTCCTGCTCTTGTGCCGCCTCGTCCCCGGCGTCCGCATCCTGCTCGCCATCCTCCTCCTCCTCAGCCCCTCCCCCGCGGCCCGCGGACCCCCCCCGTGGTGTGCCAGGTAGTTTGCTGCTGTAGGAAGTCCCAAGCGAAACGCGACCGAGATTCGTTAATCTCGGTCGCGCTTCGCTTGAGGCTTCCTCGAATAAGCAGCCACGAAGGCCTCAAGAGAGCCCCAAGGAAGGTCCAAGACTATCCCTCAGACGCCTCAAGGCTGCCCCTCAGGAGCAACTGGACGCGAAAGCGGTAAATGTCGCGGGACAGGTTAGGAATCGCAAGAAGGTGCGTGAGTGCGTGTGTGCGTGCGTGCGTGCGTGTGTGTGTTGTGTTGTGTGTTGTGCGATGTGTGTTGTGTGTTGTGTGGTGTGTGGTGTGTGGTGTGTGGTGTGTTGTGTGGTATGTGGTGTGTGTTGTGTGTGAGAGAGTGAGTGTGTGTGTGTGCGTGTGCATGTGCGCGTGTGCACGTGTGTGTTGGTGTGCGTGCGTGTGTATATTTGTGTATATGTGTGTGTGTTTTTCTGCGTGTGTGGGTGTGTCTGAATGTGTGAGTGTGTGAATGTGTGAATGTGAGAGTGTGCGAATGTGTGAATGTGAGAGTGTGCGAATGTGTGAATGTGTGAATGTGTGAATGTGTGAATACATGGATGTGTGGATGTGCGAGTGTGTGTATGTGTGTACAAAAGTGGCACCCCCTTGGGACACGACTTTTGCACACCACCCCCACAGACAAGCTGGTCGGGCTCAACGTACGCGCGCGGGGGCAGTGGCCATCGATCAGCTCCCGAATCCTCCTCCTACATCCTCGATCTTCCATCCTCCTCCTCGCTCCTCCTCCTCCGCATCCTCCTCCTCCTCCTCCTCCTCCTCCTCCTCCTCCTCTGCCTCCTCCTCGTCCTCCTCCTCTTCCTCCGCATCGTCCTCCTCGTCCTCCTCTTCTTCCTCCTCTTCTTCCTCGATGCTCCTCCATCATCCCCCACCTGCACGGCCGCCCCCTCCGCGGAGCCGCCCTCCGCGCCGCAGCTGGCGCCGAGCCTGGAGGACACCTGGCCGGATCGAGGGGAAAAAGGAGGCGGGGGGGGGGAGGGCGGAGGGCGCGAAGAGGTGGATCGAGGGGGATGGCGAAGATCCAGGACGAGGAAATCAAGCGGGGAAACGAGGGGGCGGGGGGAAGGGCGGAGGATGCGAGGAGGTGGATCGAGGGGGAGAGAAGAAGATCCGGGACGAGGATTGAGGAGTCTTCCCTCCTCCTCCCCTCCTCCCTCCTCCACCCTACCTCCACCCTCCCTGCGCGTCACATCGGGCTGCAGGGGGGCACGGAATCGAACTCGAATCGGACCGGCCGCGCAAGAATGCACAACCAACGCCGCGCCAGCATCGGGCCGCATGGGATCGTCGGAATATCGAACATCGAATCGGATTGGGCCAATGATCGGATCGATCGGATCAACTTGGGACTTCGACCCTCGAGCCCCAATCCCCGATCCTCGACGGCTTGCCTCGAGACCAATAACAGCATCGATAGCACGCCAGTCGGACGACAACATCAGCGCACTACTGGTGGAGAGCGAGCAGGTCCCATACGCTAGGAGCGAATTGGTAAAGACGTGCAACTCGGAAGACGACGCGCGTGTGCCAATGATACGATGTGTCATTCCCGGCAACCTCGTTGGCAGACAGTTTCGGGGAGGGAGGGTGAGAACATGATCCTCCAGCAAATCCTCCGGGAACTGCCGGGAGATCGGGTTTCCAAGGGTGGATGTGGCCACAAATCGGCGTTCGTTAGAGGCCTGGAAATGAGCACCAACACCAACACAGGGGGTTGCCTTCACAGGGGGAAGATGATACCAGATTTCGGTGTTGGTGGTACTAGTTCGGCCACCCTGAAGGCAGAATCTTACCACCATCACAGAGATCGGGATCTTCTTCCCTCGGTGGAGGCACGCCGCCGATGTTGGTGTTGGAGTCAAGCTCTACGCCTGCGAGCTCGAGAAGCATGCCAAGCCGTACAAGCAACAGACACGCCATCACAACCGACGTCGAGCCCCGGCCTCGACCGAGGAGAGGGAGGAGGAGAGGGGGGACGAGGAGGAGGAGGAGAAGGAGGAGGAAAGGGATGAGGAGGAGAGGGAAGACGAGGAGGAGGGGAAAGAGGACGAGGAATGGAATGGAATAGAAGGACCCGAAGGGAAAGTGCACGGCACCAAAAACGGGCCTGGAAGGGACAACGGTTACCCCTCCTAGGGCCGTAAGAACTAAACGATTTGGAATTACTTGCCTGCAGAGGCTTCCTTTAAACGAATCCTCTCGACTAGGGCAGCCATTCGCTGTTCATGAGGGAACCCCTGAGGCTGAGAAAGACCTGGACACCTCAGTCGACTCAGGGACCGCAACGATCTCAACCGTGGGGTAACGAGGGAGGACAACGCTACGACCGAGGAAGGCTCTGACCTTGCGGTTCGGTGGCTTCCCCTGGGCATAGCGGTTTATAACCTCCTGACCCTTCTGTGTGGGGTGTTGACCAGGATTGAGACACTGTTTAGCAAGCTTTAGGGCTCTACCCTGAGACCACCCCCCACATCTTAAACCAATCCAGAACTGCTTCTCATGGACCTTACTACCAGCACTGCCCGCAGCACGAGTCGTCAATCCAGCCGCGACGACGAGGTGCCCCATGGGGTCCTTGAGGAGCGGTCGGATGTTGGGGGGGGGACCCCCATGCAACCATTAAGGGGAAGCTCGGCTATATCCTCACCCCCGAGACTGAAACACTTCACACAGCGGAGGCCTGCAGGTCCGTCAACCCATTCATGCCAGTCCTGTTGCACTCGATGTGTCGGCCTACGGCGGTTGACGTCGGAACTCCTTTGCCACCAAGGCGTGACCTCAAAAAGCGGCAGGACGGCGGCAGCCAGCTTACAGAAGTTGGCAGCTCTCCTCGGCTACCTCTAACTCCTGCAAGAACGATGGGTCAGCAGACGGGTGCGATCGAACAGCCACTTTCGCATGGTGATCAACAATGCGGTTGGCCTCGGCATATTCACGCTCGTGCTGCTCCAAAGAGTCAAGCACTGCCTGAGTCCGATGCGCTTTCACATGACGCACCTCCTGTATGAGAGCTGTGCCCTCCAACGTGGGCAAACTGTGTGGTCCCTGCGAACTTGCTACGCACCGACAGCTGCTGAGACATTTCTTTTTGCCCGAGCTTTATCGCAGACATACAATCGACGCCGAGCTGAGATGGTTTGTTTGCCACCTGACCGCACAGCGCCACACCCACGTGCTCAGACATCGCAGGTGTCTGAGGAAAACTGCCGTGGACCACTCCACGCATCACACAGACTGGAGCAGGATCAGGTCCGCTCGCTGGGAGCACCGCCATCGCCCATGCTGCTCGCTGGAGCGCACGGAGGGGGGGCTTCGAGCATGACCCGTCCGGAACCATTCTTAAAAAAGGCTCGTCCGACAACTCAGCTAGCTGCTCTGGGTTCCTGTCCAGAGGTTCTCCCGAAACATCAAAAATTTCCACCTCAAACTTCAGACTCTGATCGTGCCTGTGCAACATCAGGCCTGGAACAAGAGTAGAGCCTGTGGTGGAGTGTGTCTACCTGCCCGCACTCACACCGCCCGTCCGTCCCGTACCCCGCCAGACGACCTCTCTCAGCAGTCCACACTCCATTGCACCCACAGCTCATGATCAGCTCAGTCCTCGAGCCTTGGGCCCCAATCTGGACCGTATCAGGTCCAGAGTTGCCCTGTGCCCAGGAGGGTGACCTAATTTTGCTGCTAGTGCTAGCTCGTGGACTCTCTGAATTCCAATCTCTAACTGGTCCGCCAGAAGCGCTGGCGGTGTTTCATCAATCTGGATGGAAATCCCGTTGTGATCTCTCCACTCCAGAGGACCTACAGCCTCTAGAGCACCAATACAGCGCGGCTCAACGGGCCTCGGGAGGAGCTCCAGGGTCCTTGCTCGAGAGGTCTGGCCGACTGCCAAAGCCTGAGGAGTTCCGCACGGCTTACTAGCGCTCTATCGGGTTGGGTTGTGGCAAACCAAATCGAGGAGGACGAGGAGGAGGACGAAGAGGACGAGGAGGTCGAGGACGAGGAGGCCGAGCCACAAATTCATCAGCGACGCCATCTCAGCCGACGTCAAACGCCCCGGCCTCGACCGAGGACTTTTACGTACGCGGGGGGCGACCGGGGGGGGGAACCGGCTCAGGGGTGGGGAAAACATCAAGCCGTGGAACCGGCGATGCATCGCCGAAAGATCGGCGAGGGGCCCCCGAGCCGGTGGCGAAACGGCACGGTCCTGCGCGGCATGGGCTACAGTATTCGGCCTGACCGAAGGAACGACAAATAAGGAGCGAAGCCCCTTTTTGTTCCAAGTGAGTCTAGGAAGTCCGAGGGAACACCAGGGGGGCTCGCCGCCAAAGAGGCAGCGGCACGCATGCAAACCAAAGAACCGACCGAACCCCTTCTGAAAAGGAAGTGTGCCTTATTCGAGCCGGACCCTGTACCGGGCCCCGATCGGCGATCCATGGGCGATTGGGAATCGATGCGTCCCCCCTGATCCCATCCCCCCACGAAAAAGATCATCGGCCTTCGGGTCACAACTCGGTGCCCCAGCGATACCCAGGGCACCCTGGAGGCAAGCAGGGCGTTTCTTGGCATGGGCCTGAAATCGGGGATGGACAGAAACCCCTTTAGTAAAACGTGGTTTAGTGAAAACGACCTCGGGCCAAAGCCTGGCAGGCGCGAGCCTGGAAAACGACGGCCGCGGCGCCTTCTCGAGAACCGAAGACGGACAATTCACTAATCGACGTGTTAGGGTATAGGGGAATAGAAAGTGACATAAACATAACAACTCGGAGGTCCGCGCGGATTTCTCGGATCGGCGCTGGACACCCCTCCCTGGCGCGCGGATCGCGCCAGGGGCGGCGCCGGAGGCGCCGCCGGGGGGCCCCAGCGCCGATCCGAGAAATCCGCGCGGATCTACGAGTTTTTATGTTCATGACACTTTTCGTTCCCCTAGGGGTAGGAGGTCTGTCCACCCCCGACTCCACGGCAACCCCCAGCTTCTCGCTCCGTTTCGGAGCCCCCTCGGGGCTTTTTCTGGGCCTCGTGAGGGGCGCGCTGCGGGCCGAGGGGGGGCCTTTCCCTCTTTAGACTTACGTCGGGCCTGTCCCTCTGCAGGAGGAATGTCCAGAAGTAGCTAAACAAATAGTCAGGGGACGGTTTTTTGGATGAGTTTGAATACTTTTACATTTGTTCGGAGTATTTACTGCTTGTCGCCCAGAATCGCCCTGTAGGGGGACAGGCCCAACCCATCTTTAGACTCTGGGGGCGCCTTTCGGGCCAGGGGCACTTCTTGCAGCACCCGAGAAAGAAGTACGTAGGAGGCAACTACTGCGAGGTCTTCGTCGGAAAGGTCACGGAGGATGCAGCCCCATGGAGGGGCCGCTGCGCCAGATCAGGCCGCGGATCGAGAGGGATAGAGCCGGATTAAGCGGGATTTAGCCGAATCAAAACTGCATTACTGAAGGGGCTCAAGGACGCATACAATTCAATAGACTCAACTACCAGGATTCCCCCTATTTCCCAAAATGTTCAGGGCTTTTGTCTTCCCCCCCACTTCCCATGTTTCCCAATGTCTTCCTGGGAATCGACGATTCATTGTGTCTGTGTGATTTCTCTCCTCCCGAGAAGAGGAGGCGGCGAGGGGCGCCGGGCCCTCCTCTGGGGCGAGGACGGGCGCGAGATGTTGGAGCGGGACCCGGTAGAAACGAGCCCCGAGAGGTGATATCGACCACCTGCCGTACACGAGCGCGCTCCAGTTCTCGCATAGAGCAACTACAGTGCGGGCGCGGCCACAAGAAACCCTCGCAAGAAACCCAACAATGAGAACCCGTGCGCGAGGTGCACCTGAGGGGAAACCCGGAGCACCCCGAACGCAGCACGTCGAGACACGCGAATATGTCTGTCGGAGGTTTGCGGTCGGGCGCTTTTGCAGCAGTGGAGCGCGCTCGGTGCTGCCAGACAAACCCCAACCCAGCCCGAAGACCCGACTTCCGGGTCGGGGACGGGCGGGGCGGGAGGGCGCCGGCACCGCCCCAAGAGCCCGATTTCGGGTTGGAGGGGTACGGGTTCCATGTGCGTGATTTCTGGATGCTCCCCGGCACCCCCCCCCACTGGAAATGGAGGGCAGATCGAGGCCTTCGGGTTGGGTTGGGGTGATTTGGTGGGTGGCGATTCCGCCAGAACGACTGAGGGGTGCGTACTGAGCTCGATTCAGGGGCCATTGGGCCAGGTTAGGCCCGAATGTGTAAGCCCAGGAGCAAGCTGGACTGAGCGGGATTCAGCCGATTTAGAAGCGGGGTGAAGCCCGAGAAAAACAGACTCGGCCAGGTAAGGCCAGTTTTCGACAACGGGTGCACCAGCGCCGATTCAGAAATCAATCTTCCAGGAAATGCATCCCAGCTTTTCTCGGTCCAGGATCGAGTCCCCGCCCCGAGGCCGTCATCGCTCCCTGAGATCCTAGCACTGCAATTTCTCACAACGGGCGACTTCGCTCAGCTTCGGGCCCCGGGACCATCACGGATCGATCCGGATCCAGAAGTGATGTTTCACGATGTTGCCGTTTGTTTCGAGACGTCGGATCTCAGAGATTGACGGCAGCAGAGCCTGGGGAGGGCCCCAGGAGGCCGAAAGTTCGGGTGTTGCTAGAGGTTGTCTTGGCCCAAGGAGGAGGAGGAGGAGGATGAGGAGGAGGAGGAGGAGGAGGACGACGACGACGACGACGATGAGAAACGAATGGGAAAATGAGGAGGAGGAGGAAGAGGAGGAGGAGGAGGAGAAAGAGGAAGGGAGGACGAGGAGGAAGTGGAAAAAGGAAGTACACAGCTTACGTAGCACTGCACAAACTCAAGCAGATGTCGACCAACAGGTCACTGCAGCACAAGAAGCGGTACGGACAGCTCAACGACTCAAACAAGCAGAGAGCAGTCGACTGACCAAATCCAACAACCAAGAAGCAGCACACCTCATCATGGCAAGCGCCAGTGAGCAGATACGAGCTGTCAACCAGCACTACCAGCAGCGGCTTAATACAGCAGAACAATAACAACAAGGCACTGAGGCGTACATCCAGAAACAGCACATCATGCTGCGAAAATTCATGTCAGCACAGAACTATAAGAAGACATGGCACGTTGAGAGAAGCAGACGTAATGACACTACTGCACCAAAAGCAGATTATGAGTGGAAAGAACAAGACGTACGTCCAGGAATCAACATCCAATCTCGACAACGGCATCGATGAAACGATATTAACAGATGATGAAGACAAAGCGGAACATCGACGACAACCACAACGACAACAACAAAAACAGACAGAACATTAAGTTGATATATGAGAAGACAAACTAGAAGGCATCATCGGCGACGACATCGACGAAATCAACGACAAGTCGGACGATACTACAGCACAACGTTGCACCAAGGTTGTGGAAATTGGTCCATCAGTATCAATACTCTTCTTTCCACTCGGCGGCGAGAGAAGGGGGGAAATGAGAAGGAGAAGGCCTTCTCAGACGGCGGCGAGACTTCTCAAAGCCCTCACGCCCTCTGAGAAGTTCTTTTTGCGCCTTCGGGAGAGGCTCAGACTTTTTTCAGAAGGCCGGGGGACCTCCGAGCCTTCTGAGAAGGCACGCCCCTTTTCACCTCCCCCGAGGGAGGGGCAACGATAGGGGGGATGGTCATAGTGGGGGAAGCATCGACCTGGAATCGGCGATACATCGCCGCTAGATCGGCGATAGGCCCCCGATGGTGACTCCGCACGTTCCTCGGCAGGTTGAGGCTATCGGACACCTATCGGCGATCGGTGGGCGATGAGGTCGATGAATCAACCCCGGTGCTTGAGCATGGACCGACAGTCCCGGCATTTCTATAGGCCTACCACGAGATGTCCTTAGAACCCGAAAGTGTTCTAAGTACAAAAACCATGTTCTTAGACCATAGACCCGATGTGTTAAAACGAGACAGCCCCGGCCAGAAATATCCTAAGAACATCTCGTGCAGACCACAAAAGGTTCTTAGGACATTGTTTGGTAGGCCTACAGGCACGCCAGGACGCTTCGCCACTGCTTGATATGCCTATCCCCCCCTGTCGTTACACCTGACCCAGGCCCGACGCCGATCCTCCGAGTCTTGGCCCGACCGCTGCGAGGAGGCGGCCTCCAACTCCCCCTCCTCCTCCCCCTCCTCCTCCTGCTCCTCCTCCCCCTCCTCCTCCTCCTCCTCCGCCTCCTCCTCCTCCCCCTCCCCCTCCTCCCCTCCCCTCCCCCTCCCCCTCCTCCTCCTCCTCGCTCCTCCTCCTCCTCCTCCTCCTCCTCCTCCTCCTCCTCCTCCTCCTCCTCCTCCTCCTCCTCCTCCTCCTCCTCCCTCCTCCTCCTCCTCCTCCTTCCTCCTCCTCCTCCTCCTCCTCCTCCTCCTCCTCCCCCCCCCTCCTCCTCCTCCTCCTCCTCCTCCTCCTCCTCCTCCTCCTCCTCCTTCTCCTCCTCCATCTCCTCCAGTAACCATTTCGCTCGAGCCCTTGCTTGTTCCCTTACTTCCTCAGCGCCTCTGCGCTTCCCTCGGGCCATGGTGGTCCACGCGCGCCTCCGTTGGCTGCGCGATCAGATCGTCGCTGGAGACGCCGGGCACCTCACCTTCGGAGCCGCCGCCATCCAAGGCCGCGGTAAGGTCAAGGTGGTCCTCGACCCAGCGCGGCCGTGTACGTCGCCCACGGCGCGGGCTGTGCTTCTCAGCGCCCTGTCGGCCCTCGAGGAGCAGGCTGGATACGCTGTCGTGGTGGACCGCGGCCACCGCTTCTCCGACGGCCGCGCGGAGGTATGTTTCTGGTTCAGCGCACGCCCCGCGGCTAACCAGACACAGGCCCGCAGCTGTGCGGCGCAGGCTGAGGTCGATGCGATCGAGAGCCGAGGTTGCGTCGGCAGCGCCGCCTGCGCCAGCCCCGAGGGGCGGAGTCGTGGATGGAGGTTCAGTTCATGCTGCTGCTGTCGACGGCCATGCCGATGATCGCCTTCCTGGAATTCATGCTACTGCTCCGGCCGTCGCTGGTCTCCCTGGAGGCTGTGATTCTCCGGTTGGCCGTGTGACTGGCGCCGCCGCGCATCCTGGTGTCGTGGCTCCCGCGGGGCCCCTGCGGGGGGTATCTGCCCCAGATGCGGTGGAGGCGGCTGAGGAGCCAGCGGTGCGGCCTGACGCTGGAGTCCCTGGCGGTCAGGCGGGTCGTCAGGCTCAAGGGGGCGGCGCAGGCGTGGGTTCGTCCACCTGGCGGAGGTGCGCGGCTTCGTCCCCCTCATCGCTGCCCCCTTTCACGGATGATTGCGCTGGAGGTGCTGTCGCGGACGTGGGTGCGCTACTGCACGAGCTCGGGACGGCGACGGCGGCGGCTACCCCTGTCCAGTCGGATGCCGAGCGATGGGCAACTGGCACCGAGCGTGCGAGGCTCCTCCGAGACGCTGATGTCCTACGTGGGGGATCGGGATCGGCGGATTGCAAGCAGAGTTGAAGTCTTTCGACCACACCTTCACCTTCGTGTACTCGGCTTCCTGTTCTGGGTCGTCGCGTTGCTGGGAGAGAAGGGTGGATTTTTTCGGTCGGGCATTTTGTTCGGGCCACTGCCAGAGTCGGGTTCTTCTTCACGGCATCGAAGGGGGCTTGGTTATAGTTCGGCTGAGCCTGGCCCAGGCTCACGGGGCAAGCAAGGCCTATGGTATTGCTTATTCTTGTCTGTGGGACTGTATATTCGCTGTTTGTTTGATATCAGAGGCGCTCTTGCGGTTTCAAATCACTTTGATTTCGGGCTCTCATCTCGCCCCTGGACATTATTGACAGCTGGAAGGACCTGAGCGTCTCGCGCAATATGGTGAACGGCTACTCTGTCCTGGTGCGGGGCTCCCTGGTCATCGCGGGTGAGTCGTGGTCAGGGAGTGAAGTGTCCATGTGTGTATTGCTTCGCAATCTCTTCAATCTCTTCGAGTTCCTCTGAGCGGGCGAAACTTAATCGTAACCGACATGGTCGCAATATCCGCAACTCCGTAACTCCTCCTCCTCCTCCTCCTCCTCCCCCTCCAACTTCTCCTCCTCCTCCTCCTCCTCCTCCTCCTCCTCCCCCTCCTCCTCCTCCCCCTCCTCCTCCCACACTCCTCCTCCTCCTCCTCCTCCTCCTCCTCCTCCTCCTCCTCCTCCTCCTCCTCCTCGTCCTTCTGAGACGAGGCGGCCTCCAACTCCCGCTGCCTGAGCTCGGCGGCGAGGTCGAAGTCTTCGTCCTCCACCGCCTGACCGGCCGCCGGCACAGCGCGCCCCCGCGGCGGGCGCGCGCGCGCGGCAGGGCGCCGGCCCCGTCGTCAAAGCAACCATCGCCGCAAAACTCCTCCTGCTCCTCCTCCTCTTCCTCCTCCTCCTCCTCCTCCTCCTCCTCCTCCTCTACCTCCTCCAAATCGAGTTGAGTTGGAAGACGTGTGGCCTGAGCAGGTCTTTGCCACGATTTGTGCACTCTTGCCCCGAACGATCGGCATGCTCACGAATGGTGTCAAGCTTTGCAGTCGAGTTCGTTCGGGTCTGGTCGATGTTTGGAGCTCAGGGCTGGACCAGTTCTGGGACACAGCTATAAAAGGAAGTTCAGCCTTGCGAGCGGCGTTGTTGCGCAGCCTACTTGACGAGACAGCCGTACTCGCAGGAGCACAGGTTGCGGCTCCTGCTAGATATAGAACAGTTGTACGATTCTTCGAGCCTGCTTATGCAAATAAAGACTGCCTCCGACGTCGGTATCCCTGCTCTGGTGCTCGCGTTTGAGGCTCAGGTTGATTTAGCGCCCAGGTTTTTGAAGAGCCAAGGAGGAGCCAGCATAGCCATATACCCAACGCGTTCCCTCGTTGCTGGATCCTGCCTGGGTGTGCCGCTAGCGAAGTTGCTTATGTTTCAAATGTTGGACCGTACCCACCAGCAGGTCAAGATGTGTAGGTTGTGGTCCTTTATCGATATCACGGTCTCGAGGGCCGAAGGCACTGCAGACAGCGTGGCAACGTCCCTGGCAGCCTCTGCGGAAGTCTTAGCCGAAGGATTGCAACAGGCTAGGCTAGTGATTTCGGATAAGAGCACGGTCCTGGCCACGTCGTCCCAGGTCAGAGCTCGGATAAGTCGGGCGCTCAAGGCTGCCGGTGTCCCACATGTGGTCGAGACGTCGGCAGTTGATCTAGGGTGCGACACCACTGTAGGCAAGACTCGGATTCTTAAGCGTGCGAAGAATCGGCTTGCTAAGGCCAGTAAAAGGTTCCGTCAGATCAGGAAATTCAGGCGTTCGGCCAAATTGTCTGAGATATCGCAATCTCATTGGACCACTGGGGCCCTTCCCCGAGCCGTGTACGGGCACCAGGTGCATGGTGTGAGCCCGAGCCAGATTCGAACCCTTAGGCTGCAGGCTGGTCAGGCTATCGCTGGGACGGGGTATGGCCGTTGTCTGACTACGGTGCTCGCTATGCACTTAGGGGTCAAAGATGGGCTCGAGTTGCGGCGTCAGTTGGTCCTCGAGTTTTGCTTGGTTTGGAAATCTTCGCCAGAACTCCACGACCGTATCCGTGCGGCGTGGAAGCATCTTACCCCCGTCTCTGGCCTGCCAAGTTGCGTTGGAGTCGGGTGCGGGGGCCAGTCAGTGCGGTGATCGCAGTCTGCCCGAGACTCGTGGCGCCGTCCGACCGCGAGTGGGAGCGAGGTTTGGAGGCTGCCCTGCGCGAGCGATGAGGGGTTTGAGCTGGGGGACGCTGGTTTTGCCGAATTGCTCAGCGATCTAGTCCAGGACTTGGCGTCCCAGTTTGGGACCCAGGCTGCTTCTCATTATGGGGGTGAGGGGCTGGAGCTTGGGGGGGGGGGGCGTACTATTGGCAGGCCGTGAAATCCGCATGTTTCTTGCGAACGAAGCGTATGATCTTGTTGGCCTTCAGAATGCAGCGGTGTCTGGCAGGCAGTTCACACGAGAGAAGCAGGCGGCTCTAAGATATGATGTAGACACGCTGTGCCCGAGGTGCCGGCAGGGCACGGAAACGCTCTTTCACCGTGTTTGGGAGTGTCCGTGTAACGTCGGTTTTGAAGAATTCGAGAAGAGCGAATGTATCAAGCCGCAGGCCCAGGCGCACTGGGAAAATTGTCCCGTACTGTGGCTCCGAGGCGTGCCGCCTAAGAGCTACACCCATCTCTCGTTCTTTCCTGAAAAACACATTCGGGCCCTGGGGCCGCTCCCGGTTTCTGCTGTTGAGCCGCACCCCACATTTGGGAGTGTGATGGTTTTCGGAGACGGATCGAGGGGGGGGGGGGGGGCATAGTGCGGACCCACGTAGGCGTAGGTGTGGCACCGCGGTGATCACCATGCAGCCTGACGGCAAAGGGGGCTAGAGGCTGGCGTGGGGGTGATCGACCCCTGTAAAGGGGGCAGCGGCGAACGGTCCCTCGATCGGAGCTGCTCGCGTTCGCCATCGCGTTAGAGCATATCCCTGTGCGGCTTCTGTTCGTGACCGACCACGAGCCTCTCATGAAAGGATGGGAGCGAGGTCGGCAGTTCCAGAAAAACGGGGCAAACCAAGATTTGTGGTCTCGATTTCGGGTGGCCCTCCAGACTCGGTCAAATGAGGTGAACCTCAAATGGATCCCCTCTCACATGGACGAAGCCACTTCTCTCAGCGAGCCAATCGATCCCTACCCAATTCAGGGCAATGCCCTGGCTGATGAAGAGGCGGGGGCTGCGGCGGGGAGAGGGTGGGCGGTGTCGGTGGAAGGGGGTGAGCCTCAGACGGACCACTGGGATGCGATCGGCACCATTGTTCGAGCGCGCGCGAGGCGCGCTTTGGCCCTGGCGGAGGAGGCCGACCCACGGAGTGGGGTCAGGGCCACAGTCCAGAGGAGAGCGGCCCCGTCGAAGCTGAAGGTAGCTCTGCAGGACTCCAGCCACCTTTTCGAGCGAAGCAAGGGAGCGTGGAGGTGCAGCGAGTGCAATATTGTGGTGTCCGCATTTCGCCTCATCGAGGCCGCCAAGACCCAATTTCGTGGCCTCCCTGTCTGTGTGGTGGGAGCGGAAGGCGGTGGGTTGGCGGCGGGACGGGAAGTGCATCCCTCCCACACCGTCCAGCGGTGGGAGCGGTTCCTCATTAGTTTCTGCACCACCTGTGACAAGTATGCCACGGTGGACGGGCGCCACCTTGCGGCGAAATGCACGGGCATCTCCCGAAAGGGCCGCGAGAATTTAAATCGCATCGAGGAGGGCAAGTACCCCCGCAGAGATGGGGTGCCGAAGGCCCTGCAGGCTGCCCTCGATGCGGGAGATCTCGGCGGCCTGGCGAGAACGTACGCAAAAGCTGCTGTGCCCGAGGGAGGGAACGGCGGACCGTCCGCCGCTGCTGGGTAGGTTGCCCTCCTGTGGACGGCTAACTGGCCAGTAGAGGTTGCGGTGGTGTGGTGGTGTGGCGGTGAGGCGGGGTTCCGCCTGTACCAAAACACCCCCGTTCGGGGTTATGCCGTCCTCTCCCGTCCCCCCTCCCCTGCACGACCCTGTGCTTGGTCAAGAGGTCCAAGAGGTCTTATACCTCCTCCTCCCCCTTGTTCTCCCCATCCTCCTCTTCCTCCCCATCTTCCTCCTCCTCGACTCCTCTCCTCGACTCCGCCTCCTCCTCCTCCGCATCCACCTCCTCCACCTCCTCCTCTTCCTCCTCCTCGACTCCTCCTCCGACTCCACCTCCTCCTGCTCCACCTCATCCGCCTCCGCCTATGCATCCTCCTCCGTTTTCTCTACATCCTCGTCCTCCTCGCAATCCTCCTCCTCCTCCTCCTCCTGCTCCTCCTCCTCCCCTAATCCTCCTCCCCCTCCTCCTCCTCCCCTCCTCCTCCTTCTCCTCCTCCTCCTCCACCTCTTCCTCTCCTCCGCCTCCTCCTCCCCTCTCCACTCCTCCTCTTTCTCCTCCTCCTCCTCCTCCTCCTCCTCCTCCTCCTCCTCCTCTCCTCCTCCTCCTCCGCCTCCTCCTCCTCCTCCTCCTCTGCTCCCTCCTCCTCCTCCTCCTCCTCCTCCTCCTCCTCCTCCTCGACTCCTCCTCCTCCTCCTCCCCTCCTCCTCCTCCTCCTCCTCGCTCCTCCTCCTCCTCTCCTCCTCTTCCCCCCTCCTCCGCCTCCTCCTCCTCCTCCTCCTCCGCCTCCTCCTGAACCCCCCAGTCCCGATCCTCGATAGTCAACCCCTCGACGACGATGCCACCATCACCACCACCCCGGCGACGAGGACGACCATTACAACCACGACAACCACGATGACGACGACGGCGACGACTACCACCACCACCACCACCACCACCACCACCACCACCACCACCACCACGATAACCACGACGATCACCACGCAGACGACGACGACGAAGACACCGACGGCCACGACGGCCACGACAACGACGACAACCACGCTGACGATGACGACCACCACGACGACCACAAGGACCACAAGGAGCACGACGACGACGACGACGACCACGACGACGACGAAGACGATGACGATGGCCACGACGATGACGACCACGACGATGACGACGACGACGACGACGACGACGACGACGACGACGACGACGACGGACGACGACGACGACGACGGACGACGACGGACGACGGACAACGGACGACGGACGACGACGACGACAACGACGACGTCGACGAAGATGACGACGACGACCACGACGACGACGAAGACGATGACGATGACGACGACGATGACGACCACCACGACGACGACGACGACGACCACGACGACGACGACGACGACGACGACCACGACGACGACGACGACGACGACGACGACGACGACGACGACGACGACGGAGGACGACGGAGGACGACGGAGGACGACGACGACGACGACGACGACGACGACGACGACGACGGACGACGGACGACCGACGACCGAAGACGACGACGACGACGACGACGACGACGACGACGACGACGACGACGACCGACGTGATCCTCCACCGATGGGGCCTCCAGAGGTCCCAGCTCGAGAGGCCTCTGAGGCCTCAAAAGCTCCCCAGGAGCCTCGGAGTGTCCGAAGAGGACCAGAAGCGTCCGAAAACCTACCTTCGATCGTCGAAGATCGAACACCATCGAGCTCGAACTTCGAACATCGTGCTTCGAACTTCGATCATCGAACTTCGGGCATCGAACCTCGAACGCCGATCCGCGGGCCGACCTTGCGGCCGCCAACGCCGTCGGCGCTCGAGGATCGAAGAATCGAGGATTCGATGTATCGTTGATGCATCGGCGACGTCGGCGATGCATCGGCGACGTCGGCGTGGGGAAACACAGGCTCCGCATCGGCGATGCACCCGTGATGCGGCGCGATCTCCCGACCCCATCTACTCGGACCCCATCTGGGAGCCCTAGAATTCTGGACGCGCCAGGGCCTAACAGACCACTCCGCTCCAAGTCAGCGCCGATGACCGCACTCGGCGGCACGCGACGAGCGTCCCTCCGCAGGAGTGACCTCTGGCGCGCAGCACTCTGCCGGCGCAGGGGGGGCCAAAGTTCAAACCCAAGGCGACGTGGGCCGCTGCCGTCGCAGCGTGCACAATATGACGGGCAGGCCGTGCACCGAAAGCCACTCACTCCCCATGTCGGAGCAGGGCGATGTGAGACAACGGCACCTCGTACCAAGACCCCATCGAGTCAGGGAAAAAACACAACGTGAAATTGTTGTTCTCATTTTGGGCCTCTGAGGGCCCCCTCACTGGGACTCTGGACGGTCAAAAAACGACTCAGGGCAAAAAATGGGTCCCAGGGAATGAGTCGAGACTTCCAGGGTCGACGTTATGAAAAAAACATGGCGTCTGGGGTCTGGGTAGTGGGCCGCGGTCCAACCGCACAGATCTCTCGAGCTGCGCCCAGCCATGGCAATTTTGAAGGACCTCCCCGAGGGCCAACTGCCGCTATCCAGGAACAAACAGTGGCACGAACACAAAAAGTCTGAGGTCCGCGGTGATTTCTCGGGTCGGCGCTGAAACCCCTTCCCTGGCGCGTGGGGCGAACCAGGGGCGGCGCCAGAGGCGCCGCCGGTGGGCTGCAACGCCGATCCGAGAAAACCGCGCGGGCATCCGACATGTTGTGTGTATGCGGAGTTTGGGTCCCCGAACCCGCCCCCCTCTGCACACGGCCGCTCGGTGGTTTGCAGCCGATGCGTGCGCTTCGACACCCCCCAGCGGAGGGGCGGCCTTGCGCTTCTGCGCCCTCACCCGAGACAGCTCCGCAGGCAGCGCACACGCATCCGCGCCTGGCGGGCGCGGCCCACCACTGGGGGGGAACCGCTCGCCGCCGCCGCCGAACTTCGAGGATTTGAGGATCGATGCAGGAGGCTGGAAACACGATGGGGCGGAATCACTGCGAATAGAATGTTGGCAGCGCGCGCAACGGGGGTAAGGGGAGGCAGGAAGGTTTCGTATAATATGGTTGTTACTTAGAAGACGCCGGCTTTACGTTTATAGACAACGCGCGCGCATTCTAAGAGGCAGGGGTGTTTCGAAGAAACCTTCCCCCTCCCCCATCACCCCCTCTGCGAAAGGCCGAGAATGGTAATTGGAGAACCGAGCTCGCGTGGGCCTGTAACGAACAACGCAAGGGGAACACACACACACACACAAAAAAAAAAACACCACAACGAAAACCCCAGCTCGGCCCGGCGACGTCTGGCACAGAAAAAGCACCGCAAAGACAACCGCAAAGCGCGGGGCCCTGGGAATGAAACAGAAACAGATGTTCAATCGAAGGGATCGCCCTGACCTTTTTCAAGTTTGGCGCGACGCAACGGAAGAGATACTGGTGAAAGCCCGACGCATGCAACACCTTTGGGCTTGGCCAAGACAAGGGGTGAAACAACGGAAACCATGACCAACACTGAACGCGGAAGTGTCGTGTCGATCTTGGTCAACGTCAATATCGGTCAGCGTCAATTGATCATCCTCGCGAATCGGTAACGGGCGACATGGACCCTGACAAAGATCTGCATCGACAAGTTCCCGCGACATCTTGGTCGTACTCCCCGCGTTTCTGGGGAAACGAAAAGATAGCGATGCTGCTGCTCCCCAGACCTCTCCTGGGGTGCGTTATGGCAAGACTTTCGAGGCAAATCCAGCGGTGGCGACGAGCCCCTAAGGCGGTCCACAAAAAAGGAATTCGAGGAGGGGCAGCGGTGTCGGTGCTTTTTCCTCCTCGCAGACAGTTACTCAGTTTCCCCCCTCGATCACGCGTGCACCGAGCACTCCCGCGGAGGAGCAAACACCGGCATACACGGCTCCGCAAGCGCCAGGCGGTGCACGTCGGTCAGGCGCTGGTCAACGCCAGCGGCGAGATGCACCAGAAGCGGGCTGAGGCACGAAATGGACAAGGAAAACAATGCGAACAAAGAAGGAAGGGGCTTGATCGCGCCGATCGGACCGCGAGCGCCGACGCAGGAACGCCGAGGGAGAATGTGCGGGCTGCGTAAACACTTTTCTTCGTCGGCGACGAGGCAGCGTTGGCTGCACCAGCGGTAGAGCTAAACGGGGGCACCGAAGAGCGAATTGGCCAGCATGCAAAGGTGGGAACAGGGCCGAGCGGGCGGCCGCGCCAGGCAGAGCGGGAAAGCTGCGTGAGCACGTCGCCTCCAATGGGCGCGCGGACCACCGCGCCTCGCGCGCGGGGGCCGCTGGCTTGCGAGAGCTGCCCTTCGCAGAGGGACGGGGGGGGGCGCCGCAGAGGCGCGAGGCGCACCGCGCGCCGCGCCTCGCGCGGCCAGGACGAGGAGGACGACGAGGAGGACGACGAGGAGGACGAGGAGGACGAGGAGGAGGACGAGGAGGTGGAGGAGGAGGAGGAGGAGGAGGAGGAGGAGGAGGAGGAGGAGGCTATCGGAGCTCCGTGCGGGATTCTGAGATCGGGGCCGGGGCCCCCCAGGCGGCGCCTCTGGCGCCGCCCGCGGCGCGCCGCGGCGCGCCGGCGAGAGGGGCCCAGCACCAGTCCAAGAGATGCTGCTTCTGCACATCTCCAGTCAGCCATGGTCGGGCGTTGGCAGAACTGGGTTTGGTGGAGTCTGGTTTAATGATGTGCACTGGGGGAGGCCCCCCCGCCCCGTTCCACTAACAGGAACTGCCGTCACCCGAAAAACACCAGCTACGGCAGACCTGGTTTAGTGGTTATGGCCAATTCAAGGGCCCCAGGGCCCTACCACTAACGGGGTCCCCTTACCTGGGGTCCTGGCTATACCCGATATGGGCGATCGGCGGGTTCCCCGCGCCCCTGCTCACACCGACGGCCCTCCCCTGCCAGGGGCCGGAGTCGCCGCGTGGGCAGAAGAGCTCGGCCTCTGCGGAGCCAAACTGTGTCGGCCGCGCCCTGCCCTGCATCCATGGCGCCGATAGCGGGAGGCGGCAGCAACGGTACGAATCGAATGTCGCTGCCGCTTGCCCCGATGGACCGGCCAGACGGCAAAAAAACAGTCAGCATCGAATCGGGAGATCCGTTTGAATCAGAACGTCGGCCAGATCGGGGGGCATGGGCACGGAGCCAGAATCGAATCGGATCGGCCGCGCGAGGATACACAACCAAGCCATGCAAAGATCGGGCCGCATCGGATCACCCAAACACCGACCCTGAGATCCGAGGGTGCGAAACAAATTTAGTCATCGTGAAAAATTGCAACCGGAGCCTGCAGAACCAATCTTTCTGAGCATTGCTCGAGCCAGATCGACCTGCGAGAGCCCCGGGGCCCGAAGAGAGAGAGAGAGAGAGAGAGGAGACGCCGTGCACGTCAGAGGTGCATGGGCAGAAAAACTGGCGCCGACGCGAAACGCCTTGAAACACTTCGAACACCATCGTCACCAATTTTGTGGACAGAGCGTGGTTGAAAACTTGTACATGCACATCCCCCTCGCCATGAGGCCCCCCCTGGTCCGAAGCCGATCTGAAACACCCGGCGTGAACAAAAACGAGACGCCAGGATTAGGGGCCTCCCAGATGGGGTCCGAGCAGATGGGGTCCAACCTTCGCGGCAACGACGGCACAGGAAGGAGCTGAGAAGCATCCGCTGGAAGCCGATCGAGCCCTGCAGGCGATGCATCGGCGAAGTCGGCGAAGCATGAGCGACGTCAATGTGGAGAAAACTGGACTCCAAGTCGAGCCACATCGTCGATGATCGGCGATGCGGCGCGACCCTCCGACCCCAACCAATCCGACCCACCTTGGAGGCCTATAGTAGGATCTGAAGGGAACGAGCCGGGCAAGATCGGCATTGGCAGCGCGCACAGGGTGTAGGGGCAGGGGGAAGACTCCTCAGACGGAAGCTGCTCCTTAGAAGGCGCGGGGCTTACATCTACAGACAAGGTCCGCGCCTTGTAAGAATCGGCTTCTTCTGAGAAGGCTTCCCCCCTCCCCCTACCCAGACACGTGCGGTCCCCAGCAGCCTCGACCCTTCCCCGGGGCTGAGTCGTTGCTTGACGGTCCTGGGGCCCGGCGAGGGCCCTTGAGGCTGAAGATAACAAAAAACCTCCCGCCCTGATTTGTGTCACGACGCGAGCATGTCTGGGTACCCCCCTCTGCGCTAGGCTGACGGTATCGAAGCGCATCGATCGAAATGCAACGGGCCCGGCGCCTGCGCCCGGCCGCGCCGCGCAGCGGTCCCGGGCGAGGGCGAGGCGGGAGGCCGCCGCGACCTCTCGCTCCTGGGGGCAAAGCGCCGCCCAGGTGAAGCCTCCCTTCACCTCCTCCTCCTCCTCCTCCTCCTCCTCTTCCCTCTCCTCCTCCTCCTCCCTTCGCCTCTACCTCCTCCTCCTCCCCGACGTGCTCTTCCTCCTGGCTACGACCTCATCGTCCTGCCTCTATCTCCCTCGTCCTCCACCTCCACCACCACTACTACTACTACTACTACTACTACTACTACTACTACTACTACTACTACTACTACTACTACTACTACTACTACTACTACTACTACCACTACCACTACCACTAACTACACTACCACTACTACACTACTACTCTACCGACTTACTACTACTACGACTAACTACTACTACTACTACTACTACTACTACTACTACTACTACTACTACTACTACTACTACTACTACTACGACTACTACTAACTACTGCTACTACTACTACTACTACTACTACTACTACTACTACTACTACTACTACTACTACTACTACTACTATACCTACTACTACTACTACTACTACTACTACTACTACTACTACTACTACTACTACTACTACTACTACTACTACTACTACTACCGCTACTACTACTACTACTACTACTACTACTACTACTGCTACTGTTGCTACTACTATTCCGACTACGACTACGACTACGACTAAGACTACTAGCCGGCCGTTCTGCGGTTGATCGGGAGTTTCTGTATATAGAAGAAGGTGCGTGCGCTTGTTGGCGAGGGTGAGGATGAGGTTCCTCCTCCTCCTCCTCCTCCTCCTCCTCCTCCTCCATCCTTCTCTTGCCTCCGTCTGTCCTCCTCCACCCCGCAGCTCCATCATCTCCTCCTCCTCCTCCTCCTCCTCCTCCTCCTCCTCCTCCTCCTCCTCCTCCTCCTCATTCCTCCTCTGGGCACCTCCCCCGGGGCGCGGATCCACCGGATCTGTCCGGATCTGTCCGGAAACGGTGCCGGATGCCGCTCTGGGCTCCTCTGGGCACCTCCCCCGGGGCCGGTTTTGTGAGGATGTCTCAAGCGAGGGCGCCGGTTTGGGATTCGTCACCGGATCCAGCGGATCCACCGGATCTGTCCGGAAACGGTGCCGGAGGCCGCTCTGGGCTCCTCTGGGCACCTCCCCCGGGGCCGGTTTTGTGAGGATGTCTCAAGCGAGGGCGCCGGTTTGGGATTCGTCACCGGATCCAGCGGATCCAGCGGATCCACCGGATCTGTCCGGAAACGGTGCCGGAGGCCGCTCTGGGCTCCTCTGGGCACCTCCCCCGGAGCCGGTTTTGTGAGGATGTCTCAAGCGAGGGCGCCGGTTTGGGATTCGTCACCGGATCCAGCGGATCCAGCGGATCCACCGGATCTGTCCGGAAAGGGTGCCGGAGGCCGCTCTGGGCTCCTCTGGGCACCTCCCCCGGGGCCGGTTTTGTGAGGATGTCTCAAGCGAGGGCGCCGGTTTGGGATTCGTCACCGGATCCACCGGATCTGTCCGGAAACGGTGCCGGAGGCCGCTCTGGGCTCCTCTGGGCACCTCCCCCGGGGCCGGTTTTGTGAGGATGTCTCAAGCGAGGGCGCCGGTTTGGGATTCGTCACCGGATCCAGCGGATCCGGATCCCGGATCTGTCCGGAAACGGTGCCGGAGGCCGCTCTGGGCTCCTCTGGGCACCTCCCCCGGGGCCGGTTTTGTGAGGATGTCTCAAGCGAGGGCGCCGGTTTGGGATTCGTCACCGGATCCAGCGGATCCACCGGATCTGTCCGGAAACGGTGCCGGAGGCCGCTCTGGGCTCCTCTGGGCACCTCCCCCGGGGCCGGTTTTGTGAGGATGTCTCAAGCGAGGGCGCCGGTTTGGGATTCGTCGGATCCACCGGATCCACCGGATCTGTCCGGAAACGGTGCCGGAGGCCGCTCTGGGCTCCTCTGGGCACCTCCCCCGGGGCCGGTTTTGTGAGGATGTCTCAAGCGAGGGCGCCGGTTTGGGATTCGTCACCGGATCCACCGGATCTGTCCGGAAACGGTGCCGGAGGCCGCTCTGGGCTCCTCTGGGCACCTCCCCCGGGGCCGGTTTTGTGAGGATGTCTCAAGCGAGGGCGCCGGTTTGGGATTCGTCACCGGATCCCCTGAGGTCTCATAGTTCTTAAAATAAGAACTTAACTAGTATAGCAATCATGTATGTTAGGAAATACTAGGTTTGTATGGGAAAGTCTTGTTGTTAAGCACTATAATAATATATGAGGTATGATATACAAGTTGCGCATATTTTCACATATACTCACAACTAGTTGTCATATCATCCTTCCTTTCTCGAACTTTCCACGCATTTGCTCTTCATGTTTCGAAATGTCGCTGGGTCCTGCTTGCTCGAAGGTCTTGTTCTTTCTTGCGCCCTCCAATGCCCATGGACAGCCGAAGAAGAGATGGAGGAACATGAGAAGCAAGAGGAGGCGGGGGAGGAGGAGGAGGAGGGAGAGGAGGTGACGGGGGAGGAGGACGAGAAGGAGGAGGAGGAGGAGGAGGACGAGGAGGAGGAGAGCGGGGGGAACTCTCTGAGCCCACACATCCGCCTTCTCCTCCTTCCTCGCGCGCAGAGCCATTTTTCTGGCTCTGGCGCCAGGGCCAGGGCCCAGGGCCCAGGGCCCTGCGGCCCCATGCCGCCGCGGCGGCGCGGGAAGGAGCCTGGTGACTGGGAAAGGGGAAAGAGGAAAAAGAGAGAGATAGAGAGAGAGATAGAGAAAACAAAGAGAGAGAGAGAGAGAGAGAGAGGAAACCACACGGTGAAGGCACAGGACAAGAGGAGGAGGAGGATAAGGAGGATGATGGCAAGAGGGATGATCCTCACTCTTCCTCTCCCCCTCCTGCTCTCCTCCTCGTCCTCCTCCTTCCCCCGTGTCAATAGCTCCAGTGTCCTCCTCCTCCTCCTTATCATCCTTGTCCTCATTATCCTCTCTAGTGGGTTAGTCTATGCTTTCAGCCAGGTGACGCCAAGTCCCTCTTGATTGAAAAGTTGGTGGTCCCAGGCGACCTGGCCTACAGCGTGGACATGGAGAGCGCGCCAGACTTCTCTGCATTAAAGGCCCACGAGGACTTCCTCGTGCGGATCCGACGCGACTGCATCAGTCGCCAGGGCCCCCTCGTTCAGAAACCTCTGGCGCAGCTCCTCGAAACGATTGCCATAGATAAGGAAGGGTGCTGGAAGTTGGCAAACACTAGGTCAACTTGGGCCCGCGACAAAGCTAAAAGCATTAGGGCCATGTGCCGCCACATCGACCAAGCGGTGCTCAAAGCCACGGCCTCAGAGCGCCCAGTTCCGGCCTGGCTGAAGGCATACTTTGAGAAGGATCAGAGGGCGGGGGTGGGCAAGGGAAAAATAACAAAGAGAACAGGAAGGGGCAGAGAGTTGGCGAGAGGAGCGGGGGGGGGATTAGGGGGGGGCACGAGACTGAAGAGCGATAGGAGAGGGTCGGGGGGGAGGGCGATGGGGAACGGAGGGGCGCGGTGCGGGAAGGGTGACACATGAACTTCTACAGGGCCACGCGCCGCTCACACGCCTCCACCACCCTTTCCACCGCACCTCATTATCTTGCCGCGCCGCTCCCCCCCTGAAGGCTGGCGGCGATGCTCCTGCGGCTGAGGACTTCACATACAGCTGGAACGAGACGATGCGGGTGGGACGCCGCTGGGTGGAGAAGAAGAGGGAATTACGAGAAGGAAGAGGGGGGGAGGAAAAGGAGGTGGAAGGAAGTGGAAGATGAGAACTCGGAGGAGAAGGAGGAGGAGGAGGAGGAGGAGGAGGAGGAGGATGGGAAGGAGGAGGAGGACAAGGAGGAGGAGGAGAAGGTCTATGCTGGATTATGCTAGCCTGATCTCCGCAGCTGCGAGGCACGCACCACGGCGGACGTTCAAAGCTTCCTCTATAGAGGAAGCTTTCAACGTCGCCTAGGGACGTCCTGGAGTGCACCCCAGGCCGTCCCTGGGCGATACAGTTCGGCTTCGGTCAAAACGGCTTGCCCGTGGTAGGGTGTCTCGCAGCTGCGGAGATCAGGCTAGCATAATCCAGCCGTTGTTCGGAGGTTTCCCTCGACGCGGGTCGACAGCAAACCAACGCATCGCCGATGTGCCAGGTACGTTCAGGACAGATCTGTCCCGAGCTCACCTGGCGCATCGGCGATATAATATCAAACTTAAATTGGCCTGGTATTGATTTCAACCAATTGGCTGGAATCAATACCAAATCAACTTAGACACAACTCAAACGCACCGCAAACTCACCGTCATTTTTCTTGTGCTACACACAAATTCCCATTAGCACCAAACTCGGACTCGCCGCAAACTCACCGCAAACTCACCGCGACCTTTCCCCAACTCTCCTTGTCACTCGCCGGGCACCGCCCCCCGTCCCCTCCCCTTCTCGCAGGCAGCTTACCGCGCGTACCAGGGCGGCCCGCCAGAGTACTGCAAGCCCATCAAGATGCCCACGAAAGGCTCGGAGGACGACGAGGTCGTTGCCGTCTTCAAGGACGGCTATCAGTACACGGTGCCAGGATTGGGGGTGGAGGGCAGGGGCGAAGGAAAGTATAGTTGGCGTCAGGGGTGGGAGTGAGAGTGCACGCGGGAGAAGGGCAGTGCTGGGGTGAGGTTCGGCATTGATCTCTTGTTTTTCTCTACCTCGCCTCTGCTCCAAATATTTCTCAGCCATTCACTGCTTCCCCCGCCCCTTCTTCTGCTCCTGCTGCTGATCCTCTTCCTACTCCCCCTCGTCATCCCCCGCCCCCTCCCTCCACGTTTTCATGCTCTACTGTCTCCCTCCTCCTGTTGTCCATCCCCTCGTCTCGTTAAACAGCGCATTCCCGCGGCGGCCCGCCTGCGCCTTCGCCCCCAGCCGCAAGAGGACTGACCTGGAACAAATTCAAGGAGGAGGAGGGCGACGCGAAGATGGGCAGGAAGGCCGACAAGATGTTCTGGCAGGGGTGGAAGGACAACAACAAGGCACCCGCTTGCATGGAGATTCGAAGAGGAGCTGGGGCATGAGGAGGCAGACGCGATAAGGACTGAGGCGTGGGAAGAGAATGGGGTGGGTGGGTGGGATGCGGGAAGGGCGCCAAGGGGGGGGGGCAGGTGGAGGGATGATCAGCGAGGGGGGGGGGGAGGGGTTAAGCGGGGGGGGCTTAGATCTAAGCCTACTCGAGTAGAGGAGGCTGAACAGAGGCAGGTTAGTAAACGAATGCTGGGGCACGTGTCCAAACATCACCCAACTGGTCACTCGAGAAGTGATCGCTTCTCGAGCGACCAGTTGGGATGTTTGGAGGACCCTCCTAGAAGCATCTTCCTAACTGAGTTGGGCTTTCCGAGAGGCCCCATCATGATGGGGCCTGTGGGAACGCGATTCCAAGAGGTCTACGCCACGAAGTACACCAGGGGCAAAGGTGACGACGTCATCTGGTTTCTGGCGATCTTCACGGCCGATCCCTCGTCGGCTGGGAACCATAGCAAGATGATCCTGAACATGAGGGTGCATGACACGAAGGCGTTTGCTGATGAGGAGAAATTCGCGAGCCGCCTCGCGGAGAAGTTCGCGAAAGGGCGCGCGGACAAGGACGACATCAATTCCGAGAAGAACAGGCACGTTGCCGACGTCAAGAAGCAGATGAATTGGACAGGCAAGAAGTCGGGCCCGAAAAAAAAGCCAGCGACGGCGAAACCAAAGAAGGCTGATGACGACGACGGCGAGAGCAGCGCAGATGCCCCGAAGATCCTCAGCAAAGAGATGGGCGAGGACGAGAAGGGCTTTGACTCCAGCACCAGCTCCAAGCCAGACGGCGAGGACGAGGACGAGGACGACGAGGAGGACGAGGACAACGAGGAGGCCCCGCTCGTCCTCAAGGCCAGGCCGAAGAAGGGCGCGGCGGCGGCGAAGGCCCAGGCATCTCCGAAGAAGGGCGCGGCCAAGTCGAAGGCCCAGGCGACTCCGACGGCCAAGCGGCCAGCGGCGGCGGAGGCGGGCCCGCAGTCAGCGATGAAGTCGCCGAAGAAGGCGGAGCTTTCACCTGCCCTCCCCCCCTGCTCGACAAGGCGAGGTTACAGGGGATGGGGAGGGGAGGGGTGGGGGG
>CAUYUJ010000259.1:0-30000 GCA_963575745.1 Prorocentrum cordatum | reverse complement strand
TACTACTACTACTACTACTACTACTCTACTACTAGTACCTCACACTACTACTACTACTACTCTAACTACTGCTACTACTACGACTGCTACTACACTACTACCACTACTCCTCCCACTACTACTACTACTACTACTACTACTACTACTACTGCTACTACCACTCCTACTACTACTACTACTACTACTACTACTACTACTACTACTACTACTACTACTACTACTACAACTACTACTAGTACTGCGACGACGACGACGACGACGACGACGACGACGACTACTACTACTACTACAACGACTACTACAACTATGTCTACGACGACCACGACACGAAATACTCCTCCTTCTCCTCCTTCGCCTCCTCTTCGTCGTCCTCCTCCCCCGCCTCCCGCAGATCATGGCCTGGGTATTTGCGTGGACGAGAACTCCGGGAGATATCATGGCCCTGGCCATGATGTCCACCCGCCACGTGTCATCATCCCCCCCTTGGGCGCCGCTTGCGATTGTGCAATCTTTCTTCGAATCGACTCGCGATCGATCGATGACATGACGACGACGACCGACCGATCGACCGACAGACGGGCAGACCTACGACGACGACGACGAAGACCTCCCGACGCCGCCCTCCGCGGGGCGGGGACCCCTCCTTGATCGCCTGCGCGAGGTCGAAGTCCTCCGCCGCCAGCGCCTCTCACCGGGGCGGCCGCGGGAGGTGGAGCGGGCCCAGAGATCCGACGTCGTGATTGTTTCAATGCGTGGTCCCCGGAAGTTTCGACCCACTCCCCAGAACCGATGTTTGACGGCCCCGGGTCCCGGTGGGCCCCCCCCAGAGGTCGAAAGCTGCGAGAAACCTCCGTCGTGAGTTTTGTCAATGCGCTGGATCTCTGGGGGCACAGTCGAAGCAACTGGGCCCTCAAACGTCTCGAGAATCTCGGGGCGGAAGGTCTTCTGTCAACCCCTGGCCTCGAGGGGGGCCCCGGCCGCGTCCCAGGGCAGTCAAGAAACAACACCTGCGGAGAGGTCCAGACCTCTGGCTGCCTCAGATTGAGCAGTATCGAGCAACGAAACAAGGACCCCTCACCCTTTGGGAAAGGGGACCTCAGTTAGGAGAGCCAGGAACATCAGGGACAGGGCTCTTTCCCTGCAGGTGAATCGAAGCAAACAGCCCAGAGCTAGATGGCCCCTAAGGCAAACAAAGGCGTGGACCTCAGTGAGGTCACGTCTTCATTGCGTTAGTAGGATTAGGGGTTCTTGCATTCCCTATGAAGCATGGACTGAAATCTGAGACGATGCGAAAGTGTGCCCAATCAGGGCGGTGTTCCTCGCTGTCGGCGGCCTCGGGCGGCACGCAAAGGGGGCCCCGAGACCAGCAACAAGAATAGTCCGCGCCCAGAAGCTAGCCCCGGGGAAGGGGTCGGAACCTCTGGGGCCGCGCACTGAAAAACCCAAATCGTCGGATGCTTGGGGTCAGGTCGGGCATGCCCCCCTAAACGCAGATTCTGGACGAAAAAATTTGCTTGTTAAAACAACAACAACAACAATAACAACAACAACAACAACAACGATAACAACGATAACAACAACAACAACAACAACCACAACAACCACAACAACAACAACAACAACAACAGCAACAGCAACAGCAACAGCAACAGCAACAGCAACAACAACAAATACAAGAAAACAACAGATATACAAAAATAATAGAAATCGTCCCCATACCATTTTTTGAGTATTTGAATAGTCCTCCTGTAGAGGGACTCGCCCAACTTAGCCGTATCGTCGAATACCTGGGGGCCACAGGAGCGCAGGTGAAGAAGACGAGCATTTTCGCCGATGGCACAAGTCCCCACGGAGATACCCACGACGAGGAGCATTTCTGAGGTGGATGTCCCAAGGGAAGGGTAGGTCTCGACCCTCGCGCAAGCTTTCGCACCTCGTGCATTGGAAGCCATAGACATCGGGAGAACGCATAGCGTCAAGTGAAAAGGGGGACACGGAGGAATACCGCCTGGACGACTAGGACCCTGTCAGTTGCGTCCTCCCCCTCCTCCCCATCCTCCTCCTTCTCCTCCTCCTTCTCCTCACCACCACCACCACCACAACCACCAACACCACCACCACCGCCAACGTCGTCGTCGCCGCCGTCCCACTCACTCACTCACAAATTCACTCACTCATACTCATCCTGAACACTTCCACATATTATTCCCGCTCACCCCTCCATGTCCTCCCCTCATCATCATGATGCTCCTCACATGCCGTGTCGTGATCCCTCCTCATCAGCATCATTCGTCATCGCAAGCGTCATCGTCATCGACATCGTCATCATCGTCATAAGCATCATCCTTATCCTCCTCATCATCATCATTACCAGCATCAGGAAACATCATATATCGTCACCATTGTCCCACATTACCCCCCTTACCCTACCCACGCACCAATCCCCGCTCGCGCGGAAGCATGCGCGAGCGGGGGAGAAGGGGGGAGAGGGGATGGAGAAAGAAGAGGATGAGGAGAAGGACGACGCCGACGACGACGGCGAGGACTAGGAGGGAGGGAGTACGAGCACAAGGACGAGGAGGAGGACGAGGAAGAGGAGGGAGGCGAGAAGGGGGAGAAGGAGAGAACGAGTAGAGAAGATGAGGAGAACGAGGGCGAGGAGGACGAGGAGGGCGCAGAAGGAGAGGGGGGGGGAGGGGAGGGGAGGAGCAGAACAAAGAGGGAGGAGGACAGGAGACGCCCGCAGGACAACAACAAGAGCAACAACAACAACAACAACAACAACAACAACAACAACAACAGCCACTGCAAGCCGAGGTCACGGAACAGACAGCACTTATTAATATCTACGAGAGAGACAGATAAGCCGCACGCGCTCAAGGCGCCACAAAAAGGAAAGGAACAGGGAAAAAACGCGGGGACAGGGCCTCTCCTCCTCCTCCTCCTCCTCCTCCTCCTCCTCCTCCTCCTCCTCCTCCTCCTCCTCCTCCTCCTCCTCCTCCTCCGGGGAGTGGCCCGCGCCTTCCGCTTGCGGCACCGGAGGAGCGCCTGCTCGACCACGCAGAGCGACCACTGGCGCATCTGGCCGCACGCCAGGCGAGGGGGAAGGGGGCCAGGCCTCCTCCGGAGGCCTCCAGGGCGTGCTTGGAGAGGAGAGGAGGGAGGAGGACGAGGAAGGATCGAGGAGGAGGAGGAGGAGCAGGAGAATCAAGAGAGGAGGGAGAACAAAGAGAGGAGATTCGAGCAGGAGGAGGAGGAGGACCCAGGAGGAGGATGCAGAAGGAGGATCGACGTTGCAGCTGACGCTGACCGAGCTGGCCGAAGTGGTGGGGAAGCAGAAGAGATGGAGCTGGACTTGAAGACTTGGACCCAGGAAGGGAACACGCACCTGCTCCAGTCGGCGGATTTGGAGCAAACTGGTTCGAGAGCAAGGGTCAAAGCGAGTGTAGAGCATGACGCCCACGGATGGCCTGGCAGGGTGAGGGAAACGTCCACCCCAGACCAGATGCCAAATCCCACCCGTCAAGCAGTAGAAAAAGAAAGGCGGGAGAATGACGAAGAAGGAGGACCGAGGAGGAGGACGGATCGAGGATCGCCGATAGATCGGAGATAGGCGCCTCGATGGCGACACCGCGCTTTCCTGGGCGTGGGGGGGCACCGGGGAACGGTCGGCGATGAATGGGCGACTGGGGGTCGACTTCCGCTCCCCTCGGCGCCCCCGACTCTGGAGGACACCAGAGCCCCCAAAAACTCCGAGAGCGTCCAGAAACGCCGCGAACCTTGACACTCGACGACGACGACGCCGCCGACGCCGCCGCCGACGCCGCCGACGCCGCCGCCGCCGCCGCCGCCGCCGACGCCGACGCTGACGCCGACGCCGACGACGACGACGACGACGCCGACGCCGACGCCGACGCCGACGCCGACGCCGAGGCCGACGCCGACGCCGACGCCGACGCCGACGCCGACGCCGCCGCCGCCGACGACGACAACGACGACCGACGTGATCCTCACCTCGCGGGGCCTGCAGAGGTCCCCGCTCGAGGGGCCTCTGAGGCCTCCAAAGCTCCCCAGGAGCCTCGGAGGGCCCGAGGAGAGCCAGAAGCGTCCGACGACGACGACAGCCACTGCGGCGGCGGCGGCGGCCGGGGCGGCGCGGGCGGCACCAGGCGCCTCCTCGCCGTGGCCGCCGCCTCCAGCCGCGGGTCCGCCGGCGCGCGGCGCGCCGCCTGCTGGCGCGGCGGGCGGCGCGGCGGGCGGCCTGGCTGGGGGGAAGCTCGATTGTCTTGACTTTGCACTGGTCCTCATCCTCCTCCTCCTCCTCCTCCACCTTCTCCTCCTCCTCCTCCTCCTCCTCCTCCTCCTCCTCCTCCTCCTCTTTTCCTCGTCCTCGCCCTCGCTCCCTCCGCGTCCTCCTCCTCCTCCTCCCCTCCTCCTGCCTCCTCCTCCTCCTACCTCTTCCTCGTCCTCCTCCTCCTCTCCTCCTCCTCCTCCTCCTCCTCCTCCTCCTCCACGCCACCACCGCCTCGTACACCACGAAGTTGCCCTTCCCCAAGAAAGTGCCGACCACCTGGTCGTTCGCGAGCCGCCGAGACGCGGCTACCTGATCCTTCTTCTTGTAGATCTCGCTGCTGGCCCGCAAGACGTCGTCCCACGAGAAGCCAGACCCGCCCAGCGACGGGAACCCCATCGCTCCAGCAGCTGGGCGACAGCAGCGTGCTGCAACCCATCGCGGGGGAGGCAGAGCAGCAGGTCATCAAGGTGCAGCGCGCCAAGATGGTCATGGACACCCTCCTGGAGCTGATCGGCCTCGGAGAAGTGGGCCACTTCGGGGGGGACGAGGAGGTGCTCGAGGAGCTCTGCGCGGAGCACGCCCAGTGGTCGGAGGTCGGCCAGGCCCTCGGCGTGGAGCTTGAGGACTACCCCAGCTTCGGCCTGGAGCTCGAGGAGTCCTCCCAGGTTCAGGGTACCGAAGGCTCGTCGCCGTCCATACCCTTCGGCCAGTAGTGCGCGCAGGCTGCGCCCTGGGGGGAGTGCCTGGCCCTGAGGGTTGTGGGCTTCCGTGGGCTGGGCCCTGGCCCTTGGCGGGCTGCGGTTTTGGTGGCCTTCGGGCCTTGGCCCTTTTGGGCCGCGTCGCCCTGTCGGACCCTTGGGGGGACTGGTACCCGCCCTGGAGCTTGGACGGCGAGCGAGGCGGACAAACGGTTGCAAGTTCGTCTCATCGTCTCCTCCTCCTCCTCCTCCTCCTCCTCCTCCTCCTCCACTTCCTCCTCCTCCTCCTCTTCTTATTATGCTCGTATCAGCATTCGTAAGTATTATTTATATGAGTCTTATTCGGCGGATTATGTCTCTTATTGCTATTGTTATTCTTAGTATTCGTCATATTATTATGATCTGTATCATTCATATTAGTATTAGCATTCCTATTATTTGTATTAGTTTAGTGTTGTTCGTCTTCTGCTTACTCTTATTATTCGTCTCCGACTGCTTCGTCTTCTGTGTCTTCTTCTTCTTCCTCCTCCTCCTCATTCCTCCTCCTCCTCCTCATTCCTCCTCCTTCTCATTCCTCCTCCTTCTCATTCCTCCTCCTCATCATCATTCCACCTCCTCCTCATTCCTCCTCCTCCTCATTCCTCCTCATCCACATTCCTCCTCATCCATATTCCTCCTCCTCCTCCTCATTCCTCCTCCTCATTCCTCCTCCTCCGCATTCCCTCCTCCTCATTTCTCCTCCGCATTCCTCCTCTCCTCTCCTCCCCCTCCTCCTCCTCCTCCTCCTCCTCCTCCTCCCCTCCTCCCCTTCCTCCTCCTTCTCGCTCTTTCCTCCTCCTCCTCCTCCTCCTCTTCTTCCTCCTCCTCCTCCTCCTCCTCCCCCCCGTTCCTCCTCCTCTTCTTCCTCCTCCTCCTCCTCCTCCTCCTCCTCTTCTTCCTCCTCCTCCTCCTCCTCGACCCCACTCACCAAAGGAAGGGGGGAGCTCGAGAGGGGCGGAGGCGGAGCGGGGCGGGCCTTCTGTAGGACGGCAACAACTATACACCAAAAGCGATCCTGGCCAGGATCACCCTGGACCCAGGATCGGTGTACACGACCCCCCTGCCTGGGGCAGGACGAAAATACACCGATTCTGGGCCCAAGGTGATCCTGGCCAGGGTCGGTGTCAGTGTGTAGTTCGTGCCCTCTGATTCTGGGAGCACCGGCGTGGGGGCGCCAGCCAGCCGCGGCACGACGGTGCCACCCTTCGACACCGATTGCCCAGCGAGGCGTCCCCCGGCGCGTCGCCGCTCAGACACGCGAAAAGCACACGAGCGCAGCGGAGCGGAACGGACTGGCGTGGAGTGGCGTGGCATGGAGTGGAGCGGAGTTGCGCGGACCGGGGTGGATTGGCGTGGATTGGCATGGAAGTGGGCGGCGCGGAGCAGAGTGGAGCGGAGTGGGGCGGAGCTGAGCGGGGCTGAGCGCGGCGGACTGGAACGGAGCGGAGTGAAGAAGAGCGGAGTCAAAGTGGAGTAGAGCGCAGACGGCAGCGCGCGGAGTGGCGTGGAGTGGAGTGACGGGGCAGACTGGTGCGGAGTGGAGTGGAGTGGAGTGGTGGATTGGAATCGTCGAAGAGCCTCGGGGCATTCGAGGCCCTCGCGGGCCGAGGCTAGAGGGTCCAAAGCGCGACGTCTCGACGCTTCTGGTTGTTGTTGTTCGTTTGTTGGCCCTCCAGGGGCTCCCCGACGGTTGTGGAGCCTTCGGGGGCCTCTGGAGACATATGGAGCTGAGACCCTCCGAGGCACATCGAGGGGTCCTCAAGGGGTCCTTCAAAAATATAATCCGCCGACCATGTCGGCGTGTGGGGTCTGTCCGGTCCCGTCGACGGGAATCCTTCTTTCGTCCCCTCCTTCCCATCCTCCTCTCCCGTCGGGGGGGGAAAGAGAGAGAGAGAGAGAGAGAGATAGAGCACCCTTCCTCGTTCAAGGAACGGGTTCGCAGCTTGAGGGAACTCCATCCACGTCATCACTACGTCAAAGGAAGCCGCTTCCATTTGCCCCTTCCTCAGCGGAGGGTGGGGGGGTCCCGAGGAGGGGTCAAATTCGCATCGCCTCTGGGGGCCCTCCTCTCCCCCGCCTGTCCTTCTCCGGCGCGCCGGTCCTCCTCGGGTCCTCCTTCCCCAGGGGGAGGAGTCCCATGGGGCGGGAGGGAAGTCAGATACGCATCCGTCCCTGGGGATCCTCCTCCACCTCCCCTCCACTCTCCCTCCTCCACCATCGTCAACAGCAGCAGCATCATCATCATCAACAACAGCAGCAGCATCAGCGTCAGCATCATAATCAGCATCAGCATAAGCATCATCAGCATGATTATCATCACCATCATCGCCATGAGCATCACCATCATCATCATCAACATCATCATCATCATCATCATCATCATCATCATCATCATCATCATCATCATCAGCAGCAGCAGCAGCAGCAGCGTAATCATCATCAGTATCATCGGCAGCATCAGCATCATCAACATCAGCATCATGATCATCAGTATCATCATCAGCATCACCATCAGCATCATCATCAGCTTTATCCTCATAATTAGTATCATCAGCAGCATCGCAATCATCAGCAGCGGTAACATTACCATCCACAGCATCATCATCATCAGCATAATCAGCATCATCACCATCATCATCACCAACATCCATCACGTCATCATCAGTAGCATCATCATCATCATCATCATCATCATCATCATCATCATCATCATCATCATCATCATCGTCATCATCATCATGAACAACAACATCATCATCATCCGCATCACAGTCACCATATTCATCCGTCCTTCGTCCACCGTCCTCCTCCATCCTTCAACCTCCTTCTCAATCCTTCCCTTCCCCAATTTCCTCCTCCTTCCTCCTTCATCCTTCCTCCCTCAACATCCTCCATTCTGGACAGCCCCACGTAAACGCTGCCCGACTGGTCCAAATCCCGGGGGGGGGGCTCAGGACACTGCCTGGGGCAGAGGAGCTGCAAGTGGCTCCTAAGAACCCTGCCCCCTTGATCCCCTCCGAACTCCTCCGGTCGCACCCCCAGACATGCCGGTAGGGCGGACTGGGCGTTTGGCAAAACATCCTCACCCGTTTATGACCCTGATGCTTGAAATTAGAAGCGGTTATACGGCTTGAGGGTTGGGGGGTCGTTTCCAAGGCGCTCATTCTTCCTAAAGCTCATGCGTCGTAAAACTCACAACAATCATAAAGGATGGAACACGGGTTGTTTTCCAACTTGAGCTCTCGCCGTAGCAGCGCGCATATTCGCTAAAACAGCGTAACAAACACACAGATGCGGCAAATGTCGTTTTCAGATCGTCTTAAGCGGTTGCAGCGCTTATATGAATAAGGGCGAATCCTTCTCAAAATGGGACTCTCCCCTTGACTCCACGCACATTCAGCTGAAAGTTTGCAGCAGAAAGACGGCCCGAGCACAGTACTAAACAATAGGAGTATCGACTAAGACTTCCTTGCCTTTGAAGGCCAGAAGCTTCAACATGTCTAGCAGCTCCACGTCTAGCGGGCAGTTTCTTGTCGAGTTGTGGCTCTCGCCTGTGACTTCCTGCAAGTTGGTGACCAAAAAAAGGAAACTTGTGCTTGCACGTACGTAGGACGGTCCCGTTTCAATGCGGGGATCTCGCTGGACACCTTGTTTGAACTGTATGATCAAGTTCGCGTTCCTCGTTACGCACTGGAAGGATGCCAAAAAAAAAAAAAAAAATAAAAAAAAGGAAAAAAAAAAAAAAAAACAAAAAAAAAACAAAAAACACAGCAAGAAACAAAGAAAACCAAAAAAAAAAAAAAAAAAACAAAAACAAAAAAAAAAAGTACAAAAAACAAAAAAGTATAAGAAAAAAAAAAAGGAAAGAAAAAAGCAACTCCGTTCCTGAGCGTGGCTCTCGCCTTCACGGGAATGCCCACGGGGGGCTGGGCCGTTCTAGGGCTCCCGCCTTGCAGCGCAGAAAGAAAGCCTGCAGCGACAAGCGTGAAGGGGGGGGACTTTCAACGGGCGGAGGTGTGCTGCAGCTTCGATAATGCATCTTGGATGCATATGGTCCTTTTCTCCTCCTTGCAGCCCATGGGCCCGTTCGCACCCAGCCGACTCATCCCTTTCCTCCTCCTCCTCTCCTCCTCTCCTCCTCCTCCTCCTCCTCATCATCATCATCTCATCATCATCTCATCAATCATCATCATCACCATCATCATTCAATCAATCAATCAATCATCATCATCAATCAATCAATAAATCAATCAATCAATCAATCAATCATCATCATCATCATCATCATCATCATCATCATCATCATCATCATCATCATCATCATCATCATCATCATCATCATCATCATGATCATCATCATCATCATCATCCTACCATTTACTTCCCTTCGACATCAAGGAGGAGGGCGGTGTTGGAAGGCCACCCCCACGAGCCGCTACGCGAACCACGTCGGCACCACCCTGCTGGGAAGCTGAGGCGCAGAAAGGCTGGCCCTGCTGCACCGGCAAGGCCCGAGCTGCCCACGCAGCAAGAGGCTGGCCCACGACCCCCCGAAGGAAAGCAGGAACCCTGGCGTTGCTGAGCCGGGTACTTGCACCGCGCTGGAGAGCTTCGACATCGCAGTTGCTGTGGTGCCAGCGACGCTTGCGGCCACCCAGACCCATGGCGACAAGGGCTCTCAGCCTCCCCACGCCGATGTTGGCCAGGCTCCTGAGGACGCCGCAATTTGTGAGAGCACGATCACCGAGGGCCCTGATGCGCCGAACGCCTGCCAGCCGCCTCCTTGCAGCGAGGTGGCGCACCACGGACCCGCTACAGCAGTGGTTGGGTCATGGCAGGACCTGCCCGCAAAGCAGCAGGCGGGGAGCAACCAGGAAAAGACAGGCATCGAGACCGCCATGAGGAGAGTGGAGGTCTTCCAGCAGTGGGCCGTGCTCGAGCTCGAGGAGGATCGGAACGTCGACCCTGACATCCTGGAGACCCTCGACACAAGCACGGCAGACATCGAGAGGCAAGCCAAGCAGGCAGCCGACAAAGTCTGCGACCAGTTCAAAGAGGTGCTAAGTCGCCACGCCACCTCCCAGGAGGCGGTCACGTACGAGAAATAGGTCGGGCGTGTCCTCCTACAGGCGGATTTTTTGGACAACAACATCCGCCGGCCCCCTCCGGGGGCGCAAGGCTGTGAAGGTGTGTGCGGTCTGCTGCCATGTGTTATGTGGTTTCATTGGTTGTTTCCTGTCATGTTCTGTTTACTGCCTCCTGCTTCCTTCCTGCTCCAGTCCTGCTTCCTGCCTCCTATTTACTGTCTGCAAGGGGGCCCCGCCGCGCCACCCAACAGCCAACAAGGGGGTGAACCTCAAATCCTGTCTGCTCCAGGCCACCCCAAGATTCTCATGGTGACGCCGCCGCGCGGCCAGAGCGGCCCGCAAGGCCTCCAAGATTGCCCGAAGAGGCTCCGAAGAGAGCCTCAGGAGCTCAAGACGGCCCAAGATGGCCCCGAGATGTCCCTCGATGGTCCCAAGACGGCCCAAGATGCTCCCGAGACGGCCAAAGAGGCCTCCAAGAAGCCTCCCAAGAGGGCCTCACGAAGCAAAAATCAATGATGTTCCTAACGTTTTTCAAGGTTTTGGCCTTCTCGCCTCTTCGACTTTCCGACGCTCCGAGACGGACCAAGAGGTTCCCACGATCGCCCCACGACGGCCCTAGAAGCTCCCTTGACGGTCCAAGAGGCCCCCAGGACAGCCCCAAGAAAGCCGAAGAGGGCCCCAAGACGGTCCAGGAGGCGCCCCAGACGGCCCACTAGGGCTTTGAGACGGTCCCAAAAGAGGCCCAAGAGGGAGTCCACGAACTGAAAACTCTACCTTTCCGCCCCGAGAGGGCCCGACGAGGCCCCAAGAAGGTTCCAAGAGGCGCCCGAGAGGCCCCCGAGAAGACCCCAAGAGGCCCCAAGGAGACCCCCAAGAGACCCAAAATGTGCCCCAAGAGGCTCCAAAACGGCTTCCAAGAAGCTTCAGCAATGACCCGCAGACGCTGCCGAGAAGCCTGCCACGAGAAGCAACCACGGCGCTATCAGATGCGCAACTAGATCGCTCCAAAACGCCCAGGATGCCCTCCCTCCTTCCTCCTCATCGCCCGCCCCCCCCCCCCCCCCCAGCAGCCCTCTGGTCCTCCTTCGAATCCAACCGCCTGAGCAAGCACCCACGACGCTGCCCGCGCAGCCGCCCGCACCACTAGTACCAGGCGGGCCGGGCGGCAGAGGCCGAAGCCCTCGAGATACAACGCAGGCAACCATCGCTCAAAAACTGCGCAGACGATCGCCGGAGAATCGCCCCCAGACTGCCTGTGGTGAACAATGCTCGAATGCGCCCCTTGTCGCGGGACCCGCCCGAGGCAACGCGAGAGGCCGAGGCCGTGAGGGCGGGCTCCCTGCTCGGCGTGCGGCCCCCGCCGCCCGCACGCCGCCGCTCTCTCCGGCGCCCGCTCTCGGCACCGCGTGCCTTCGATACCACCCGTGCGCGGGCATCCGCAGATAACTCGCCAGCGGCGTGGCTGCGCCTTGGGCCGGGAGAGCTCGGAGAGAGCTCCTCCCTGCGGTGGGGGCCCGCGCCGAGAAGCACCCCAGTTGCCTCCAGGGTGCCCCGGGCTTCTCGGGTGTCGCGGGCTTTGCTGTGGAGAGCGTGGCGTTCCCGCACCGAGGCTCAGTGGACGCCCTGGGGACTCGGAGTCGGGTTTCTTGTGGAAGCTTTCTTGTGGACTGGCCTCCACTGTATCACTCCCTTCGTCCTCTATCTTCCCCCTGAGTTATTACTCCCCTCGCCCTCGCCCTTCCTCTGCCCCTCCCCCCGTCCCTCGTCACTCCCCCCTTCCATGCCCCTCCTCCCCCTCCCTGTCGCCCTTCCCATCCTCTCCCTCCGCCTCCCAGAAAGGTCCCCATACGTCTGCAGAGGCCTGACGAAGAGCCGAGAGCGTCCGAGAACGCGGCTCCTCGCTCCTGCTCGCCCGCAGACGTCCGACTGAAACATGCTTCAACCCGCGGGCCACAAAGGCTTGATCCATTCCACGTGGGGCAGCATGACTTCCCAGACGAATGCTTGAGTTGCCCTCGCGCCACAGAAGGCCCGCCCCCCCCCCCCGAGGCCGAAACGAGGGAGGAACTCCAGGATTGACAAAAATCCGACCCTTTGGACACCCGAAATGGGTACCAAAAGAATGTGTACAATGCCCAGCAACAAATGTTGTCCCAAACCAACAGCGGCCGCTGTTGGGCAGGCGGCCTCCTGTCTCGAATGGACACCAGGCCGAGGCGGCGCGGACAGCGAGCCCTGCTCGAAATGAAAAGGAACTGCTGTTGGGCATTGCACCCATCCTTCCCGCGCCCACTTCGTTCGTGCAGAGACCCGCCCGGGCGAGCATCTGAGCGCCCGGCAGTCCCGGACGGCGTCTATGAAGGGGCCCCAGGACACACAAATAAATACACACAAATAAAAATGTTCCCCATATTTTCCCATATTTTCTGGGTTTCTGTCTTCCCCCCCCCCTTCCCATATTTTCCCATATTTTCTGGGGAATCGAGGATTAATTGTGTCTGTGTGTTTTTTCCTCTCCTGAGTCTGGTGCGTCTGGCCTCCAGGGCCACGGCCGTCCCCCACGGGCCGCCGCCCCCCGGGTCGGGGCCCACGGGTCCGCCGAGGACCTCCCGCTCCGAGAGCGCAGAGGGGCCCAGGGACACACACAGGAGTAGACACGTATCCCAGGATTCCCCATAGTTTCCTATGTGTTCTAGCTTTTCGTCTCCCACGCTAGGGAGGGATAGGCTCAGGGTGAGGTCGGGCATCCCCCCCTGCAGCGGGCTCTGGACGAAATCAAGAAACAATCCCCGATAATCCCCTAAAATGATTACTAATACTCCACAAATCATCTCATCCCCTGACTATTATCTCGCTAGTTGCTTATATATTCCCCTTTGAGGGACAGCCCGACTTAACGCCTGGGTGGGGGGGGAAAGGAGGTAGGGGGGAGGGATAGGCTCAGGAGCGGGAAGCAGGGAAGCATCGCCCCCCCAGGGGCCCGCTCACCGCCGACAGGGGAAACTGATGTAGCCCGCCGTGGGATACGCTGCCCTCGGGGGCCCATCGCCGATCTATCGACGATGGACGTTGATTCCAGATCGACGTTTCCTCGGGAGCGCGTAAACCATGGATTAGCGATCAATGGATTTGCGCGCAGTCGCCAATCCATGGATCGGGGGAGGTGCCCTCCCCGAATGCGGCCGGTCCGCTCCTTCGGCGCGGGAAATACGCGATGTCCCATTGAAACGGGGACCGCGTCGCTTGTCCCGGCCCCCTTCTCCATGTTTGCGATCGCCTGATTTTCCCCCCTGAGCTGGTCCCCCCAAACCTTCCCCCTCAATCCCTGGCGGCGCGCACAGGGGAGTAGGGGGAGGGGGGAAGGCTGCTTAGAGGGAGGCTGCTTCTTGGGAGGCGTCGGCCCTGGATCCACAGACCGGGCCCACGCCTTCTGAGAAGGGTGCTTCTGAGAAGCCTCCCCCCCGCCTCGTAACCCCACCTCTGCGCGTGGCCGAAATGCTCCTCCTCCTCCTCCTCCTCCTCCTCCTCCTCCTCCTCCTATCTGCCTCCCTCCTCCGCCTCCGCCTCACTCGCAGCCCTCGCCCTTCCCTCTGGCCCCTCCCCCCGTCCTCGTCCACTCCCCTTCCATGCCCTCCTCCCCCTCCCTGTCAGCCTTCACATCCTCTCCCTACCGCCTCCCAGAAATGTCCCCATACGTTCTGCAGAGGCCTGACGAAGAGCCTAGAAGCGTCACGAGACCTGCGCCTCTCGCTGCCTGCTCCGCCCGCAGACGTCCGACTGAAACATGGCTTCACCCGCGGGCCACAAAGGCTTGATCCATTCCACGTGGGGCAGCAGACTTTCCCAGACAATGCTTGAGTTGCCCTCGGCGCCACAGAAGGCCGCCCCCCCCCCCCGAGGCCGAAACGAGGGAGGAACTCCAGGATTGACAAAAATCCGACCCTTTGGACACCCGAAATGGGTACCAAAAGAATGTGTACAATGCCCAGCAACAAATGTTGTCCCAAACCAACAGCGGCCGCTGTTGGGCAGGCGGCCTCCTGTCTCGAATGGACACCAGGCCGAGGCGGCGCGGACAGCGAGCCCTGCTCGAAATGAAAAGGAACTGCTGTTGGGCATTGCACCCATCCTTCCCGCGCCCACTTCGTTCGTGCAGAGACCCGCCCGGGCGAGCATCTGAGCGCCCGGCAGTCCCGGACGGCGTCTATGAAGGGGCCCCAGGACACACAAATAAATACACACAAATAAAAATGTTCCCCATATTTTCCCATATTTTCTGGGTTTCTGTCTTCCCCCCCCCCTTCCCATATTTTCCCATATTTTCTGGGGAATCGAGGATTAATTGTGTCTGTGTGTTTTTTCCTCTCCTGAGTCTGGTGCGTCTGGCCTCCAGGGCCACGGCCGTCCCCCACGGGCCGCCGCCCCCCGGGTCGGGGCCCACGGGTCCGCCGAGGACCTCCCGCTCCGAGAGCGCAGAGGGGCCCAGGGACACACACAGGAGTAGACACGTATCCCAGGATTCCCCATAGTTTCCTATGTGTTCTAGCTTTTCGTCTCCCACGCTAGGGAGGGATAGGCTCAGGGTGAGGTCGGGCATCCCCCCCTGCAGGCGGGTTCTGGACGAAAAATCAAGAAACAAATCCCCGAATAAATCCCCTAAAATGATTACCAATACTCCACAAATCATCCCCTGACTATTATCTCGCTAGTTGCTTATATTCCTCCTGTAGAGGGACAGGCCCGACTTAACGCTGGGGAGGGATAGGCTCAGGAGCGGGAAGCAGGGAAGCATCGCCCCCCCAGGGGCCCGCTCACCGCCGACAGGGGAAACTGATGTAGCCCGCCGTGGGATACGCTGCCCTCGGGGGCCCATCGCCGATCTATCGACGATGGACGTTGATTCCAGATCGACGTTTCCTCGGGAGCGCGCAAACATGGATTAGCGATCAATGGATTTGGCGCGCAGTCGCCAAATCCATGGATCGGGGGAGGTGCCCTCCCCGAAATGCGGCCGGTGCCGCCTCCTTCGGCAGCGGAAATCCGCGATGTCCAATTGAAACGGGACCCGTCGCTTGTCCACGCCCCCTTATCCATGTTTGCGATCGCCTGATTTTCCCCCCTGAGCTGGTCCCCCCAAACCTTCCCCCTCAATCCCTGGCGGCGCGCACAGGGGAGTAGGGGGAGGGGGGAAGGCTGCTTAGAGGGAGGCTGCTTCTTGGGAGGCGTCGGCCCTGGATCCACAGACCGGGCCCACGCCTTCTGAGAAGGGTGCTTCTGAGAAGCCTCCCCCCCTCCTCGTAACCCCACCTCTGCGCGTGGCCGAAATGCTCCTCCTCCTCCTCCTCCTCCTCCTCCTCCTCCTCCTCCTCCTCCTCCTACTCTGCCTCCTCCTCCGCCTCCTCCTCCTCGCAGCCCAGGGGGCCCGTCTGGCCCGGCCGACACCAGCTTCTCCAGCGCGCGGGACGCGGCGACGATCTGCTGCATGGGCACCTCGAGACGCACCGCCAGGGAGCGGCCATCATCTGAAGGGGCCCTGGGACACACAAATTCGCCGGCCCAACGGGCCAGAGGCTTGCTAAGATCTCCGGTAACTACTTAAGAATATTTCTAGTTCGCGCGCGCGGGGCGGCCCCTGGGGGTCCCCCGGCGAAAAGTACCCCGACCGCAGCCCGGGAAGGTCTACTCAGAGATGGTTGCGCTCCTGGGTACCGCCTCTCAGGCCCCCCAGAGCGCGCCAGGAGGGCCCCAAGAGGCCCCCAAGACTGCCCAAGAGGCCCTCGAGACGCCCAAAGGACGCTCCAAGACGCCGAAGATGATCCCAAGACGGCCCAAGAAGCCGCCAAGACGCTCCAAGTGGCCTCCAAGAGGCCTCACAAGAGCGCCCCGAGAGGCCAAAATCATCAATTTTACGATGGTTTTGGAAGGATTTTGGCCTTGTCGCATTTTCGGCTTTCCGATGCTGCAAGACGGCCCAAGAGGCCTCAATAGCGCACGAAGACGGCTCAAGAGGCCCCCAAGGAGGCCCCCAGAGAGCCCAAACGGGCCCCGAGACGGCCCAAGAGACGCCCAAGACGGCCCAAGAGAGCCCCAAGACGGCCCCAAGAGGGGCCCAAGATGGGGACCACGAACCGAAACCTCAAGCCTTCCGCCCCAAGAGGGCCCCAGGAGGCCCCGAGAGGCCCCCAAAATGGCCCAAGATGCCGCCAAGAGGCCCCCAAGAGACCCCAGGAGGCTCCAAGGAGGCTCAAAAGAGGCCCTACAAGGCTTCAAAAATGTCTCCCAGGCGCCCCCGAACGGCCTCTCAACAGACCCCAGGGCCTCCCAAAGAAGCATCTGGACGACAGCCCTGTTTGGCCCCAAGAGCGCCACAAAATGCCATCGAGAGGCTTCCTCTTCCGCCATTTCCTCTTCCTCCTCCTCCTCCTCATCATATTTATCTTCATCCTCCTCCGTTCCTTCTCATCCTCTTCTCCACCTCCCCTCTCCCTCCCCATCCTCATCTTCCTCCTTCCGGCGGCGCCGAAATGGCCCCGAGCCCGCGCCGAAGCAGTAGCGATCATGCAATACGGGCCGGCGGAGTAAGCGAAGCGATTGAATAAACAGGCACAAATCTTAGCATTCCCCATATGTACCAATAGATTCTGGAGTTTTCGTCTTCCCCCCACTTCCCAGATGCTTCAAAATCTTCCTGGGAGTCGACGAGTAATTGTGCCTGTGATTACCCCCTCCTTTAGTTAGATTCGTCCGCCAGCGCAGACGACCCTTACCTAGCCACCGACGCAAAAAATAAGTTCCCCTCCAGAACTTCCTCAAGATCACCAGACTCCAGCGAATCGTGAAACATTCATGACGGAAGGCTTTTGACATGTTCGGCCTCTGGGTGGCCTCCGTCGGCCCGGGGGGGCCGTCGAAAAAAAGGCCCGGGACGAAACACTGGATCCTGGAGAGACCTCTGGGCTTCCAAGCCAGAAAAAACCTGGCGTCTGGGATCTTGATTCGAAGGCCGAGGTTCAGGGTGGCTACGGCTAGATTAGATTCCATCTGAGGTTCTGGAGGGGTCTGCGGATCGATGCCTGCCGCCTGGTCCCAGACCTCCGCCGTCTTCCAAAGCCTTCTACGTCGGCCTCTGGGGGGGGCACGTCTGGACCCCCAGGCAACAATTAAGAGACGATCCAGGACGAAAATCCAGTCCCCAGGAGGGGGTCGAAAGGGACTGGGGAGCCCGTATGGACCACAATAAAAAGCACATCCGTTCTGGCCTGGACCCCTGGGGAGCCAAGGTTTAGGCACCTTCCCGAGCGCAGGGGCGGAGACGCATCCGCCTCCTCGTGAGAGCTCGGCAGCCAGAGAAGCATAAGAAGGATGTTCGGCGGCGAGCACGGGGGGGGAAATAAGAAGGAGAAGGAGACGGCCTTCGTACAAGACTCGGAAGTCACCCAGCCTTCTGAGAAATGTTCTGAGACTGCCTGGACGACACGGACAGCTTCTCAATGGAGGGCTTCTGAAAAGTCCCGCCACTTCCCCCCCCTCGCTCGCGGCCGAGGTGTGTATGTAGATAATTTCCCTGGGTCGCCAAACTCTTCGCGCGCCGCGCCCCGCGATGGGCGACGCGCGATTTGTCCCCGCGCCCATGCGCCGCCGCCCACGAGGAGGGCACCTTGGCGGCCAGAGGCAGACGGTGGTCCGGGGTGGTGGGCCCATCCGAAGACGAAGCCCAAACGAGGGCAAGATCGGGCGGGGATAGATCGAGATTATCTGAGATCCAGCGGCTCTGGAGGTTGTCTCGGGCGCCGCGGCCTTTTCAGAGCGTTCCAGAACGCTCTGAGAGCGTTCCGGAACGCTCTGAAACGAATGCACCCTCGCCCTAGCCACGTTCGACATCCTGAATGCCTATCGGGTGGTGGTGGTGGTGGTGTTGGTGCGCTTCCTGCTCCCAAGGCTGCAGGGCGGCGGACATGGGGGACACGCCTGCGGTGGAGACCAAACGCACCAAACGCCATCAGGGAAGGCTGCCGGGACCCGAGCAGGCAACGCCGGGAACCGCCAACAGATTGGCGGCGCGCAGGGGGGGGGATCCGAACATGCTCGCGTCGTGAAAACATCCGGGCGGGAGGTCTTCTACTACGTTTCGGCCTCGGGGGCCCTCGCCGGGCCCCAAGACCGTCAAACGACGACTCGGGACGAAAAACTGGCCCCAGGGAATGGGTCGGGACTCCTGGGGACCGCGTAATGAAGACTTCCGGTCGTCGTATGTCTGCGAAGGGGGAGGGAGGAAGGCCACTCAGAAGGAAACTGCTTCTTAGAAGGCGCGGGCAGCAGTCTGGAAAAATAGGCCTGGCAACGGTTGACACAAAAAAACAATGCAACGGCAATCACCGTAACATTGGCGGTATGCAATAGCAGCAAGTAGCAGTAGCATGACTATCGGTAAAAGCATCAGCGTTGTGTTTGAGCAGTTGAGAGCGATTGCCATATGCCCCTCTCGAGTCCGTCTACTGGCGGAGGGCGCATCACCAGTAGTCATAGCTCCTGCCTGCTTCCAGGCCAAAGCTCATCTGTGTTCAAATCTAAATAATTTGCTTTTGCTAAAGCATATGCTTCCGCTGGAGTGTATTTGTCTCCATAAAGCAGTGTCAGATTGATGCGACGATTCTCATACCCAGGCTTAAAATCGATGTCGTCCGTCTTATGCACATACTGGCTGTTGAACAGAACCATTCTGTTCTCGCGGTATGGCACCCGGACAAGCTCTGCATCTTCGATGAACGCCAGCATGTCCTGAAGGCCCTCGTCTGAGTTGTACCTGTCAAAGTCCCATTCGAGCGGCACCTTCTTCTTAAAGACGTCTAAGCCGCCTCTCCCTTTCAACTGATTTGCGTGGTCTGGCGTCAACCATAAGTTGCAGTTGACAAGGGCCATGTCTGCATGGTACTGGATACCAGCATTCTTCTTGTTGTCGTATTTGTAGGCCCACGCCTGCGTCACATTCTGGCCTTGTGTTGCCTTGGGCAATGCGGCACCAAGCTCTGCAGCAATCTGAGCGATGATGGGAGCACTGAAACCGTCTTCAGAATAGCTGCCGACATAGCCACGCGCCTTTGCATCGAAATAGATTGTGCTGTGAACGGCCCAGTTCCGGACGTAATGGAGTGCCTCCTCTGTGAGAAGATTGTCGATGACGATTACATCGCCAGTCGCAAAAGCGGTCTCGAAAGCTGCCCACTCCGAGGGATCCCGTTGAGCGAGCACCTGCTTAGGCAAACGATCACCATCTGCCAGATAATGTAAACGCCCATACATGGGATCTATAGCTCGGAACGTATCGTCAGTCAATTGCACGTTGCCACCGTCGGGGAGCTGATTGGAGACGGCGCGAAACTTCTCTATCCATGTCTGATACTTCTCCTTCGGAAGCATGCCTTTGGCCACAAGAAACTCCAGCTGATCTGCATCGTGATCCAACTGCTGCCTGGATGCGACGCGGCCGGTGCTCGAGAGATGGTTTTTCCTCGACAAACTTCTCTCAGGTGAAGCATCGATGTGGCGCATGGACTCCACATTCTTCTGATCGTATTAGGTCGGGCATGTCCTCCTACAGGGGAACTCTGGGCGAAAACTGAAACATACTCCAGACAAATACCCCCAAAAGGGGCAGAACTAGCAACACAAATATTCGTCACCAAACTGTTTTATGACTATGTTTGAATGCTCCTCCTGTAGAGGGACAGGCCCGACTTCATGAGAAAAAAAAAGAAATACTCAAAGCATACCCGCAAACAAATACCCCCAAAAATACGCCCCCAGACGATTGTTTGACCACGCTTGAATATTCCTCCTGCGGAGGGACAGGCCCGACCTGAGGATAGTAGCGGAAGCCCGTCTCGACGTCGCCCTCGTTGATGCTCAGCGTGCCCAGGAGGCGCCAGCCAAGGTCGCAGTGCGACGAGAGCTGGTCCCCGAGCTGGAGCACCTGGCCTTGCTTCGGAGGCAACCACTGGGAGGCTTTCGTCGGAGGGGGAGGGGGAGGGGGAGGAGGAGGAGGAGGAGGAGGAGGAGGAGGAGGAGGAGGAGGAGGAGGAGAAGGAGGAGGAGGAAGGAGGAGGAGGAGGAGGCGGAGAAGGAGGAGGATGATGAGAGGAGGGGGAAGGGGGAGGAGGGAGGAGGAGGAGGAGGAGGAGGAGGAGGAGGACGGAGGAGGAGGCAGGAGGAGGAGGAGGAGGAGGAGGGGCTATTGCGCCGGAGTGGGCCTCGGGTTAAGCCAGATCAGGCGGGATTGAGCGGGACTGCGCCGGATCAAGCGGGACCAAGCGGGAGTAACCCGGATTTCGGACCAGGGCAAAATCAGAATTTGACCTCCCAGGAGTTGCATCCGAGCCTTGCAGCTCATAGCTCTCCTCGCAGCCAGGCAGATCTCCGCACGCGCTGCGCGGCACGACGAGGGAGGTCTCCCTGCGAGCCTCGGCGGCCCCGCGGCCACCAAAAGACCCCGGGTACTCCGCGTACACCTGGGCGGCGGAGGCGGCGAAGTAGCACCGCTCGTCCTCTGGCAGCCTCCAGGGGCCACTTGCGAACCCTCCCCCACCCTCCCCCTAAGAACGGGGCTGCACCTAAACGTTATGTGTCGTTTTGTTGTCCTTTGTCTTTCGTTTTGCTCTGCCTGATTTCCTGTGCCTCCCCCCCAAAAAGAAGAACAAAACACAGCCGAAGCCCAGTAAAACAGCGTTTAGGTCCAGCCCTGCCTCAGAAATCGGGGGGGGGTAGGGGCAGGGAGCGCATGTGGACCCCCGGCCTCGGCCACGTGATGATGTTGCGCCAGCGGGCTGCAGAGACGTTGCCTGGACCCCCAGGGCGGGCGAAGGCTGCAGCACGAGTGGCTTCATGATAGTCTTAGGTCGGGCATGTCCCTAGACAGGGGGGTTTTGGACGAAAAATGAGACACAATCCAAAAACAAACGCCAAAATGGTCAAAAATAATAAGGAAAACTTCCCGTAGAGGGAACAATGTAGAACATTGTCCAGCAGAGGGAAAAATACGCCAAAATGGTCTAAAATAATAATGGTCAAAAATAATAATGGAACACATAATATTATGTTTGAGACTATTCTCGAATATTCCTCCTGTAGAGGAACAGGCCCGACTTAAGGATAGTCTTGGAAGAAATCAGGGGGTATCTTGATGCGGTCCGCCCACGACTTGAATGTCCTGTCAAAGTGCTCCTCGGCTGCCGTGTGGGCCGTACGCTGCAGCAGAGCCTTGCCGCGATGCATGCCGGCATGGACGCAGTCGGGGAATCCCTTCAGGACCTTGGCGTAGAGCTTTGCAGATGTTTCGGGGTCATCCTGCTTCAGCATTGCCAGGAAAAATGCTGTCTTGGTACTCTTTGTGGTCTTCCACTCCTTGGCATAATGTCTCAGCATACTTTGTTTCTTTGTGAGTAGTTGAGTGTGGAAATCTTGCATCTCTTGCATCGTCGCTGGACAAGCAGAGACGATTGCAGGGCAAATCCATGGCTGCATCGCCAGGAGCACGGCAGCGACCCCCTGCAAGACAGCACCGAATATACTGGTCTGCGCCATCCTGAAAACAACAGACAGCAGCCTTGTGCCAAAACGGCTACGGATGAATATGCATGGCTATAGAAGTGAGGATGAGGATGATCATAACGAGAACGACAAAGACGGTGATGACGTGCATGGAAATAATGATCCTCACGGTACTCCCTCCTACTCCTCCTCTGGCTTTCCTCTCCTCAATCGTACCCCTTCTCACTCCTCCTCATCATCATCATCATCCAGGTCCAACCCCCTTTCTCCTCGGTCTTCCTGCTACACAGCATGATCCTGCTTCTCCTTTTTATTCTCATTCTTTCGATTCCCTACATGGGCGTTTCCCCCTTTCCCTCATGCTCCTACTCAGCAACAGCATCATCCTGATTCTTCTTCCTCCTCCTCCTCCTCCTCCTCCTCCTACATATCCTCCTTTTCCCTCCCATCCTCGTCCAAATCCTACCCCTTGTCAATACTGCCTCGTCTGTCTACTCCTCCCTCCTCCTCCTCTCCCTCCTCCTTCTCAAGAAGATTCTGAACCTCAGCCTCGAAAGTCGTTGCTGAGGATTGCTCGCACTAGAACTGGGACCCTCGTACTCTCACCATCATCATCAACACGAACATCATCACCAACATCGTCGTCAGCAGCAACAGCCTTATCATCGTCATCATTAACAACAGCATCATAATCATCATCAGCGACGGCAGCTGCCTCATCCGCATCATCATAATCATCATCAACAGCAGCATTGTTATACTCGTCATCACGGTGAGCATCGTTTGCGTGGTCGTTGCGGCCATCATCAGCATCAGCATCACCATCATCATCATCATCAGCATCATCATCATCATCAGCATCAGCATCATCATCATCAACACCATCGTCATCATCATCATCATCAACATCATCCTCATCATCATCACCACCATCATCATCATTCTCATCACCATCATCATTCTCATCATCATCATCATCATCATCATCATCATCATCATCATCAACATCAGCATATGCATCAACATCATCATCATCAACAGCAGCAGTAGCAGCAGCATCATCATCATAATCAGCAGCAGCCGCATCAGCATCAACATCACACTCCTCATCAGCACTATCATTATCACCAGCATAGCCATCATCATGAGCATCATCAACACCACCATCATCATCGCCACCATCAGCATCATCTACGTCGTCATCGCCATGAACCAATATCATCATCATCAGCAGCATCATCGTCAGCAGCATCAGCATCATAATCAGCATCAGCATCCCCACGATCGTCAATATTAATTACCCTAATCGTCAGCCTCATCATCAGCATGATCATCAGCAGCATCAGCACCATTAGCAGCATTGTCATCAGCAGAATCATCATCAGCATCGACATCATCCTCATCCCCATCATCATCAGCAGCAGTATCAGCATAACCATCATCATCATCATCATCATCGTCACCGTCATCCTCATCATCGATAGCATCATCCTGATCATCGTCCTCATCATCGTCGCCGTCATCATCATCATCATCATCATCATCAGCATCATCATCATCATCATCATCATCATCATCATCATCATCATCATCATCATCATCATCCACAACACAATCATCATCCGCTGCATCGTCAGCAGCACCATCACCGTCCATCATCATAATCAGCATCATCATCATCATCATCATGGGCATCATCAGCACCATCACATCATCATCATCATCATCATCATCATCATCATCATCATCATCATCATCATCATCATCATCATCATCGCCGTCATGGTCATCATCATCATCATCATCATCATCATCATCAGCATCAGCATCAGCATCTTCATCATCAGCATCATCATGTTCATTCACAACGTCCCACTCGTTTCATGTTTGTCCCGGCCCTCCCCCTTGTCCCCCTCTCCTTCTCTTGTTCCTCCCAACCCTCCTCCCCCTCGCTGGCCCCACCTTGGAGATGAGGTTAAGAAGAGGGAATCTATGAACAGATCGGGAATCTCTGAATCATGCGCCACGGCCGTTCCAGAGGGGGCTCCAGACCGCTCTAAGAGCACTCCGAAACGCTCTGGAACAATTATCCTGATCCTAGAATTGCCTGATCTTTCCCCTCTCGTGCTCCTTCTCGTCCACCACCTCCTCCTCCTCCTCCTCCGCCGTCTCATTTTCCTCAGCCGTTGTCCCTCCTTCTTATCCTGCTCCTCCTCCCCATCTCCTGCTCCTCATCTCTGGACGCATCCCCCCCTCTCTTGGTCTTCCTCCTCCTCATGCTCCTCTTCCCCCTCCTTACCTCTTGCTCCTCTCTCCTCCTCGTGCTACTCCCCCTTTCGCTCTCTGGGGGGAGCCAACCTTCGCTCTCTGCGCTCCGGAGATGGCGTTGCGCAGCACCTGCCCAGCCGGCGAACGCAAGGAGGGATGGAGGGGAAGGCTCGCCCAGCGTGCGCAGGGGCTCCCTCTGCCCAGCCCCGGCCTGTCTTTAAGTCGGGCCTGTCTTTAAGTCGGGCCTGTCCCCCTACAGGGGGATTTTCAAAGAAAAATTAAAAATACCCCAAAAGTATTCCAATAAGGTCGAACAATATTCAAATAATAGTCCCCAGGCTATTTTTGGACTATTTTTGCACATTTTTTGTGTTTTTTGCTGGTTCGTCGAAAATCCCCCTGTAGGGGGACAGGCCCGACTTAAGCCTGTCTCTCATGCGCGAAGGAGGCGGGTCCAGGAGTCGAGCAAGTTGGGTCCAACAGTGGGAAAAGTGTGAGGTACCGGTAACCGACACCGCCACTCCCAGGACCTCTTCCATGGTGCGCTCTCACCAGGATTTCGAGGCGAACCCGACCGTGGCGACGAGTGCCTCCCAGGAGGCCCAGAAGGGCCAAACCGAGAGAAGGGTAGCGGGATGGACACCTTTCCCTCCTCGGAGGCAAGTGAGCATGACCACGAGAGGACACGATCCCAATCCCGAAATCGCTGATTAACCGAGGTTACGTGAATCGGCAGATGAATTGGGGGTATAACTTGCGTTCGCCGTTGCTCCCCGCGCAAAGCCCTACCCCGAAATCTATCCGCAAAAAATCGCAGGCAGCCTGTGTCTTGCAATGACGCTCGCGTTTTCGGGTTTGGGGGGTTGCTACGCCAGGGTCCAGGAGGAGCAGGGTTTCCTGAACTCCCTCCCCAAGAACAAATCCCAAGGAGCCTGTGTCTTCGTAGTGGCGCTCGCGTGTTCGGGTCTGCGGGATTGTCTAACGCAGGTGAGGCCCGGGCCCAGGTGGAGCAGGCTTCCCTGAACTCTCCCCCAACAGAATCGCAGGGAGCCTGCGCCTTGCAGTGGCGCTCGCGCCTTCGGGGCCGGGGGGCTGCTCCAAGTCAGTGAGGCCAGGGCCCAGAAGAGACGCAGGGCCTCCCGCAGCCCCGCGGGCGAAGAGCGATCTCCGCCGACCCCTCGTGGGACCCTCGGCGTGTGAGATCGATTCTTCCCCCAAAACAACCCCTCGCCTCCCCCCACCCCTCGCCTCCCCACCCCTCGCCTCCCTCCTCGCCCCCCCCCCGCCCTCCCCTCCCCCCTCGCCTCCCCCCCTCACCTCCCCCCCCTCGCCTCGAAACCGGAGACTCGACCCCCCCCCTCGCCTCCCACCCCCCCTCACAGGGAGGAGCAGGGGGCTTCATGAGCTCGGCGGGCCAAGAGCGGCACGAGAGGAACTCTCCCGCCCTCAGGGGTGCGATCCCCCCCGAGGGCGCTGGGAAGCTCGTGCCCCCCGGGGCGAAGAGCTGCCGACGCCCCGGGCAGGACGAAGCCAGGATGAGGACAAGATCGGGGGAGGAGAAATCGAGAATGTCTCAGATCTGGCGGCCCTGGAAGATCTCTCGGGCGCCGCGGCCTTCTCGGAGCGTTCCGGAACGCTCTGAGAGCGTTCCAGACCGGTCTGAAACGGATTCATCCTCGTCCTAGCCCCGTCCGACTGGGATTAGGTCGGGCATGTCCCCTACGAGCGGATCTTGGAGGAAAAATCAAAAATACTCAAAAATAAATGTTCAAAGAAGGATCAAAAGTACTATTCTTGAATATTCCTGTTGTAGAGGGACTCCCAGACTTAAGACTGGGAGAGGCGCCCACGATCGCAGAAGTGCTGATTTGACAACGAACTCTTGGCCCGCTCAATCTCTACGTCCCACCGTTTTCGCGGAATGAGAAAAAGGGAAACGAAAGATGGCATAAACCAAAAAACGCATAGGTCCGCGCGGACTCCTCGGATCCGGGCTAAACCGCCCTGGCGGCGCCTCCGGCGCTGCCCCCGGCGCGATCCGCGCGCCAGGGAAGGGGGTCCAGCGCGGATCCAAGAAATCCGCGCGGACCTAACAAGCCTCGAACTGATCCCTATCCCTGAGATGGGCAAGCCAAAGCGATGACAATGTTTTAGGGATAGGACTTCAGAAACGGAGAGAATCCTCAAGATCGGTATCGAAGTAAGGTGATGCCAAACACTGGGATAGGGAGATGTTTCAAACTGGTAAGGACCTCCGAGTTCTTTTGTTTCTGACATTTTTCTCGTTCCCCTGAAACAAGTTCCTGGAGGAGACGGGGCATGGAGAGGTTTCGGGTGGCCCTTTCGGGCCGCTCGCGGGGCCCTCTGGGAGGCAAACCCCGGGGGACGTGTGTGATTCGCGCCGGAATCCTCGTACGACACCATCACCGAGATCAGGATCGTCTGCCCTCGGTGGAGGCACATCGATCCGGCCCCGAATCGGGCCCCGGGGCCATCACGATCGGTCCAGTTCAAAAAGCTGCCGCAGAAAGATTGACCCTATAGAGCTCCAGTCGCGAAGTTACACCAATGCTGCACTTGTATCGAGCCGTCGGATCTTCAGAGGCTGGCAAATGCACCGGCATGACATTTCGTCCTCCCCCCTCCCCCCCATCCGCCGCCTTTGTGGGCAGAGGGATTTCGTCACGTGATGCGAGTTCCCCCCATCCCCACCGAGTCCCCCTTCACTTCCCCCGCTGTATATCCTCCTCCTACTCCTCCTCCGACTCGCAGCACGTGACGGAACCAAATCGCCGACTTTGCAAGCGACGATGGGCCGAAACGGCGTGCGAACGAGCCGTCAATCCCGCCTTCCGTGAAAAATCCACATCTTCCTGCTGGCTCTCCCCTGGTCCCCCCGCACGTGCGGCCCCCCCCTCCGCTCTTCACCCGAGACAAGGCTACCACGACCACCAGCTGGGGGGGGTGGCTGTCCCACCCTCTCGAGCTGGTGGCACCTCGTTCCAGGCATGCCGTTATGCAATGCCCCCAGAGAGTTCCTCGAAGGAGGTGCCACCAGCTCGAGGGGAGGGAGCGGCCACCCCCGCAGTTGGTGGTAGTGGTACGTTGGTCTCTCCTGAACTCTGCGTAGCCTATGTGCCGGTAGGCCTGCCGGAGTTTGAAGATAAAGAGCCTCGAAGTTCCCAGGAGAAGGACAGCTCTACCCACTCCAGACCGCGACGAGCGAATCGAAATGCCGTTACCTTCGCGCCCAAGGAGGAGGTCCAGTCCCGTCAACGAGAAGGGCCAGCTTCTCGTCCCGAGTCCCTCGTGAGAGCTCCCGGGGGCTCGGGGAGGGCCCAGGGGGAGCCAACCACAAGCACCAAAAAGCACGCCTCGATTTGTTTACAGCGCGAGGCCTGGGTGATCGGATCCTACCTCGGGTCTCTGGCGGACGTTCGGGACGATCCGGGAACCCCCCAGAACCGCTCGCGACGAGGCAGTCCGAGGCTGGAGTTAGGTCGGGCGTCCCCCCTACAGGCGGATTTTGGATAACAAAAGGACAAAAAGTTGAAAAAAAAATGCTCAAAACTTGTAACAACAAGAAAAAAGAAAACGCTGAGAACTGACGGAGACGGCCCGAAACGCTCGATACAATAACCACTTTCCTCCTGAGCTCCAGTCCTCAAGGATACAGTCTTCTCATCGTCCGCACACCCCCTGCTCTGCTGCTACCATTTCCCCTGCTACTGGGCGAGGGCGGAGAGAGAGGAGGCAGGCAGGAGACGCGACGACGACGACGACGCTGGCGGTTGCCACCGATTCCCCATTAGCGCTTGCACTGCGCCACGCCGACCCTGCACTTGGGCGGACCCTGTGCCCCGGTAACGGCCGCTCCCTGGGGAAGGGGGCCCCAGGTCACCGTCACGCTCGGGCGGGTTGGCGGGGCACGTCGGGATGGGGGTGCGCTGCGATGGCCACATCGCATACGCGCGCGAGCACCAGCATGTCAGGGGGGGGCGTGTTCAGCCCCCACCCCCACGCACGATCGTCACCGCTACCCGGTGGAGGGGGGGGGGGGGGCGCGCGCGCGAGTTAACCTCCGCTGCGCACTCGTCTTCCGAGCTGCGCCCGGCCGTGGGGACGGAGGCCCCCCCCGCCCCCAAAGGCAGACTGCCGCTGTCTCAGCTCGCGCTACCCTCCTCCTCCTCCTCTCCCCTCCTCCTCCCCTCTTTCCTCCTCCGCCTCTCCTCTCTCTCCTCCCCTCCGCCTCCTCATCCGCCCCTCCTCCCTCCTCTCTCCTCCTCCTCTGCCCCTGCTCTTCCTCCTCTCCAAATTCGCTCCTCGCTCCGTCCCCTCTCCTCGTTTTCCTCCTCCTCGTCTCCTCTTCCCTCTCCTCCTCTCTCCTCCTCCTCCTCCTCCTCCTCCTCCTCCTCCTCCTCCTCCCTCCTCCTCTCCCCCTCCCCTCCTCCTCTCCTCCTCCTCATGCCTCCTCCTCCTCCTCCTCCTACTCAGGCTCCTTCTCTCCTCCTCGTTCTCTCTCCTCCACCGCCTCCTCCTCCTCATCTCCTCCTCCTCCTCCTCCTCCTCCTCCTCCTCCTCCTCCTCTTGATAGTATTATGAGTGTTCGTAGTGTTTTCATTGTTACTATTAGTATGATGGTTATTATTATTGGTATTATTATTAGGTGTAGTATTATTCGTATTATTATTATTTATAGTATTATTATTAGTATTATTATTGTTATTATTAATATCATCATTATTATTAGTAGTAAAATTATTATTATTATCACAATTATTATCGTTGTAATCATTATTAATACGATCATCATCATTATTATTAGTATTATGATTCGGATTATTGTTAGCATTATTCGTATTATGATTAGTATTAAGATTATGAATGTGATTATTAGTATTACTAGTATTATGATTGTTATTATTACTGCTAGTATTAGTATGACTATTATTATTCGTATTCGTATTATTAGTAGTAGTAGTAATCGTATTATTGTTATTATTAATACTGTTATTATCAATGTTATCATTCGTAGTATTATTATTATTATGATTAGTAGTATGATGATCAGTAGTATGATTAAGAATATTATCATTATTGTTATTATTGATATTATTATGATTTCGTAGCATTATTATTAGTAGTTGATTAGTCGTAGTGTTCTTAATATGTTTCTTCTTTTTATTTCATGTTATTATTATTACTATTACTATTATCAGTATTAGTCTTATTATTGTTCGTCCCCTTCCTCCTCCTCCTTTTCCTCCTCCTCCGCCCTCCTCCTCCTCCTCCTCCTCCGCCCTCCTCATCCTCCTCCTCCTCCTCCGCCCTCCTCCTCCTCTTCCTCCTCCGCCCTCCTCCTCCTCCTCTCTCCGCCCTCCTCTCTCTCCTCCTTCTCCTCCGCCCTCCTCCTCCTCCGACTCTGCCTTCCTGACTCCTCCTCCTCCTCCTCCTCCTCTCCTCCTCCTCCTCCCCTCCTCCTCTCCTCTCCCCCTCTCCTCCTCCTCCTCGTCCTCTCATCCCCTCCTCCACCCCCCCCACTCTCCTCCTCCTCGTCCTCCTCCTCCTCCTCCTCCTCGTTCTCCGTCTCCTCCTCCTCCTCTTCCTCCTCCTCCTGCTGCTCCTCCTCCTCCTCCTCATCCTCTTGCTAGTATCATGAGTAGTCGCATTATTATTCTTATTATTATGATCAGTAGTATTATTACGATTATTAGTATGAGTGTCAGCATTATGTGTATTATTATGAGTTCGTAACAGCATTATTTTTAGTTGACTATTCCTACTCATCGTAGTATCATTCTTCGTTGTATGAAATATTATTTTGAGTGTTATTATTTTAATTTTATTATTGTTATTAATACTAATATTGACATTATTAATATTCGTATTAGTATTATTGTTGTTATTATTATTACTATTATTATTATCATCATCATTATTATTATTAGTCGTATCATTGTTCGTCCGCCTCCTCCTCCGCCTCCTCCTCCTCCTCCGCCCTCTTCCTCCTTCTCCTCCTCCGCCCTCCTCCTCCTCCTCCTCCTCCTCCTCCTCCTGCGCCCTCCTCCTC
>CAUYUJ010000258.1:97420-116210 GCA_963575745.1 Prorocentrum cordatum | reverse complement strand
ACCGTCCCGCGACCGCCGAACCGAACCGGCATAACCGACCCGGACTGGCAAAACCGGACCGACCAAAACCGGACCCCGCGCCGAAATCGAACCGCTGCAACCGAACCGGTCCGCCGCCAAACCGACCCGAACCGGCCCGAACCGGACACTTCCTGATGGTGGTAGTCGACCTGTGCTCGCTGTTGTAGATCTCCAAATGGTGATTACGAGGACGGTCAGCTCGACGCCATGCACCGTAACAGATCTCCGTCGCCACGTCACGGCGAGCACTAGGAGACCCATGTTCGTCGTCGAGGCGGAAGTGCGCATTGAACTGGGGGCGGTGTAGTACTGCTGTGACGTAGGGGACACACCAGCCCATGCAGTCGTTGAAGTTGTCCATGTCGCGGCCGAAGAACACGCTGGGGATCCATCTCGCTGCCCATGTTTCAGCGCGCTCGTTCAGGTACTTCATGGAGTCGTGGTTGTCACTCCCAGTCAGTTGCTCGGATGTAGAAGGCGCCATTGGAGAGCCACTATCGACAGGAAGTAGTGGGAACCAAGCACGAAGACGATGATGAATGGTCTTGTGGAAGGAGTCGCGGTACAGCTGACGTTGTAGTTCACGTAGGTAGGCTTGTTGTAGGGGAAGTTCGTGAAGAGACGCTCGGGGTAGTAGCACTCGACGAGGTGAGCCCAGCTTGTCTCTGATGAAGTCCGCCAGTCCTGTCACGACTGGGTATGTAACGGCCACCAGCCCTGTCACGACTTGGCGCCAGGTAACCACCAGCCCTGTCACGACTTGGTGCCAGGTAGTCACCAGTCCTGTCACGACTGGGTGCCAGGTAATCACCAGTCCTGTCACGACAGGAGGAGGCGGCGGAGGAGGAGGAGGAGGAGGACGACGACGAGGAGGATGAGGAGGAGGCGAAGGAGGAGGAGGAGGAGGAGGAGGGGGAGGCGGAGGAGGAGGAGGAGCATGAGCATGAGCATGACCATATGACGAAGTCAGCAATACTATAAGAGCATAATACATAGCACCTTAAATTACGCCCCTGGGACGTCGGGATGCTTGCTCAGCACGGCTGACGACCTTCGGCCACAGCCCACGGGAGATTCGGTCTAAGTACTCGATTCCAGACGAGGTTAGCTTACGGAGGCAAGGCTGGCCAAGCTTGAGAATCTGATTAGCACCGAAACCAGCACAGTCACGGCAATACCATAACTTTAATGGGCCATGAAATTGCATATTATGGGATTCGTGAACGCTCCCCCCCGCTATATGGAGGGGGGCCAGAGGGGGTTTAAACCAGAGCACCCCATTATAATGGACTGGCTGAAAACACGGAGTTAGCCTCCAAACGACGGTGGTGGCTCTGGAGGCTGACCCTCCGCATCTCGTGCAACCCCGCCCCGTGTCATCCAGACAGTGGGAGGAGGAGAAGAGGGAGCACGAAGCAGCAGAAGGAGGGACGACGACGGAGGAGGACGATGGTTTCTCCCGCGGGGCCTTGCTCTCCGCATTCATCGCATCCAACGTCGACCTTAGGATCCGCATCCTGACCAGCCTCGCCCTCCTCTCGTGCATCAGCACACGGTGGCGGATGGCGATGGGCAACCTGGCCTCCGCGGCTGCCCACCCCGCCACCTCGTCCACCACGCTGTTGCCCGTGATCATCCACCTCGGTGCGCGCTGCTGCACCACGTCGCGCCCCGTGAGGTGGGAGTTGACGAAGAAGACACTGATGCTGCGCTCTGGTGCTGCGGCCACGAGCTGGCCGAGACGGGCCCACAGGTCACCGTCGGGCCCCGATGGGGCCAGGAACTTCTGCTCGAACCAGCCCTGTACGACCGACTCACAGTCCGATACGAAAGTGATCGCGCCGACTGTGCACCACACGGCCAGAAGGAGAGCTCGCAGTTCGCCCCGAGCGACCACCTGGCGAGGCCCAGCGAGATGACCCCTCACTGTGGTCAGCAGCTCCACCGACGGCTCCAGCTGGGTGAAGACTGCAATGCCCAAGCCTACTCTGCGGAAGGTCGGGCTGCTGGTGTCGGCACCACCGCTGGCATCGCCAAACACCAGTAGCGGCTCCTCCGTAGTGCCGCCGCCCAAGAATCCCTCGACCACGTCGTCGTTGTTCGTGGCCACCCAGCACTCCTCGGACGGTGGCGGTGGCACCTCCGTCCAGGGCTGAGGCATCATGCCTCGCAACCAGAACGCCTCGTCTGCGTCAGACTGAACCAGCGCCTGTGAAACCAACTCATCAGACTCGGTATATGCGGAGCTGCCTGTATTGCATTCACATTCCCAAATCCTGTGTTTCAGCGTCTCGGTCTTCGTACCACAACGTCCACACATCTCAGAACCACGATACTTGGGCATCTCAGCTCTGCGCCTGGCTCTAGGCCAGACACCTCCAACTGCACACGAAACCATGACTTCCCCAAGCCGATGCCCAATCACTGGGACTGCCGAGAGTTGATCGATAAGAATACGATAGGAACGGCAATCAGCTCCCTGTTCGAGACCCCCTTCCAGCATAGTGACGACTCGCTCCCACCCACAAGCGACGGCGAAGTGTGTCAGCGAAATCTGCCAAAAAGCCGTCGTGCCTGTCGAGTGCGTCGATGCCGCTGTACATGCTGTCATCGAAGCGCCACTGTTCGCCCTCGAACGGGTGAGGCGCTGGGATGGTCCACCCTGTCGCCTCCTGAGCTCCCCATCCCGCTTCTAGCAGGTGAAGAACCACTGCCGACAGGGGGCCGCGAACATGGCGGGAGCGCTGCTCTGGAGGTAGGTGCACCATTCGCTGGAAAACTGGGGTCCAAGCCTGCTGGATGCCCTTCCTCATGTCAGGATGTTCACGCCACAAATGCAACCAAAGATCTAGACACTCCACAGGTAGTTTGATGCCAGGGTCGTGGTCGCCTGCACGCAGCGCCAAAAGTGTGGTGAGGCACCTTCCTTTTGTAGCCGCAGCGCAGGACATACCAAGCTTCCTCCTGGCTTGGACCATGCGCGCACCGAACGTACCAAAAATCTGGTGGCCGTAGACACCTGCAGCCTGTGACCCTTGCTTCTCCAACCGTCGTGTGATAGAATACTTCTTTGACGTGAAAGCGAAACGTCTGATCTTGGCGCTCATACCCTTGCTTTTCTCATCTCGCTTGGCCCGCGTCTGTCGCGCCAGCCGTGCCCCACATGAGAGATCCACACCAAGATACCCTGCCTGTAGCTTAAGACGTACTGTGAAGCCTGCGCGCCGCACTGCTCGCGAAATCCACTCGGCATCCTGCAACTTGGTGCAGACGATGACGGACTTGGGCGAGACGGCCAACTTCTGTGTCTCCAGAGCCCTGCAAGTGGCAATCAGACATGATGCCATTTTGATGCGAAGATCCTTCCTCGACCCCCTCATGAACTGTGATAGATCGTCGATCCAAATGCGGTGGCTAAGCCTCGGATGGGCCACCGTGATCTTGGAGAGGACATGGTGCGTCAGGCATCGCCCGAAGCGAGTCCCAGAGCGGAGCCCCTGGACTATGATCCGAGTCGGTTGGAACGGCTGAGAGAAGGCCCCCAGCTGTCCCAACGAGCGCATGGCGACGCACATCAACAACTCCAACTGAAGAACACGAGCTGGAAAGGATAAGTTGAGGGCACACCGAGCGAGACATGGCCATTCTATGGAATCGTAGAAAGATTGGATGTCCATCAACCCATCAGCACAATGTACCTTCAACTGATGCGAAACCTCCTCCTGTACCGCTCGTACGAATGCTTCTCTAAGACTGGAATTGCCGCGTATGGCCGCATCCCACTGCTGCTCGGTGGATGTGGACCATGTGCGAACAAGAGGTTCTCGCATCATGCTCCAGACTCGCCCAAGCATTGCCACTAGTCCAATTATTCGATCTCCTGACACCTTTTTCGGCAACATCCGTCCGATGATAAGTAAAACTTGCCCTGGCCAACAACCGTAAAGCTCACAAGCTTCAAAAAGAATTGCCAATTCTGCCAAGGCCGAATCAGGTAATCTTTCGAAGTCCGTGGGGGTCATCATATCAACTCCGAGTCCTGCCTTGGCTTTCATCTGCCTCAGCGCTCGTCGGATACCTGGGACCGAGATCATGGGCAGCTCCTCGTCCACCGCAACTTGGTGAATAGAGTGAAATGTGTCCAAAACCTCTTCCTCATTCAAAGCCGACGGCGACCAAAGGGAGTGCCAGTGTTTCGACTTCGCGTCGATGATATCCTTGGGATGGTATAGCACTTGGTCACCCTGTTCATAATCCAGCCCAGGGAGTGCCTGCCCGTGAAGAGACTTGTGCAAGGTACCTAAGGACTCCACCTGCACGAAAAACTCCTTGAACTCGGCAATCGATCCACTGACTGCCCTTCTCTGTGCACGATTCATGACACGACGTGAGGTACACTCGTAACTCTGCAGAACTGGAAGCGCGCACGTGCCAGCCGTCCTGATGATCCTGATCCATTCATCCCAGGGCGGGTCCTTAGCGGCAATCAGAACCTTGGCCAACCCATCAGGCCTGTCGTCCACGTGCCGTTGACAGGCCTGAAGATAGCGTTCCAGCTGATTGGCTCCGTTCCCTCTGGAACGGTGAAGTGCAATGGCATTTAAGAACGTGTGGAGTTGGGTCCACCAGGCACTCACACGATCACGGAGCGGGGTGGCCCTACCTTTCCCTGGCATCTTGACTGTCTGCACTGTGAATCTGGCCCCCTGGGCTCGGGTTGGCCCTGGAGGGACTGGCACATTGTGATGAGCAGAAATACAGCGTTCAACAGACGACACCCATGATGCATATAGCCCTGAGATCACTGCCAGGTGAGCTGGCTTGAGCCGAAAGGCTACTGACTGATGGAAAGCAGGAGCAAGGGACTCGAGCGAGAAACCACCAGGCGTGAAACCCACGGCACGTCGACATTCATCCCACAACTCAGGAGGTATGGCAAAGGAAGGCTCCTGGTTAGTGGGCGAGGCTCCACCGTGTGACGCATCCAGATTAGAGGCTTCCTGGGAATCCAAGGCTGGTGACCCAGACGGAGACGCGGGATGGCCAATCGTGTCCGAAGGTCCTTCGGGTCGGCTGGCGAGGTCGAGACCCGCCTCTTGCGAAGAGACACTAGGACCACCGCGCCCAGGGCCCCCAGCCACAGTGGGATCCCCAGGAGACACCGACGAATTCGAAAAAACTTGGCACACCGACAAATCCGAGCAATAATTGAGCTCCTGAGCCCAAGGGTCTTCCTCCTCGGGCCATTCATCAAAATCGATTTCTAAACTAACAGTACCTGGCACCCTATCCCCCGCAGACGGAGAGGCATTTTCCCCTTCCTCATCCTCGGCGGGGGTCGCACGCTGGCCTTGTGTCTACATAACCTAGCTTAGGTTATGGTAGTGTGTGTGATGTGTGTTTAGTGGTGGTGTGTTTGTCGTGGTTCTGTTTGTTTTTTTTTGCTTTGATATTTGGACTTGCGGTTGTGGTTATTTATTAATATCAGTTCGGATATTATAAAAAATAGATTGTATTTATTTTAATCTATTCAAATAAATAAATAAAATATGAAGTATATTGAATAATATATAATGGAATATATTTATAATATATATAAAAATGATTTTGATATATTTTATAATTGAATATATATATTGATATAGATCTTTAAGTTTTAAATTATAATAAAATAATAATAATCTCAATAAAGTACTTAATAATATTTTTAATAAATATAAAAATAATATTATAATATATAATAATATATATTATAATATTAATATAAGACATATTATGATTATTCTATAATAATAAATAACAATAATAATATAAAATATAATATAGAAATATAGATAAAATATGAATTGAATTTATCAGCTCGAGAAACTACGGCTAGCTGATGCTGCACACTCCTCTTAGCTTTGGCAACGCTGGATTTGGAGCCAGGAGTAGGCTCCACCCTGGGCCTGGGAACCTGAGGGAGTTTCCCAGGCAACTCTAAAACGCGAGTGAGCAGTTGCTCTCCAGAACTCCGAAAAACTATATCTAACCCGATGTGGGGTTTCCAAGGGACCTGCAATACTGGACTCACACTGACAATGAAAGGCCGTGCGGCCTTACTACAGAGAACGTAATCAATGTGGGTGCCTGATCCGAGGTTGCATGTTGCTGCGATGTCGGCCGAAATAATCTCAGCTGACAGACGTTCAACTATGCCTGCACGCGAGAGGGCAGCAGGGCTCAGATTGAAGTCGCCCACGACCACCCAGGGCAACTGCAGCGCCCACAGCAACCCCAGCAGGCGGTTGAACCTCCCGAGGTTCGCGCCGTACAACCCCATGTTGCTGTATCCGTAGAAGACCACGTTCACCAGCGAGAAGCCGACGAAGTGGACTACCTGCGCCATGAATCCGTCATACGAGTTCCCATGACCTGGAGCAGCCAGCTTGCCCCGTGCTGCATGAGCTGCTCCAAGCCTGTGTGTCTGCAGATGTCCACGTGAAAGGAGCCACTCGCCTCCTTCGTTGGCGTGCTCAGCCTGCTGGGCTGCAACTCGCCTCGAGGTGGGGCGAGCAGCGTTGGCGAAAAGCCGCAGCCCTGCACCTCTAGCTTTGCTGTCGTAGGACCGCAGCGCTGACTCGGAGTGGACATGAGTCTCGGCGATCGCGAAAAAGTCGTAGGTCTTGGTCTGGGATGTAATCCACGCCCAAGACTTCTCCCCCATGCAAGTGACATTAGAATAAAAGAGTCGCGTCGTAGCACTCTCCCCTGCAGGCACCGCCTCTGCGATGCTCGGTGAGGCAGCACAGGTGGGGTCTGCTCCATGCATATCCGCCTGCGCTGCCGTGCCTAGTCAAGCCGCGACGGCAGGGTCCTTGCCCTTGCCCTTGGTGGCTGCCGCCTGTGCCGCCGCCTCCAGCTTCGCCGCCGACAGCCTCTGCGCCTCGACTGCTATCTTGGCCTCCTCCTCCGCATTCGCAGCCTCCTGCGCCGCCTTGGCTGCCTGGGTCGCCGCGGGGTCGGTGCCCTCAGAGCCTGCGGCAGCCGTCGGGGGCTTGGCTTCACCGCCACCACCTTCAGCTGCTGCGCCATCAGCTCCACGTCTCTTCTTGGCCGTGCGCTTCTCCACGTCATTGCGAAGCTGCTGCAACTGGTCGAGCCACTTGCGCACCTCCGCCTCTTTGGTCTCCATAGCACCTGCGGCCTGCTCGAGATCGGTCTTGATCGTGCGTAGAGCTTCCTTCTCGGAGGATTCGCAGTCCAAGGACTCTATGTTCGCGAAGAACTCCTTGTCCCAAGTGCACTGGAAAATCGGCTTCGGGACCGCACTCTCCTGGGTCCCCTCGGAGGTCTCACCCTGGCCTTTGACGCCCTCAGCATGGGCTAAGGCCTGGGTGGCTGCGCGCCGCGCGGCCTGCGCTCGCGCAACCTCCTGGGCTGCAACGCCCTCCTTCTTCTCTGCCAGCGCCAACTGTGTCCTCAACCTGACCACATTCGCCGCCAGCTGCCCATGGCGGTGGTCTGCGTCGCGGAATGCACTGTCGGCGCGCCGCAAGGCCTCCACGGGGTTGACTGAGTCCTCGTTTCCTGCGGCATCCTTCTCAAGCTGTTGAATATGCTTCTGAAGGCTGTCCTTCAGTTGGGCATCATCGGTGGCTTGCAGCGCGAGCTGGAGGTGCTCTGTCACTGCTGCCTTTCCACGCGTGCTGCCCCTGCTACCTGTCGAAGGTGAGGCCGAACGAAGAATACCCTTGGGCTGCAGCAGGTTGCCCGAGTCGTCGTTCGTGAAACTCACTTTCTTCTTGCCCCTGTCACGCGAGGCGCTCCTCTTTGGCTGAAATAGAGCCACTCTCTCACCACAATGCGCACACTTGCTGTCGTTCCGCTGCAGCACGTCATTGTACTCGCAGCGCTGGCATTCTGCGCACCGTGTCCATGTCCTGGCCGTTGCCATTGCTGTCTGAAAACCCTCTGCTTTTGTCAGCGCTCGAACAATCCTCTGGGGCGTTCGTGCACTGTCCCCCAAGTGCCACGGGAAGGCACAGAGGCACCTGAGCTCTCTGCCAAAATGGTCGGAACCCAGATGTTACTTGAGCGGAGGAGGAGGAGGAGGAGGAGGAGGAGGAGGAGGAGGAGGAGGAGGGAGGAGGAGGAGGAGGGGAGGAGGAAGGGGAGGCGGAGGAGGAGGAGGAGGAGGAGGAGGAGGAGGAGGAGGAGAAGAAGAAGAAGAAGAAGAAGAAGAAGCGGGAAATAAGAAGCTGCGCAGCGGCGGCAGGACTGGCTGTGGGATGCGCGGATGCCCATCCGCACGGAAAGCGGACTGGTCCTCCGCCAAGGGGCAGTCGGGGGGGAAGAGCGCCGCTCGCGGCATCCGAAGTCCGAGAGAGGGAGGGAAGCGGCGGGGCGAGATGGGGGCGACGCCGACCGGGAAGGAAAATGACGAGGGGAGGAGGTCGAGCGGGAGGAAGGAAGGGGAGGAGGGGAAGAGGTGAGGGGAGGAGGAGTTCGAAGAGGTCGAGGGGATGAGGTCGAGGAGGAAAACGAGGGGGGAGGAGGCGAGGAGGTCGAGGATGCCGAGGTGGTCGACGGGAGGAGGTGGAGCAGGCGGCCATGTGAAATAATGCGCCCGAAGCATCTGACATCGGGGAGGGGGGGAAAGGCGGGGAGAGAGGGCGGGACGACGACGACAGGAGAGAAAAAAAGGAGGCGGGAGGAGGCCTGAACATGCATGCAGCAAGCAGCACACGTGTGGAACACAGCAGCGGCAAGACTGCGGGATGCGCGGGCGACCCCCCGCACGGGGAGCGGATCGCCCCCCGCCAAGGGAACTGGGAAAAGTGCGCTCGCAGCAGCTGACATCCAGGAGAGGAGGGGCAGCGGCGACAGACCTCAGGAGGGGACGACGACGACGACGACGACGACGACGACGACGACGACGACGACGACGACGACGACGACGACGACGACGGAGAAGAAGGCGAGGACGTGAGGAGGCCCAGCGGCAATTTGACACCATACCCAGCGGTCATGTGAAAGAGCGCGCTCACAGCATCTCACATCGGGGAGAGGGAGAACGGCGGGGAGAGAAGGGGACGACGACGACAGGAGAAGAAGACGAGGAGGGAGGAGGCCTGAGCATGCAATCAGTACGCAGCACATATCACAAGCCGCAAATCGACGTGCGCTCTGTAAGAAGAAATCCTGGTCTAACTGACGACGCGGTCGCACGCTTTTGGCACCACATAGGCAACGACACCAGAGGTTGTGACTGCGTCGGTTACGAAAGCAGAAACAGAAGCGCACCAACGAAGCGAACAACAAACGCAAACACAACAATATGCTGGGCCCAACCTGGGGTGGCGCTCTAACTCAGACAGAGAACTCACTTCCGCCACCACAGGTCCTGGAGAGGTTGAATGCGAACACACACGTGCAGGAAATAGCTTGGAGCTTGACTGTCTGGGGTGGCGCTCTAGCTCACACAGAGCAGCCACCTCCGCCACCACAGGCCCTCGAGAAGTTCTATAAGCAAGACGTGCGAGAGGCAAACTCCACTGGCACAAAAGATAGGATGCAACATAACCTCCATAATCAAAGACTTGGAAGCATAAAAATTCAAAATGATGGCGCTACTGGCCAACACACGTGTGCGGGAAGCAACCTGACCATGGTTGTGCCAAACCTAAGGTGGCGCTCTAGTTCAAGCAGAGCAGCCAATTGCGACACCACCGGCCCCCGAGAAATCAATGCTCGCCCTCACTTTGAGGCGCGCCACTCCACGTTGGGCGGCACCCACGTGCACACGTTCGCGAGCACCCCCGTGGACACGCCCTCAATCGCCTTGCCGATTGCCTCGACGCGCGTCACCTTCGGGGTGGCGGTGGCCAGGCTGGTGGCGTGATGCCGAGGCGGACCGTGTTGGCGTTCGACTGCCCGAGGAAGGGGAAGCGCGTTACCTCCAAGCCCTCTGGCACCGTGCGCCTGAGCACTGGATGGCCACCTCTGGAGTCCCCACGGAGGCGGAAGCCAGACTCGTGGAAGGACCTCACAGGCGATGAAGCGCAACTCCACGCCGGGGGCGGAGATGTGGCCCCTGACGAACTGGGTGGTCTTCTGCAGCGCCTGGTCCAGAACCAGAGGCCTCCGGGATGGGGTCCGAGTAGATGGGGTCGACGGATCGCGCCGCATCGCCAATGCATCGCCGACGCATCGGCGGTGCACCGGCGACGTCCGCGTGGGAAAACACGGCCTCCACATCGAGCCGCGTCGTCGATGCATCGGCCATGCGGCGCGAGCCCCCGACCCCATCTACTCGGACCCCATCCAGGAGGCCTAAAAGAACTCCCAGACGTTCACGTCCAACCTTTCCGTCCCGCAGTGGAGGTCCAGGTCGTCGTCGTCGGAGTCGGAGTCCACGGGAGGCGCCCGATTGCGAGGACGAAGTGCTCGAATCCCAACTGGTCAATCAAAGCGAACTCGGACGCGGCCAGAACTTCCAGGAGCGCACCCTAGGACTTCACCGACCTCCCTATTGAGGTTCGTCTCCTTCCACAGACCACGGGCCATGGGCCAGAACCCGACGGCCAGGGCGCGCGTCGCAGTGGCTCCTCGACCTGCAGCGCCTTCGGCCGCGCCACGCGGCGGAAGGGCGCCGCGGCGCGGCCGCCCGCGGCGCCCGCGGCGGTGGCGGCGGGCTGGCAGCCGGGGGGCCCCGGGGGCGGCCGCGGCGCCCGAAGCGCCCGCGGCGCCCGCGACGCCTGCCGCCCGGGGGGGTCCGCGACGCTGGCCAGGAGAAGGGAGTGGAAGCGGAAGCGGCAAGGAAGGAGCAGAAGCGGAGGAGAGGGGGCATGGCCTCCCGACGGCCCGCTGCTTGACCCACAGCGGGTTGAGCCAACCTTGAGCCAAGGCTTAAGCCAGGGGGGAGCTACGGACAAACACGACCACACACAGACCCACACACACACACACACACACACACACACACACGCACTGTTGGCGGTCGCGGCCTGGCGCGCAGCGACAATGCGGAGTGAGTCGAACACACTTTTTGCTTGCGTCGGCGGCTAGGCAGAGTCACTGCGCTGGCAAAGAAGCGTTAGTGGGGCACACAAAACACACAGACACACAGACACACACACACACACACACACACACACACACAGACACGCTCAAAAGCAAGCACACACACACACACACTTTTTGCGTCGGCGGCTAGGCAGGGTGACTGCGCTGGCGGAATGAGACACACACACACACATACACGCAGTGAAGACGTGGAGATACCCTGAGCTCCGAGATCAAGGGGGAGCGCCAAAGATGCACCTGCACTTCGCTGGATGTTACCACAGGTTGCCGACAGGCTCCCAAAGCGGGCCCATGCTTTCCTCCAGGACGGCGGATTCGCGTTGTGACGCCTTGCGCGGTGGTCTCTGACATCGCATGGATGGTTCGACTTTGAAGGGTCGCGGCTTTCTGATCGCGCAAGATCACTCGATATCGGTCGACTCTGGGCCACTGGCGGCGTTCAAGCTTGAACGTCCGCGCTGGAGTCGCCGCAGCATCGACCCGACACGAACCTGCCGTACCTTCCCTTCGGGCATCCCAGCACTACTTCCCGCAGACCACAATTCAATCCGCGGCCAGTGGATGGCCTGTCGAAACAAGATCGTGGGCCGCCTGCTTCGCCTCTGGAGGAATCCGTATGCAGTGCCTTCACCGCATCACTCGGTGAAACAGAATGAACGGTCATGCTACGCGCTGATAACAGAAAGCTGGAAACACACACGGCTGGATTCCCATGTGGAACATCTGGAGGCCTTGCGCTGGATGAACATGAGGAAAGCCAGCGTGTCCAGCGAAGGGCCGAGCGCATGAAAGACATCTGGCCAATGTGTACCCAGCTCTGGCCCAGGCCAGCCACATCATGTGTAAGTTATCCAGCTACCTGGTAGCCATCACCGTCTCACTGGGTCGAACAAAAACGAACGGGCGCCATATACTAAGGGATCGTTCGGCTTGGAAGAGGCACCGGCGATGCGACCGTATATGGGCGCTAGGCAGCCAGTCGCGACTTGCATTTCACTCATCCCCCGTACCATCCTCCATCCGTGTCCATTCTATCCCCCTGCCCCTGACCACGAACTCTCCCTTCCGCACTCGTGAATCAATCTCCGGCTTGGCTCCATCTGAACTCTTGGCACCGCCTGCCTCAGCCAACAGCGTACTGGACCATACGATACGGACCTGATGGCATAGACCGTAAGCGCAAGAGGCCTGGTCACGCCACCGCCCTCGGCGGACGAGAGGGAGGCGCTCTGGTTCGTATTCGTGGGCAGCCAAAGTGGCAGACGAACGTTGCCGAGGCAGGACAGGCGGGTGGTGGAACTGGACTCGAACACACAATACAGTCACGAACGGCATCATGAGCAACACGATCGGCAGAACAGCAGCATGAGCGCTACGATGACGATAGAATGAATGGACGATCCCCAGAGCCTGTGTTAGCGCCAACGTGTGCTTGTCCACCGAGGCCCTTCAATACGACGCTGGCGGCTCAACGAGGGCCGACACAGACAAAGCGCTGTCGGCGGATCCGAGCGTTGTAAACAAACGCTTGGGCTAACACACGTCCTGAGGATCATAGGATGGCATGGCTGCCCGCTGTGCTTCTCGGCCAGCGACCCCAGGGCTGCGGCAATCGTGCCAGGCGGCGCACCTGCGCGCGCACAATATATGCTAGCTCCCCGCCCGACGCCGTGAACATGCACGGCTGCGAATGGGCCCCTTGTTGGGGTCTCTTGTGGCCGCTCTGACGCCCTTTGGGGGGCATGTTGGGCCGTCCTGAAGGCCTTTTGGGCCGTCTTGGGTCCCTCTTGGCCGTCGTGAGAGTCTCCTGGGGCTCCGTGGGCGGTCTGGATGCCAGAGTGGGCTGTCTTGGGGCCGGGCTGTCTGCAGCCCTTCTAAAGGCCGTCTTGGGCCAAGACGCGCTCTTGGGCTGTTTCTGGTCCCTCTTGGGCCAACTTCGGCCCCGACTGGCCAGGGGCGGCACGACTTCGTCGCCGTCGTCGTCTTCGTCGTCGTCGTCGTCGAAGTCCTCGTCGTCGTTTTCGTCTTTGTCGTCGTCGTCGAAGTCCTCGTCCTAGTCGTCGTCGTCCTCGTCGTCGTCGTCGTCGTCGTCGTCGTCGTCGTCGTCGTCGTCGTCGTCTGGCGGCGAGCCCGGGGGGGCACGCAGCCTAGGGGGGGGCACGCAGACGAGGCGGGCCTTCCGAGAAGCTCTCTGGGCCTCTTCCGAAGACGGGGAGGGCCTCTCAGAATGCCGGAGGACTCTTGAGAAGCTCCGCCGCCCTCTGACAAGGCCTGCCCCCCTCCGTTCCCCCCCCCCCGCCCCCGGGCGCGCCGCCGAACAGGGGCACAGAGTGCACAACCCTCCTGGCAAAAAAAAGCTTGCCCGGGGATGCGATGCAATATTGTGCGGGGGAGATGGGCGTGCCGCTGCGAGAAGATAACCCCATGCCCAGTTTTCTCCGCTGAAGACTCCGATGCGACCCCGAAGCATTCCCTGAAACCCATGGCCACTTTGACCATTTGCTTCTTCAGAAGAGTGGTAGGGCACAGCTAGAAGGAGGCCCGGTGTACCCCACTAGGTCTTTCATCAATTACGCTTAGATTGCGGAGATGGCAAACACACGGTCGAAGCAATGCGTAGGAGGAGGAATGACACATACACGTGAGAACAAAAGGAAGAGATCCACCCACGAATCGTGCACACACGAAATATCCAAGCACGCCCCCAGCAACAAGGTTGGACGGCGTTGGCAACGAGTGCGGGCTAAACTTACACTGCGGCGGGCGGACGACCAGCTCAACGGTGACACCGACGAGGCTGGTCGCGCCGACGGCGACGGATTCAGCTGGCGACGGCGACGGCGACGGCCGACCCCCGAACACAACGGACAAGGCTAGCCGGCGATGGCGACGAGTTAGTAGGCACGGCAATGGTGATGTCTGACTGATGGCCCAAGTAAAAAGTCTCCCGAAAGAACCCTGTCAGTGCAAGCGTTCGTTGAATACACTTCCGCCAGGGCCCTCGTGGTCCCATCAACGTGTGAAACATTGGTTCCCCCTCCAGCGCACAGTCAGCGTGGACCACAAGCCGTCAAAATTGGACAGCGGAGAGAGCAGGCGATCAATGACAATGGAAATGCACTATCACCTCGAGCGAGCAGGGTGAAGACACCGTCTGTCAACCTGCTACTAAAGAAATACAACCGTTTCCGATCTCCTGCATGACCCCAACAGAGCCCCAAGATGGCCCAAGCTAGCCGCAAAGAGGCTCCCATCTCGAAAGGTCCACGCAGGCAATTTCGTGTACCCATGGGTCTGCGCAGGCTGATCCCCCTCTTTTCTCCACCGCTTGCTCCTACATTTCCCTGATGAAAGGCAACTCGCATGGGCAAGCTGCCTGAATGGGCTGGTGGGAATAAAACATGCGTGTAAAGTTTCGCAACTGGAAGAAGCGTGACCGGAAGACGGGTGGCAAATCGCCAAAGGCACTGGAGGGAGGAGGCGTGTGAGTCCACCACTACTGGTCGCTAACACTTGAAAAAAGAGTATGTCTATCCCAGTGGCGGACAGAGCGTCGTGACGCGACCCCTCTGACGCGAGGATACACGTGTCTTTTCGCACAGCGAGGCCCTGCCGATACGACAAGTTCTCGCACACACTGGCCACGACGCAGCACAGTGTCGACCAGTCGCCCGCCACCGGCCGCAGCACCGACTGCAACCGCGAGGCGGCGCGAACGACTCGCTTTGCCCCCGGTGGCCGCGAGGTCCAATTGGCGCCTGCGCGGCTCGACGGCGGCGCCGCCGCCGCGAACAAATCCAGAACCAAGAGGGCTCCAGAACGCTGGTGTCGCACGCAGCGACCATGCAGTCTGTCATCCGACTCCAGGGCGCCCGAGGGGATCCAGGTTTTCAGTTCTTGCGCAGCTGAGTCTGGCGCAGGCGCCTCCGCCATTTTGAACCCCTGGATGCTGGATCCCATGCCTGCGACTCACATAGCAATCGCTTCTCTCCTGCGCAGAAAAGAACGGCGACCATCGAACTGTTTGGATCGCATCAAGTGGCAAAGTATAAGATTTGCGGAAAGCTGCGTACTTCTCCGCGTAGACTCTCTGGAAGCCAACGTTGCTGGCCGTTAGAACAAAACTGGAGATGTGCTGTTTCACGGTGTCCTGCCAATGGTCTGAATCTTCCAGGCGCAAAACCGAAACATATGTAATGTTGTTCTCTGCAAAAAACTGAACTGATGTTCAATCGTGCCCACGACTGCGGTTTCTGCCACTGTTCTCAAAGAGTAACCCTTGCAGTTCGAGCACAAGCCGCTCTACGCGAACGGGATTACACGTATAGGAAATTGTTCAACCACGTACGCAACACTCGCTTTGTGCCAAGATCCAACACCGTGCCGCCTGACAAGGTGAAGCGCAACAGAATGTCAAATCGTGTCTGGAAGTGTTTCCGTAGTCTAATCTCATCAGCAGCCACCCCCCCTTCTCCTCACACGAATGTCGCGCGCGTCGCCCCCCCCCCCGACGCCCCCCCACGCTCTCCCAAGCTTTCCATCGCTTGCACGACGGCCCATGCAAACCACCGAAGCCGTCAAGATGGTTCCCACAATTCCTCAAAAAGGCACGCAACAAACACATAGAAGACCCGAGGAGGCGCCGAAGAGGTCCCAGGAGACTTAAGACATCAACATGAAGGCCCGGAGACCTCCCAGAAGGGCCAATTCATTCAAACACAAAAGCAAATTAAAGTGCTCCAGGAGAGCCTCGGAGAAGCCCAGACAACCGAATGCGGCTTCCAGGCGGCAGGAAACAATCCCCAGAGGGCCCTAAGAAGGATGATTGCCGAAGAGGGCCCCAAGAAGCTTCCAACATAGCCCCAAAGGACTGCCCAGACTGGCGAGACGGGCCGAAGACAGCACAAAGACAACCCCGAGAGAGCCCCGAAACGACCCAAGAGGACCCCACGGGTGCCCCAAGAGAGCTCCAAGACAGCCCCGAGACAGTCCAGGTAGCCTCCATGAGAGCCCCTCCAGGAGTCGATGGGTGCCACAAGCGTCGCCACGCTGCGCTGGCACGATGCAGGGCGGTCGGGCAGAAGGTGATGGAATCTCCATTGTGTATCCGTCTGATCCTACGCCTGACCCAATGGCCGTCGCGCACCCCATGCAGGTCATTGACCTTGCCCTGTGCATCTGGCGCTGAATCCCATGAATGATGACCTTGAGGGGAGGTTAAAACACACGTCATGACCAAAGGCTTGTTGCCTGCAGATTGATTCAAAAACGCGCCATCCCAGCAGACCACGTCCGTCGCATGCAGCGCCACTCCCGGAATGAAGATTCAGCGCCAGCGACACTGAGCAATGGCTGACGACGACGCCCGTACATGATCACCTCGATGGGCGGAAATGGAATGAATTCGCGCCGCCTAGGATCTGCACCCCACGCTGGGGACAGAACTCGGCGAACTGCTCGGCCGTCATCCCCGTTGTGGACGTCGAGGAGATGCGCCCGCCCAACCCACCCACCGGAGTTTCCACGCAGCCAACTGTCATGATGCAACACGAAGAGCAGGCCTCCCTCCACTACCACAGCCCTATCGCGTCCTCGACGGCGAAAACCCTGGCCCACCTTGCGGAGCTGCGAACGCCGTCGGCGCCCGCCGCGGGCTTCGTCGCGGGGATCGCGCGGCAAATCAACTGCATGCGCCATGGCGCCCATCAGCCCGACGCGAATCGATACCCAGAGAGCGAGGAGATAGAATGGAGATGTCACCGTTCTCCCACCCCACCCCTGTCTACAGGGCCTCCGTTCGCCGAGTAGCCGCCGGGGGCGGCGGCGCCGAGCTGCCGAGATCCAGCGACCCCGCGCGCGTCAATCTGGCGCGTGGCGCGGCGGAGCTTCGCGTTTCAGCCGCTGGCGCACCACGGAGTGATGCGACGATACTTTCCAGAGCTGCGACCTCGGATCTGGCACGGGCGCGGCCAGCAGCCCCCCCTCGCCACGGCGCGAGCCCGTCCTCCACGACAGCAGGCCCGCCCACGTCGAGAAGCAGAGACGCCAGAGTGGGGGGCCAGGGCTGTCCGGAACGCGGCGTCGTGATCCGCTTCGAATTCGCATCGGGTGTCGGTGCGCTGATCGCGGGAGCCGCTCACTCGCGTCATTTGTGCTGTCCGCTCCTCGAACCTCTCGGCACGCGGCTTCCTAATCAGCGCCCGCAGCGACGACCTGCAGCAGTCCCGAGCAGAGAGCGCCCCGCTTCTGCTGAGCCGAGGTTGCCTCGTCGAGGTTCCCGACGGGGATCTTCTGCACGTTTTCAGGGGCCACGAGAAACGTCTCGCCACTGCCGCGCACGATGGAGACTGCGCTTTCCTAGCGTGCGCGGCAACGCACCCACATTGTGTTCGCTGTCTCGGCGCTGGCCCTCCCTCCCTGGGCACGCGCCCTGAAAGCCATCTGCAACGCCGGTGGCGGACGAAAAGGTTGCTCCCCATATGCCAAGATGGCTGGGGTTCCTGAAATTCCCCATTTCATAAGACGGGGCACTTGTTATCGCCTAGACGCCCCCAGACCTCGCTCGTCCACTTCCTCTTCTTTACTCGCATGTCGCTGATACTCAGACTCGAATCACCCGCGCCCATTACGGGGCCCATCACAGACCCACTCTTCTTCAGGGGGCCCATCGCAAACCCATTCCTCCCCACGTAGAGTCAGCCCCATCATTTCCTCACTCAGACCCACTCAGACTCAGACTTACTCAGACGGCTTCATGGAATTGGCTCTGACGCACTCTTACCCATGCACATTCAAGTCCGCCCCATCCGACGCGCTCCTCCCTACTCAGACACACTCAGACTTCACGGGCAGTCCACTGCCCACCACGATATAGCAGGCGCGGCACTTGGGAACCTCAAAGGGGGGAGCCACCAGGGATGAGCACACTTCACAACTCGCGCCCAGATTGTGGGGGCGCCTCAAGCGGTTTGCCTGTTTCTGCCCCCCCGACATCCTGTGCGTTCGGGGCAGATTGCGCGGATGTCTCATCGAGGCGCAGGCTTCAGCACTCCCCGAGGATGGGGGGGGCAGGGATGAGGACACTCCAAAACTAGCGCCCACATTGCGGAGATGTCTGAGGCTGTTTGCCTGTTTCTGCAACCAAAGCTGTTCCCTGTTGGTTGTCCAATGCTCTCCGCAGCACAGCAGACATGGCACTCGGGCACCCAATGGGGGAGCCGCCAGGGATAGGAGCACTCCATTACTCGCGCCCAGATTGTGGGAGTGTCTCAGGCTGCATGCCTGCTTCTGTTCCCCGAATCATTTGCTGTTGCTGGTCCAATGCCCACCGCGATATAACAGGCACGGCACTTGGGGGCCCCGAGGGGCAGCAGCCAGGGGTGAGCACGTTCCAGGATTCGCGCCCAGATTGTCTGGATGTCTCAATCTATTTACATGTTTTTGCACCCCAAACGTTTCCCTTTGGGCGGCCCACTGCCCACAACGAAATAGCAGGCGCGGCACTTGGGGGCCCCTATGGGAGGCCGCCAGGGGTGAGCACACTCCATGAGTCGCGCCCAGACTGTCGGGATGTCTCCAGCTGTTTGCCCGTTGTGCCCCCAGAGCTTTTACCATTAGGTGGCCCACGGGCGAGGCACGCGGTGCCCGAATGGGGGGGCCGCCAAGAATGAACACACTCCAGGCTTCGCGCCCAGATTGTCGG
>CAUYUJ010000258.1:90000-94820 GCA_963575745.1 Prorocentrum cordatum | reverse complement strand
ACACACACACACACACACACACACCACCACCCCACACACTCACTCACTCAGACGCTCACTCACTTACCCATTCATTCACTCACTGACTCACCCACCCGTTCATCCACATACTCACCGACCCACTCACCCACCCACCCACCCACGCACCCATACACGCACTCAAACACTCACCCACCCAGGTCACCACCCCACTCACTCACTCACTCCCTCACTCACTGGCTCGCCCACCCACGCCCACTCACCCACCCACTCACTCTCTCACCCACTTCCGCGCGCACCCACCCGCTCAGTCGCTCACTCAGTCACCCACCCACCCACCCACCCACCCACCCACGCATTCCCCCACCCACCCAGTCACCCACTCACACAAAGACTCATTGAATCACCCTCTCACTCACCCACCCACCCACCCACCCACTCACTCATTCACTCACTCGCTTACCCACTGACTCGCTCATTCACTCACCCACGCACTCACTCACTCACACACTCGCTCACTCACTCGCTCACCCACTTCCCAACCCACCCACCCACCCCACACCTACCCACCCATCAACCCACCCTTTACCCAGCAACTCACTCACCTAACTACTCACCCACTCACCTACTCCGCCACTCACCCACTCACCCACGCAACCACCCTCCCACTCACCCACGCACCCACTCAATCAATCATTATTCACTCACTCACTCACTCACGCACTCACCCACCCACTCACTCACTCACCCACCCAGTCACTCACCCACTCACCCACTCACCCTCTCACCCACTCGCCCACTCACCCGCTCGCCCACTCGCCCACTCACCCACTTACCCACTCACCCACGCCCTCACTCACTCACCCACTTGCCCACTCGCCCATCCGCCCACTCACTCACTCACCCACTCACCCCCCCCCAATCCCACACTTCCCCCACTCGCCCCCACTCCCCGCCCCGCCCCGCCCCGCCCCGCCCCGCGCCGCGCCGCGCCTCGCCGCGCTGCGCCGCCCGCCCTTCTTCCCGCCAGCCCGCGCGCCCCGCCCGCCCGCCGCCCCCCCGCCCACCCCCACCCACCCACCCACCCACCCACCACCCACCCTCCCACTACACCCGCCAACCCGCCCCCTCCCACCCCCAGCCCCCCTCCAACCCTCCCACCCCACCCACCCACCTATTTCTGCCGTTGCGTAGAGGAGCCCTTTAGGTGCGGTCAGCAGGTGAGATGCAAATTGCGCGCGACCTTAGTCGAACGCGCCAGGCCGCCCACCCACCCACACACCCACCCACGCACTTACGCACGCACGCACGCGCGCACGAACCCACCCACCACCCACCCACCACCACCCACCACCCATTCACCCACTCTACCCACCAACCCAACCCAACCACGCACCCATACACCACCCAGACGCACATATTCTCGCTCGGCCTTGGTCATCAGCAACTAGCCCCGGCCCACACTCACCCAGACCCACACACACAACCCACAATCAGGCCCGCGCACAATCGGACCCACGCACCCTTCGACCCATTCATACGCAGACCACCCCGCACGGGTCCACTCATACCCAGATGTGTGCCCATTACACTCAAATCCAAACTCACCCAAACTCAGACTCACTCACATGTGGACCCCATCGCACTTACACTTGCTTGCACGCAGGTCCACTCCGATCCAGACCCACCCAAAACCAAACGGAACCTCACCCATAATCTGACATACTCGTACCAAGACTGCGCAAGAAAACCCATTCAAAATCAAGCTCGATCATACGGAACAACCAACACTCCAACTCACCCATACTCACTCCGATCACCCATACGCAGGTTCACTCGTATCAAGCTGCTCCACACGTGTGGACCGTGACAGAGCCGGCGCGGCACCTGGGCACCCAAAATGCAAGCGTAAAACCCGAGTAGCACGCCAGAGCGCAAGCGTTGCCACGCGCGCTTGCCTGAGTCGCCGCGGGAAAAGTGCCAAGAGAAAGTTGTTGTCTTGCTGTCTTGAATGCTTTGTGTTTTCTGCGCAAAAAAAGGAAACGCCAGCCTTAGAGAAAATTGCCGCGCACTCTCTCCTTCCAGTAGGCTACAACATGTTCCCGTGGATGGTTCACAACACATTCAACACGGAGGCGCTGAAAGCAGAATACGGCCGACGCAATTTGGTTTCAGACCGAAACGAAGTACCATTGACGCTTCTTCAATCGCACGCCGCATGATCGACGCCGCGCATTGCACGCAACACCCTGGGTTGATAGCTGCATTCTTGGATTGGGCAAAAACTTTCGGCTAAGTCAAACACGACGCATTACTACAAGCATTGAAAAGGTTTGCAGCCCTGGGACCGATGCCATCTAGCACCCAGTGGAACAATATATGCAAAACAATGGTTTGTCCTAAAAGACCCTGCGGCAGATCCCAGCATCAGGCAACAACGGGCAGGCACTGCTCAAAGATGCCCTCTTTCACCGTACATCTGCATCATCCTCCAGACCCTCATGCTCTACGACGTCAACCAAACCTACAACAACAAACAAACAACAAACAACAAACAAACAACACATATTGCACGTCGACGGCACCATGCATGTGATCGCCAACCACGTTACACTCAAAATGCTGCTGGGTTTGCCAATTAAGATGAGAAGTCAATATGGTATGGACTTGCACTGGGACGCAACAGTTGTGACGCAGATCAGCCGTACGGGTATGGCTGTAAATCCCTCTTCAAAACCGCTCAAAATCGCACGGCAAACCATGCACCCGTGCTGCAAGCAAGCCCGAAGTTAGACTACGCCTGGGAGAAGCCAGACACATGTTCAAAGCATCGGAACTTGCTGCAAATACACTGGTATCAGCAAGCACCGGAAGTCACGCCTCTTCGACGCCAGGCTGGTCGCAATCTAGAAAGCCTATGGTTAGCACAAGCAAACAGAAAGAGATTTCATAGTTTTCAGACGACGTGCCTTCGCGAAATCATGAAAATTCAACACGCTGACTACTCCCGCGCATCCAACCAAGAGGCTCTTTCATCAGCGCAAGCGCAGTCTCCCAGCGAAAACCTACTCGAGAGACACATGCAAACCTACCCGCCACGGCACTCGGATCCGCGCCGTTCAACCGACTGCTCCCGGAAGATGTTCCCCGCGCTGTCCACCTACACATGCTTTCCTGCATTCGCGCGGCTGAAAACGTGGACATCATCGTCAGGAAGGCCAACGCCATTTCCCGCAAGGCGCCCCCGACGTCGCCAACCCGGCCAGGATGCCCAAGGGCCGTCGAGTAAAAGCGGACCGCGTCCTCTCTCTCTCTATCTCTCTCTCTCTCTCTCTCTCTCTCTCTCTCTGTCTTTCTTTCTTTCTTTCTTTCCCTCCCTTTCTCCCCGCGCGGCGGGCGCGGGCGCGCGCCCTGCGCCGCGCGGGCCCCCGCCCGTCTCGTCAGGCGGGTGCCCCATGGGCGCAGGCCTGCGACCCTCCTAGTCTGCGCCCTCGGCGCCGCGTCCCTCTTGACGCCGCTGGGCCCCCGCGCTGCCGCCCTCGGCGCCTTTCGCGCCGCTGCAGTCGCTGCTCCTGGCGCAGGCTGCACCGTCGAGCCCCTCCCCCCCCACTCCTCCACCACCAAGACCTGCGTTCGGGTCTGCCACGACCTGTGGTCTGGTCTGCCGCACATTTTGCCGTCACAAACTGACTCCCGATGTCGCTGCTAGCAAACAAGAAAGCCAGCAAGCGCAAACACAAGCAAGCAGAAGAAAGCAAGCAATTACGGGCAAAAGATGCCATCCAGAAAAGCCTCCGGCAGGATCACCACGCCGGAAGCGCAAGGAGGATCGAAGCCCGGGGCCGGAGAAACTCACTTCCCTGGTTACGTTGACATTGTCCACAGAAGTAACGGGGTCGCCCGTGGAAACGGCGCACGCACTCGTGATGGTCCGCCTCCTCTCCACCCCCGACCCGCACATCCCCCCTCCAGTCACCCCCAAACACTTCCTTATCCCTTGGTGCTTGTAGCCTGGTGGCCACGTTTGGTTGGATCCTTCCGCGCGTGGGTGCCGTTGGTGGGCTTGCTGTCTACCGCCCGACTGCCAGTTTCTCAATCTTGCCCCTCCAGGACACACTTTGACCAGAAGCTCGTGGGAGCACGCGCGCGCGCCCAGCTAGCTGGACAGGAAAAACCCATGAAAGGCCCGCGCAACAGCACACCACTGGGAAACTCGCAGGGCCCCCCCTGCCAGGCAGGAGAAAGACCGCCCCCCCCCCCCCCCCCCCCCCGCAGAATTTAGCAAAGATAATTTGGCAGAACTTGCACCCCAAGAAAAGATGCGGAGGATGAGGACAAGACGGAACATGAAGAAAAGCATAACCCTGTGACGTACCCAACCAATTTGTATCATGGGAAACGAGGGAGTTGGCCGAAACTTGCACGGACAATCAAATTGCAGGATTCGTTGTTTGATATGTAGGCTACTTGGGACACGCGCCAATGGCATGATGCGCAGGAGAACCATACAAGAACGAGGGGCCACAACTACAGGCTCGAAGGGGGCATGGGGAGTCGGGAACGAAGAGCAGGAGAAAGACGCGCGGGAAGCCCACTGTGCTGTGCCCCATCAGCAGCCCTCGAAAGTGGCGACAATTTCACAGATCGCAGCCCCCCAGGGATGGCGAGGTCTAGTCTGAGTCTGCGGTGAGTACCCACTGTGCTGGGCCCCTCAGAAGCCATCGAAAATGGCGACAGTCTCACATATCGCAGCCCCCCAAGGACGGCGAGGTCTAATTTGAGTCTGCGGTGAGTACCCACTGTGCTGGGCCCCTCAGCAGCCCTCGAAAGTGGCGACAGTT